>CM066037.1:367870648-368196033 GCA_033557465.1 Ichthyophis bannanicus | reverse complement strand
TCCACAGGTCCCACTATTGCACAGGTGCAGCCAGCTGGAGATGCCCCACCCCATGGACACAGAGTGACAGTCCGGCCATGGACAGCGAGGGTCCAGCCTTTGACACCATCAGGAAGCACAAGTTCCTTTCTGGGTAAACTCAAGCCAAAAGGACAGAGGTCATACTGTTCCTGTTACAATTCATCAGGCTTTTCGCTGTGAGGGCCTGATATATTCAGCCTCTGAGGCGACCCTGATTACCTCGAGTCTCTTTGATAGACTCACGGCTTCCTTGGGGCAGTCAGAGGACCCTACACGTCACACCCAGTGATTTGTCACTCGCAGCTTATGGGAATCAGCCCCAGAGTCCTATGGGGCAGGTCTGGCTTAACCTCCAAATTGGAAAATTACAGGTGAAACATCCTGTCATCATTACTAAGTGCCCTGGGAATGAATTCTTGATTGGCAATGATCTCCTGAAACGGTTTACGCCCCATTCTGGCCTACGTCCAGGAAGTGCTCTGGGACACAGGTCACACATCCCATACCTTATGCTAGGGTAAAACATACAGGCAGATGTCAGTGGGCCTTGCTGTCTGTGGACACGCCACAAACAAGTCCAGCAGGATTAATTTCCCAGAGGTCACGCTGATTCCCCAAATCCTTCAGCTACCAGTTATGCACAGCGGCATGTGAGACTGTCGCGATCAGGGCAATCAGCGACGTGGTGTTCCATTGCCGTGTGTTCAGTAGCTAAACACATTGTCCCTCTGAATACTGCGACTGCCTGCAGATTTCCCTGAAGGAAACCCTGTGAGAAGGTTTGTGAGGTGCAACAACCCACCCTCCTCCATCCCATCCCTGCCTCGATCACCCTAGGAGACTGACGGACATATTCTCCGCTGAGAAAAGTCACCCCGTCTATATTATGTGCATGGCTGGCGCATGCTTCTCCCAAAAAGGAAAGGGCCTACCTATTACCCCCCCTACGTGTACCACATCCCTCATCAGTGAGACCTCTTGTTTCTTATCGGCTCAAACAACAGCTTACCCTTCGATTGGGTACTGGGACGCGAAGACTTCGTTCCAAGTGCCCTGGGGAAGGGCTCAGAGACATTAATGGGCTAACTCGCTAAAAAAAAAAAAAAACAAAAACAATCTCCCCTTTTTCCAGTTGGGGTCAAAGGTTTTCGGCACGACTTTCTCCCATCATCAGAGGACTTGAGGTGCCTCTCCTCCTGTAGGCTCAGATTGCCTTTGTTCGACTGGGAACGTGTATGTGGATTTTGTGAACAACAGTCTCTGGAGTAGGATGGAAGGCGATTCTTGGTGGATTTCTCTGGTGCCCCGCCCCATCCCTACGGGCTGGTTCATACTACGCTTCCCTCAAGTCTGGTGAACCGTGTTCTGTGCAGAAGACACCCCCCATACCTGGGAGGGTACAGGATTGATCCCCTGGCCGATACCAGGTGACTCGCGAGGACATGTGGTCTCAGACAACCTCTGGTCTTCGTTCACGTCCAAATTCCCTGTTTTGAGGAGCTGGCCCTAGCCCATGGGGGTCCCATACCCTGCCATGGAGGCCAACAGCTCCGCTCCTTACACCTTTTGCTCACCCAATCCAAATCCACATCGCATGGGCACCTTGTGAACAGGCGAACCCCTGGGATTCTCGAGTGGGCGAGAATCCGTTCCCAAGTGTGGAATTTGGGGTCTCCAGATTTTATTGGGGAAGCCCCTGCTTTTCCTGGAACATCTGTGAAGGGGGGTGGGACCCCTGCGTTGTGTACGATCCTCGCCCGCCGAGAGCCATCCTCACCCCTTACAGTTTGTCTGGCCACATCAGTGCATAGTGACCTCGACAGGTGGACCTCGAGTCTGACCATCCTGATTTTGTCAACAGTAAACTTGATGAAGGCTGCGATTAATTTCCCACACCCACGGGGGGGTATCCCCATGCTGTCCAAGCCATCCAGGTCTGCCTCTCTCCACGATGAGATTGAGGAGAAGGTTGAAAATACCCTTCCCCCCAATAAACCGGCTTCCTTGGATTTGACGAAAGGTTGCAGGGAAAAACTTGCTGAAGCAGAACGCCTGGCACTGATGATTCGAGAAAAGGCCCAATTAACAAGAACTGCTTGTACCGTCACAAGTACCTGTTTTGCCACTGACACCTCATGACTGTGGCTCCCAAAAACGACCTACATGTCATCCCATATTCCTTACGGATTCCAAACAGTAAACCTGTCTTTGTGAGGCTTGATAAAATCCCATTGGCCTCCTATGAATCCGTTCACAGGCAAATGCATTAATTCCCCTGGAACAAAAGGGAATTAATAAGCAAATGCAACGAGGTACATTACAATGCCCCACTGTGGCCTGTCATCAAGAAGGACTCTAGCTGGCACTTAGCTTTTGGACTTATCGCCAGCTTATAACAAAAAAGAAAAAAAAAAAAAAAGAAAAAAAAAACACAAAAAAATAAAAAGGTACCTCTTATCCAGATCCCTATGGCACATCTGGAGACAGCAACTTAGCCCACCATCACGGGTGCAAGGATACTTTAACCAGCCTTGATCGTGGCCTCAGGATTTTGGACTATACCTGTCCATCCCAGACGATCAGCATAAGCTGGCTTTTACCCTTTTCTGGTAGGCGACAATATACTTGGAATCGGACACCATTTGGTTATTTGAATGCCCCGGCAGACTTTCAATATTTTTCCTGCATAAGGCTTTGCCTGATGCTGAGACTAGAGGCACCCTCGTCTATGTAGACGACATTCTGGTGAAGAGCCCCAGTTTCACTGACCATTTGCAAGAAATAGAGCATGTTTTCCAGCAACTGAAAGCTGCGGAGCAAGCTGTCCTTGTCAAAGGGCCAATGGTGCACGGAATCCCTCAATTATTTGGTTACGAAGTTTCTGCTGAGGGACTGCGGCCTCAAAGGAAGAGAATTGCGGCCTTGCAACAACTCAAACCTCCGACCAACGTGAGTGAGCTGCGCTCATTCTTGGGCATTTGCAATTATTCACGCCAATTTGTGGATCAATATGCAAAGATTTCCCCGACCCCTGGTCAAACTCCTCAAAAGAGATGAACCTTGGGTATGGAATCCCGACCAAGAGGCAGCTCTGGAAGAGCTGAAGGCAGCTTTGAGTCGAGCTCCCTGTCTTGCCTATCCAGAGAGTGGCAGAGAATTCTTCGTGGAACTAGGTTTCACCGATCACTCTATGAGTGCTGTTCTGTACCAGATGCATGACACAGATAGGAAAGTTATTGCCTATGCCAGCAAGCTTTAACGAAGTCGGAGGAAATACTCCGACTGTGAGAAGGCCTTGTGGTCCACAGTCTGAGCCCTCCAATCTTTCCGCAGTGATATCCACGGTGAGAGGTTGGTTGTTTGAGACTCATCCCCAACCCCTCAAGTTCCTAGGCAGTGATCGGATTAAATCGGGACAAGTGTCCAAACAGTCGCATTGTCTCCTGGACCTTAGCACTTCAGGGCTGGCCCCTGGAGGTCAGGTATGCCTCAAAACTGCAAGGATGCCGCCGCACAGGCCTGTCTGAATTGCACGATTGCACTGCCAGAGAACCTTAGTGTGGAATTTAGACACCGATAGGGAGTCATGTACGCCTGAGCCTTCTCGTCATCGTCCTTATGATGAGAACCTCTGTAAAGGCTACCCCAAGGTGTATGTGGACGGTTGTGCTTACCGTCGAGAGCCTGACCATGAACTGGTAGCAGGTATAGGTGTGGTTTGGAACCAGAACCACCCTTGTGAACCCTTCAGGTACCGTCTGGGTACCAAGACTAATCAGTACGCAGAGCTAGCTGCAGCCCTGGCGGCTCTCCAGTCTGCTGCTCAGGGAGGGGTTCACACCTTAACCGTCTGTACTGATTCAGACTACGTCCGACAGAATTTTGTTTCCCACTTACCCATTTGGAAATCTAACAATATGCTGAATTCCAAAGGGAAACCTGTCAAACATGCCGGATTTGATTCTGGCCTTGGACAAGGTAGCTCATGGAAATGACATGACCATCTACTGGAAGAAAGTCAAATGTCATTCCCGTGTTGATAACCCTGACAAGATTGAAATGATCTAGCTTATCAGCTTGCCAAGGAGGGTTGCTGTCTCTGGATACCTCTGGCAGTTGGAGGCTCCCGAGACCAATGGGCTTCAAATTGTGACGGCGGTTACCCGGCGACAAGCTCAATTATCCACCATGCCCCCTGTGGTTCAATGGGGGTGGCGAGAGCACAGATCTCGACCTCGTCGTGCAAGCCCAGAAACAAGATCCTACTCTTGGACGTTCTACCTTTTTCTGCAGAACCCCCAGGAACACCCATTAACTCTGGAGGAGTGTCAGGATGATGAGGAACTGAGGATCCTCTACATCTCCAAGGACATGTTCCCACTCCAGAAAGATCTGTTGATCTACGGAAGAGTAAGCATGGTATTGTGCAATGGGTGGTACCTCGGGCCTTCCGAGGAGTTATGTTACAGCACACTCATGATGAACCTTGTGCCGGTCATAGAGGTGACCGAATAACCTATGAAACGTTGAAACAAGTGGCCTACTGGCCCCACATGTACCAAGATGTCCAATTGTATACTACAGGTTGTCTGACCTGTTGCAGATTTCAACCTGCAGCTCCTTCTCATAGAGCCCCTTTGAGAAACAGAGGTCTGACCATGCCTTTGTCCTGATCTCCAGATTGATTGGATCGGCCCCGTGGCCCCGATCCTCTCGAGGCAACAAATACATGTTGACAGTTACCTGCTTATTTACTAAGTGGGTCGAGTGCATCCCAGCACCCACACTGTACCGCCGAGACCAACGCCACCTTGTTGTTAAACCATGTTTTCAGCAGGTGTTGACTCCCCATGCGAGTGGAATCCGACCAGGGGTTCCCACTTCACGGGACAAGTCATTAAGCATCTGTGGAAGGTACTAGGTGTGAAGGCCAAAGTCCACAGTGCTTATCGTCCACAATCCTCTGGACAAGGGCAGAGAGCAAACAAAACTATCATCAGTATCTTGAAAAAGTTTGTTTCTTCCTCTGGGAAGGACTGGGACTTCAAACTGCCCTTGTTCCTGATGGCTATAAGAGCAACGAGTCATCGTTCTACTGGTGTGTCCCCTTTTGAGATGATGACAGGTAGGGTCATGGTTTTACCCCGTCATCTTCTTTACAGGAATAATGATGTTAATCTCGCTGCTGCTACAACTGCTCATGAATATTTTGTCCATTTAAGACAACACTTGCCAAGTGCCTTTGCCTTTGCCAAAACTAATTTGGACACTGCTGCTAGGGGTAGGAAGGCCTACTATGATTTGAGGACTACCTCTACAGAATACCAGATTGGCGATAAGGTATTCTACTACAATTTTGGTAAGAATAATGTCAAAGACTGTAAATTTCTACCTAGCTGGACACGGTCCATTTCCTATTGTGGATAAAGCCTCCCCTGTTGCTTATCAAATTCGAATAAGTCAGGTATTGAGAGGGAAGGCTCCCTTAAATGGGTCCACATTAATCAGCTTAGACCGTGTCATCCCAGTAAGTTCCTTCCTGATGAACCTCTTGCTGAAGTGGATGATTCTAACCTTGAGGCAGTATAGCCTGTTTGTTTTCTTTTACAGATGGAGTCACGAACTTTGAAGGTCCTGTTCCTGATTTTGATGTTAGCGGGATCCGAGGTTGCCAGATTAATTGAACCTGGCCTACTTTCTGGTGTCATGCTACAGGATGCGCCTAGTTTCCTGATTACACAGTCCCAGACTGTCACACAGCAAGTTTTTGTGTCCCTAGATCCCTGACATGTTTTACAGAAACATTTTGAGTCGTCTGTTGCATGCATCGCTAATATACGTGGTGCCTAATCTTGGCATGTGCCTAAAGACATTCATTGGTTATGTCCTGGTAAACCTTTCCTGAAGGACACTTCTACGGCTCTTTGTGAGTTGTCTGCTGCAAATGCAAAGGAAGAATTAGCTGGAAACATTCAATACATAGTAAACCAATCCCTCTCCCAAGGCATTATGCCCAATTCCCTAAAACTCACAACGATCCGCCCAATAATAAAAAACAATAAACTCGACCCAAAAGACCCAAACTCATACAGACCGATAGCCAGCATTCCATTTATGGCTAAAATAATAGAAAAAACAGTTCAACTACAATTGCAAGAACATTATTGATGAGCACAATTCCCTTGACTCACCCCACTTTGGTTTCCGCCCCTTCCATGGTGTAGAAACCCTTTTAATTACACTGATGGACTTCCTCATAAAACATACAGATGATAACAGTCAAGGCCTCCTACTCCTTTTCATAGACATTTCCGCCGCCTTTGACAACATCAACCATCTTACACTGATCAATAGATTAGATAACTTAGGAATAGGCGGGACTGTCCTCAATGGTTCAAGTCCTACATCACACACAGACTAATGCGTGTTCAATTAAACCAAGAAGCATCAGAAACCTTCCCCCAAGGACAAGGAATACCCCAAGGATCAGCCCTTTCTGCTCTCCTCTTCAACCTGGACCTACAACCCATCACACAAATATTTAGAAAACACAAGATCAATCATTTTATCTATGTGACGACATCATGCTCGCTCTCCCCATAACCACGAAAAACCCCTACTTATAACACTCTATCCGAATGCATGGTGGAAACCACATCCTGGATGGAAACCAACTACCTCAGCATCAATCTCAAAAAAACTGAAGCAATGTTCGTAACAAGATCACCCGTGGCCGAAGACACTTACCCAACAGCAATCACAATCAATAACACAACTATACCTCTTAAAAAAGACGTAAAATACCTAGGTGTAATAATCGATCATACACTCACCATGCTACCACACATAAAGCAGACAGTAAAAACCATATTCTACCAAACTCAACACTATTCCACACTTAAGGCCCCTTCTTGACACGCATGACTTTAGATCAGTTGTTAGCTCACTCATCACCCCTCACTTTGACTATTGTAACAGTCTCCTAATCGGCCTCCCACAAAAAAATATCTACCTATTACAAGAGCCCAGAACATTTGTGCAAACAGTAGTCACTAAAGCCCGCCTAGCCAGACCATGTAACCCCTATACTGCTAGAACTACACGGGCTCCCTATAAATAGCCGAATCAAATACAAAATTCTACTAACAACCTTCAAGCTCCTAAACGATATCGCCCCTTCACATCTATCCACACTACTTCACGCCCCAACTGATTCAAGAGCCCGCAGGACTAAATGCAACCCACTCACTGGAGTTACCAAAAACATTCACCGAAGACTAAAAAATCCACCAGTGCCAGAGCCTTCACATTCACTGCTCCCACACTTTGGAATGAGTCTCCCAATAGACATCCGTATCATAAAAGACCTCTCCCAATTTAGGAAAGAACTCAAGACATACCTATTCTCCGAACACTTTGAAATCCCCTACCCCTCCAAGTCCCAGCCACACAGCGTCCACAGAACACACAAACAAAAAGCCCGCAAAAACACAATTAATTGAACATACACAGCCCTCTCTCAGACAGTTCTCCCAAAGACACACCAAAAAATCCACGAAAAAATGGAAATAAATTCCGCCACGACACACATACACACCCCCACTTGAATGACGAATACTCTACACTATAACTCATTGTATCCTAACCTTTTTGTAAATATCATCTGTAAATAGCAATGGCAGTTTCGTTGCCTGATTCCCTGTAAAAAGTTAGAAAACTTCTGATCAATATAACGATACAGAAAGTATACAAAAAGTATACACCTTGTAATCGTTTTAACAGTTTAATGCTCTGTTATATGTAAAAAGTTTAATAATTTTTTTGTTCAATGTTAATGTTATACGAATGTATACAAACACTGTTAAATTGTTCCATGTAAACCGACCCTGATCTCTGGAAGGGCGGCGGTATAGAAGAAATAGATAAATAAATACATAAATGTGGGAAAGAACAATGTAAGTTACCATGGCCAAGTTTCGATGACTTTTCAGAGACGAAAGTTGCTGTTGTCAACAATGTTTGGCTGGTTAGTTGAGTGAAATCCTGGTCACCATGAATAAACATGACATTCATAATAGAGTTCCTCTACCCTGCAATGTTTGCTTGATTGATGTTCCCAAGAACTCCATTGTTTAATGTTGGTGAGTTTCCTTGTTGTTATCTTGATGCTGACCCTTGTTTTTCGACAGAGCTCCAGATTTTGGATGTGTTTCGAGGTCATGAGATTGACTTCACTGCAGCCTTGACCTATCTTTTGGACTATAAGGACCTCTCACACAGTTGAACTGTCCATTTGACCAGGCCGACCTTGCCATTGCTGATTATAACTTTGATTCACGAGATGTGGACATTTTACAAACTGATTTTATGTCACATGTCATTGTGCCTGGTCTTTTCTTTCTGTTGGTGCTCCAGTTGTTCTTATCTCTTTGTAATCAACAGAGACAGATTCTGCTCTTCTTCGTCGCTCTATGCATCCTGCACCTCTGCTGCCTGCCATGCGTCTGCAGGATTTGCTGGAACGTCACACTTTTGAATAAGTGTCACCATTTTCTTTGAAAGTTATCCATTGCTCTTGATTGAGTTGTGTTTTTTTTTTTCATAGATGGCATGTGTTTCTTTTACTAACACTGTTACACATTGCTTATCATTACTTTTGAGTGTTCACCTTGGTGTTAAAATAACAAATTATATTGCCTTAATGATATGCATTTTTGGTTTGGATACTATATATATACTCTTGAGTTTGAAGTTACATGCATTATTTTGATTGAATTGACTTGACTGTACAATGTCATTTTATTTTGACTTCTTTTCTTGCTTGAGTATGTTCACTGTATTGTTCCTCATGCAGTTTTGCTTTCATGCATATTGTGCTTGAAGTATTATCCACTTCTCCTGCATTAGTCAATCATTTGTCATTTGGTTCTGGCCTGCACGGTAGTACTGCTAGTTAGGCTTTGTACGATGGAGTGTACTCCCTTGTAGCATCCTCCATCTTACAAGGGGGGGGGGGAGATGTAGGGCTGGTACCCCTGCAATTCTACATGCAAATCTCCGGCCTGCTCATCAACTCAGTCCTGAACCAAACTGCACCAAACAATATGGATTCTTCACTTCACTTTTGCTATGTTCAGCTACAAACGGCCTTCAAGCAACTGCTGGAGCAGCGTTTCTAAGTGTGCATACAGAAGCTATTGTCCGTGGCTGGCCTTGGACACTGGTACATGCCCAGAAGTTACATACTGTTGCCTCTGCCTGATTTCACTATAGCTCCTTGTTTGCAAGAAGCTGCTCATCATCTACCTCCTGATTCGCTGAGAACACCTCAGACTGCCTGGTGCCAACCAATCATCGGACCTATGACGGAGGATTCTCACACAGAATAATGCATTCTGTGCTGGAAACTTTAGTAGTGAGAGAGAGAGAGTTGGGGGCTTTTCCCACCTGTTCTACAGACTCCTGCACTGGTTCCTCTCTGCTGTGCACTGCGTACCTGATTCCTGCGACCTGACCCTTCCGCAGGACGGCCACTAAGTGTGGGCTAGGCCGTTCTCCACAGGTCTGAGATAAGACTTTCACAGATACCTCCGGTTCGGACTTACTGCGGCTCGCCTGACGAGGCAAGAGCCCACATTAGCTAGGAGCTGTCTTCTTGGACTGCATTGTTCCTGAGAGCCCGACGGAACTAAGGTACTGACTTATCTCTCCTCCTCCGTATGGGAAAGGGGTTAGCAATATATTTCTTACTTTTCCTCAGTGCAGAGCGAATCAGTGACCTCTGATTACTAATCAGTGATTTATTACGTTGTCCAAGTGTACATCTGTACTATAACAAATTTCTACCTCATGTTTTTAATTATATATATGTGTGTGTATATTTTCCCACCTGGTTGCCTATAATAAAGTCTAATATATATCTGCAGACCAGACTTCTTTCGTGGCTCATTGCCAGAATAACTCACCGAACTTTGGGCTGTATATTAGTAGCTATCTCCCCTAGACAACAACAGAGTCTAACTTATTCTTGTGCTACGAATATACCCTACAATCCCAAGGTCTGATAGACACCCTTGGGCCTGTTCATTGTGAGGTATTTAATGTATGCTCTTTTCAGTCCAGGCTATCAGACAGGCAGAGTGTGTTGCTTCAGCTGTGACCCATTACGAGTATTGGTAATGTGACCGCAGCTGATGCATGGCCCACATGGTGGAAAGGCTGGGGAGAATAGACCCTGACAGAGAGGCCCAATGTAGGACTCCATCACATATATATCGAACATGCAGCCACATCCTACAGGAGTTATGTGGATCTATCATCCTCTTAACATTTCACGCAGATACATATATTCCCTTTATTAGCACGTCTTCCAATTGGAGTTGGTGTGCAGGTTTAGCATAATGGTTAAGGCACTGTATTTGGACATAACAGAACCCAGTTCAGCCCCCATTGTGAATATTTTTTTTTTGCTTATACATATATACAGGGTTCAATCCACATTGTTAATCGTTTTCTCCTTATACACATATTCTGCACATCCTACAAGAGTGATGTGGATCCATGAGGCTGTTTATACATGACACACAGATACATACATTCCCTTTCATAGTACTTCTTCCCAGGTTAGGTGTTGTGCTTGTTTTAGCATGATGGTTACAGTAATTCTTGGGACACACCAGACAATTAAATGCTCAGTCTTTATAATGGGAGGTTTTGGTAACCCTCCTCATTCTTCGGAGCAAAATAATGCAAGGTCTGTATTATATATGGTCCCCATGCTCATAGATGTACATTCAAGAACATAATGAGCATGCTACATATATAACAGGCAAACTGCTTTTTCATTCTGCTGAGGACCCAGAGACACTATAGGTACTGTGACCAAGGCACATGTGGCGAGCCACAGTGAAATAGATTGGTGTATCTGACCCTAACTGCACATTCTCCCCTCTATACCATATACAGACCACTGCAGACACATAACACTAGACTGCTTTTGTACAGACAACCTTTAGCTACAGTGGATGCTGCAACACACATTCCCTTAATTGATTCAACCTCCTCTGTGAGGTTGTGTGAATGTTTACTATTATGATTGCAACACTGTCTTTGTAGAGAGTGGACCAATATTCAAATTCCACATGTTCTCATCAGAGTTCTCTTACCATCATCTCACACTACTGCCAGCCGCAAACCGAGGTCTGAGTTTACCAATGTAGGCATTTCACAGTGGAGCTTAACATAGGTCAGGCATGCACATTGCAGTCATGCATATCTGACAGCAATACTTTCTTGCTTCGGCCATACAACATTGCAGAGGCCTGAATGATGTTGGGGCAGCAAATGTATGATACACATGTGGCACATGAACGATATGTAGCACCCTAACTTTAACTGGCCATTGGAAAATCAGGCACATATATGTTGTACATACAGCCATGTCCCACTCCTTCAATGTCCATCAGCTGCAGTTGTCATACCCCAATATCTGTTCCATATTAATGAGTGCAACACAAACTTGAACATTTATTTCATCCATGCCTATCTGGTTGATTGTTTGGTTTTGGGACCAGGTAAGGCAGCTAACAAACCCACTAGAATATTTTCTCCATGTCCCCATGACACACCTACTTCTAGGACAAAGTGAACCAAACTGCATCTGTACCATGACATTTGTAACACAAGTAGCACACTCTCTGTTACCACCATCAGAACCACTGATCCACACTCACCATATTCCATCATGTACAGTCATGTATTTGACATGCAGCTGCAACACCATGACCTGTATCAGAACATGTGGAACTGTTCAACAGATAATGCAGAACACTCATCTGACTGTTCCACATCACCACTCATGCTCAGTCCTTCTTTTGCTGACCACATCAATAATTTACTGACTCCGTCCATTCACACTTCAAGCCTCTCATGCCTGGGGTCAAAGGGATGTGCAGCAGTTATTGAATTGATGTGCATCTCTTAGGGGGAGAGAAAAAGTTCCCTACTCAAGTCTTGCTGAGTACCTTCACGTGGTGACCTCATTGTATAACATCTATACCAAATCTCAGCAAGGTGACACTACAATTAAAGTATGTTAGGAACAAAGTAGAAAAATACATCCTGGCTGCACATTGCCCAGGATAAAAAGGTGTCCACTTGTAGCTTAAGCGCTAGGGCTAGCGATGGTGGTTGCAATAGTGAAAGTGCTACAGAAGCAGATAACATCCCTGCCACAGATAAAGGCCATGGTGAGCCTGTTCATGGACCCACTGTGGGAGGGGATAAGCCACAGAAATTTATGCAAAGGTTAAGAGGATGAACTACAGTTAAGTGGAATTCTGCAGATAAAGAGGAGATAATGTACTGCTATTTTTATGCTACAAACCCTCTATTTAAATCAAGAAGGTATACACAGAGAGTCTGCCAAAAGCTGGAAGAAAGAGGAAATATGCCATTAGAAAAACTGCAAAAAGTAACAGATGCAAATTTAAGATCTTTAATTTTGAAGATCAAAGTAAAGTAATATGTGAATGATAACATCTTGAAGCAACTAATGGATTCCATGGACAAAGAAATACAGGAAGGAGGAGACCTAAGTGACAGTACGAAAAGAAAGCTCAATAACATCATGGCGATAGAGCAAAAGGGCAATAAAAGAGGAGCATATGGAACCAAAGACCAGTTAATGCTGAATAAGGCCATTATGGGAGGAGTGGTCTAGTTGTTAGGACAAGGTACTTCAGGCCAGAGGGCTGGGGGTTCAAGTCCCACCTGGGGACAGCAATCGCAGGCCGGAGGGACTGGGATTTCTAGTCCTATAGGCACTCCTTGTGGTCTTGGGCAAGCCACTTAACCCTCCATTGCCCATGTTCCCTGTAAGTATTAGCGTATGTGTGTCATATCCCCTCATGTTAAATGTATCCCCCAATTGACCGCTTTGACCCGGTGAAAAGCGGTATATAAATACAGCTAAATAAATAAATTATGACCAGTGCTAAGAAAGGCAGAAATCTCAATATAGCATGGATTGATTATAAGAAAGCTTTTGACAGCATCCCACACTCTTGGATAATACATTGCCTTGAAATGTATAAAATAAATTCTGGTTTGATAGAGTATATTAAGTTCACTATGAAAATGTGTCAATTCACACTCTTTTTGAGATATGAAGATGGTCAGTACATCATTCCTAACATTAAGATCCAGCAAGGAATATTTCAGGGAGATTCCCTGTCGCCACTTTTGCTTTGTTTGGAGCTTAATCCAATGAGTGCTCTTATCAACTCTTTGGGGTATGGATTTAACCTTAATTCTAAAGACTGTACCAACCCAGAAGCAACTTTCCATCTGCTATTTGTAGATGATCTGAAACTCTATAGTTCCAGTGACAACAATTAGCAGAGCAGCTTCGTGTGATGAAAAGTTTTGACGACATCAGGATGACTTTTGACCTTGACAAATGTGCTTTTTTCAGAGGGAAAATTGAGCAAAACTGAAAACATCTCCCTTGCTGAGGGCTGTGACATCAAGGACCTTGAACAGGAAGCATATATAAGTATCTCGGAATAGAGGAAGGAATGACATTAGAGCAGAAACTATTGAGAGAGAAGATCAGTAAAGAATATTACAGGAGATTAAAACTGTTACTGAAAGTGTTTTAACATCACAAAATAAGATACAAGTCATCAATCAGCTGGCAATTCCTCTACTCTCCTACAGTTTTGGGATTGTGGATTGGCTTTATAAGGAGCTTGAAAAACTGGATGTGTGAACAAGAAAACTCCTCCATGCTCATGAAGTAATTTACAAGAATCAGTGAATTCCAAGATTGTACATCCCTAGAGCTGAAGGAGGGCTAGGACTTATAGAGATTGACTATACCTACAGAGCTACTATTGTAGGCCTCCAAGCCTATCTGATAGCATCATCAGATCCAAATACTCAAAAAGTACTGAAATATGAAAGTAGACGTCCAGAATCTGTCTCCATCATCAAACTTGGACAAGCGTTCCGATGATTAGAAGGAATGAGTGAGAATCCACAGGTGTGCATGAGAAAGAAAGTAACAGAATTCGCAAATCAAGAGAAAAAAACTCTTAAAAGAATTAGATCAGCAGGCGAGGAAAAACAAGCGGCAAATGCACAAATACAGTGAAAAATACAGAGTGTTACTCCAAGAATCTTTTGTCAATCAAGAACGGACAGACGAATGGTTGAGGAGAGATAGACAAACCGAAAGATGAAAGATTGATAGTTGCAGCCCAGGACAGCGGATTGCGGATGAGATGATTTACAGCGAGTATTGAAAAAAACTGGCACAACAGACATATGCCGATTCTGTAAGAAAGAGTTGGAAACAGTGACTCACCTAATAGCAGGCTGTGAAGTTCTGATGGTGGAAAATTTATATACAGAAAGGCACAACAAATTAGCATGCCTCCTCCACTGGAAATTCTGGAAACACTACATCACTGTCCCTGAGAAGCACTGGGATCATGACCCTAAGAGAATAACAGAGAATGAAGAGGTTATGATCACCAGGGACATTCCCTTTCCGACGGATAAGAAACTGGATTCCAGGAAACCTGACATAGTGGTAAGGAGAAGAACACCAGAACAGCATTGATAATAGAAGTGTCGGTACTGAATGATTATTCTGTGAATCGCATGTAGAGAGAAAATCTTGAAGTATCAAGAAATGCAATCACAGACCAGAAAGATACAGAAATATTTCCCATTGTACTGGCCTGATAAAGAAGAATTTCCAATCACATCTTGACAAACTACTCATACATGTTACATCTTATGAACTCCAGTAGGAGGCTCTCTTTGGCACGATGCAAATATTACGCCGAGCATTAGCAGTAAATTTGAGAGATTAAGTCACACACTCAGAACACAGGCCCACATCAAGTACAGAATAAGTGATGATAACTTAAAGTAAAAATAAAAATATGTAGACAAAAATTAACTGACACCCCAAGAAGCCAGACTCCCCATGCAGTGCAAAAACAGAGAAATAAAAGAGATGCATTCCCTATATGGTGTAAAATATAAAAATAGAGCAAAGTCCAATCACTCATTTGAAAATAACAATTTTTTCTACCTTTGTTGTCTGACCATTTTATTCTCTGATCATGCTGGTCCCGATCTGAGGCTTCTGCTTTCTTCTGTCTTCTCTTAGCTCTCTTTCTATGGTATCTAGTCCATTTGCCATTTCTTGTCTCTCCTTTTGTTTTCCTCACTTCCTTCCATCTTGAATATTTCCACCTTTCTTCCATTTATTTCTCTCTCTCTGTCCACTCAGATTTCACTACTCTTTACTATCCATTTCTCAATCTCCCTCTTTTTTATGCCATCTACCTACCACTTTTCAACCTTCACCCCAGTCCTTCCGTTCCCCATTTCTTCTTCCCTGGTTCATTATTCCCCAGTCTTTTGCTCACTCTCCATGTTTAACATCTCTCATCAACCATCCAGTGTCTCTCTCTCTCTCTCTCTGGCTTTCTCTTTCCCTCCATCCAGTACTTCTCTTTCTTTCCATGTTTGCTATCTCCTTTCCTATTACTACCCCATCTCCATACCATACCATCTCCTCCCTATTACTCCCATGTCCAGCATCTCTCTCTTTCACAACGTATTTATGCCATGTCTGTCTTCTCCCCTCTATCTCCCTATTACCCCAATGTCCTGCATTTCCTTCTCTCCTTATTACCCAGTGTACAGCATCCCCCCTCTGTCTCCACTTCCACAAGTCCAGCATTTTCCCATAGTCTCCCTATAACCCTCTGGCCAACATCACTACTCCATCATGCCTCCTTTCTTCTCCCTATACCCATTTCCATGTCCAGTATCTACTTAGCCCCTCCACCTCAATCTTATACCCGCTGTCTCCCTCCCCCCCCCTGCACTCAGCATCTCCCTTCTGACTCCCTGTGCCCATTCATGTCCACATCCCAATGTCCCCTCATGTCCATTTCCCCCCTTCCCAATGCCCTCCCATTTATGTACAAAAGGCAGAGCCTTCCCACAGAGAAGCATGTCCCACAAGCAGGTGCTGTGCAGACCATGATCCAAGCCCAGAGTGGAGGGGCACAGTTGGCCTTGCACAGTCCCTGCCTGGAGGACATACTGATCCCGTGGGCAGGCTCTGCTTCTTTGGGTCATGATTGTTGCCTCCCACACCCTTCTGCCTGTGGGAGCAGTATGTCTTGCAGACAGGGGCTATGCAAGCCGTGACTGTGACACAGAGAAATAGAGCCTGCCTGCAGGAACTGATATCAGGAGGGTGCTGTTGTTGGTTGTCACCCCATTCCCCATTCAGGATGACCTACAGAGCACCAGCAGCCTAGTGGAGAGCCTGCCTGCAGGATATGCTGCTCCCATGGTCAGAAGGCTGTGAGAGATCACAATTGCCAGTCACAGCCTTCTGCCTAAAGGAGCAGCATGTCCTAGGGGCAGGCTCTCCATTAGGTCACTGGAACTCCACAGGCCATCCTGAATGGAGAGTGGGGGGTGGGCAGCTAGCGACAGCACCTGACATTGGCACCGGCTGCCACGCTTACCCAGCTTACCGGGTGGTGCCGGCTCTAGTCCAGAATTTGTCTTCTTGCTTCCCCACCATCCAGCATTTGTTTCCCTGCCTTCCCCCTCCAGCATTTGTCTTCTTGCCCCCTCCCCTATTGTCCAGCATTTGTCCTCCTGTCCCCTCCATGTTGTCCAGCATTTGTCATCCTGTCTCCCTCTCCCATTGTCCAGAATTTGTCTCCCTACTTCCCCCCTCCAGCATTTGTCTTCCTGCCCCTCTGAGTGAGTCTTGAAGGACTAGAAAAGGGGACTGTTACTTCTGGAGAGAGAGATCTGCAATTGTGAGTATATACTTCTGGGAACTTTCTGAAAGGAATTCTTTCTATTAAAGCTATTTAATCTGTGAACCCACTATTTTTTGTTAAATCAGTCAGGGCCTAGTAGCAGCAGTTTAAGTTTAAATTTAAAACACAGAAGAGAACTTTCTGGTTACATTTCATACCCAGCAGAGAGCTTGTAGTTTTAATTTAATAATCACTCAGGGCCTAGTATCAGCAAAGTACTTTTAGTTTAAATTTAAAACACAGAAGAGAGCTTTCTGGTTAAATTTGGAACCCAGCAGAGAGCTGTAGTTTAAATTTAATAGTCACTCAGGGCCTAGCATCAGCAAAGTACTTTTAGTTTAAATTTAAA
Source organism: Ichthyophis bannanicus (assembly GCA_033557465.1). NCBI lineage: Eukaryota > Metazoa > Chordata > Amphibia > Gymnophiona > Ichthyophiidae > Ichthyophis > Ichthyophis bannanicus. The sequence goes on along the minus strand of CM066037.1, from coordinate 368,178,792 downwards.
ACACAGAAGAGAGCTTTCTGGTTAAATTTAGAACCCAGCAGAGAGCTGACCAACATCACTACTCCATCATGCCTCCTTTCTTCTCCCTATACCCATTTCCATGTCCAGTATCTACTTAGCCCCTCCACCTCAATCTTATACCCGCTGTCTCCCGCCCCCCCCAGCACTCAGCATCGCCCATCTGACTCCCAGTGCCCAGTCAAGTCCACATCCCAAAGTCACCACAGTTCCATTTACCCCCGTCCCAAAGCCCACCCAATTATGTACAAAGGCAGAGCCTTTCCACAGAGAAGCATGTCCCACAAGCAGGGGCTGTGCAGACCATGATCCAAGCCCAGAGTGGTGGGGCACAGTTGGCCTTGCACAGTCCCTGCCTGGAGGACATACTGATCCCGTGGGCAGGCTCTGCTTCTCTGGGTCATGATTGTTGCCTCCCACACCCTTCTGCCTGTGGGAGCAGTATGTCTTGCAGACAGGGGCTATGCAAGCCGTGACTGTGACCCAGAGAAATAGAGCCTGCCTGCAGGAACTGATATCAGGAGGGTGCTGTTGTTGGTTGTCACCTCATTCCCCATTCAGGATGACCTACGGAGCACCAGCAGCCTAGTGGAGAGCCTGCCTGCAGGATATGCTGCTCCCATGGTCAGAAGGCTGTGAGAGATCACAATTGCCAGTCACAGCCTTCTGCCTAAAGGAGCAGCATGTCCTAGGAGCAGGCTCTCCATTAGGTCACTGGAACTCCACAGGCCATCCTGAATGGAGAGTGGGGGGTGGGCAGCTGGGGACAGCACCTGACATTGGCACCGGCTGCCACGCTTACCCAGCTTACCGGGTGGTGCCGGCCCTAGTCCAGAATTTGTCTTCTTGCTTCCCCACCATCCAGCATTTGTTTCCCTGCCTTCCCCCTCCAGCATTTGTCTTCTTGCCCCCTCCCCTATTGTCCAGCATTTGTCCTCCTGTCCCCTCCATGTTGTCCAGCATTTGTCATCCTGTCTCCCTCTCCCATTGTCCAGAATTTGTCTCCCTACTTCCCCCCTCCAGCATTTGTCTTCCTGCCCCTCTGAGTGAGTCTTGAAGGACTAGAAAAGGGGACTGTTACTTCTGGAGAGAGAGATCTGCAATTGTGAGTATATACTTCTGGGAATTTCTGAAAGGAATTCTTTCTATTAAAGCTATTTAATCTGTGAACCCACTATTTTTTGTTAAATCAGTCAGGGCCTAGTAGCAGCAGTTTAAGTTTAAATTTAAAACACAGAAGAGAACTTTCTGGTTACATTTCATACCCAGCAGAGAGCTTGTAGTTTTAATTTAATAGTCACTCAGGGCCTAGTATCAGCAAAGTACTTTTAGTTTAAATTTAAAACACAGAAGAGAGCTTTCTGGTTAAATTTGGAACCCAGCAGAGAGCTGTAGTTTAAATTTAATAGTCACTCAGGGCCTAGCATCAGCAAAGTACTTTTAGTTTAAATTTAAAACACAGAAGAGAGCTTTCTGGTTAAATTTGGAACCCAGCAGAGAGCTGACCAACTCACTACTCCATCATGCCTCCTTTCTTCTCCCTATACCCATTTCCATGTCCAGTATCTACTTAGCCCCTCCACCTCAATCTTATACCCGCTGTCTCGCACCCCCCCCGGCACACCGCCTCGCCCTTCAGGCTCCCTGTTCCCATGCATGTCAACATCCCAAGGTCCCCTCATGTCCATTTCCTACCCCTTCCCAATGCCCTCCCATTTATGTACAAAAGGCAGAGCCTTTCCACAGAGAAGCATGTCCCACAAGCAGGGGCTGTGCAGACCATGATCCAAGCCCAGAGTGGTGGGGCACAGTTGGCCTTGCACAGTCCCTGCCTGGAGGACATACTGATCCCGTGGGCAGGCTCTGCTCTCTGGGTCATGATTGTTGCCTCCCACACCCTTCTGCCTGTGGGAGCAGTATGTCTTGCAGACAGGGGTATGCAAGCCGTGACTGTGACCCAGGAGAAATAGAGCCTGCCTGCAGGAAACTGATATCAGGAGGGTGCTGTTGTTGGTTGTCACCTCATTCCCCATTCAGGATGACCTACGGAGCACCAGCAGCCTAGTGGAGAGCCTGCCTGCAGGATATGCTGCTCCCATGGTCAGAAGGCTGTGAGAGATCACCATAGCCAGTCACAGCCTTCTGCCTAAAGGAGCAGCATGTCCTATAGCAGGCTCTCCATTAGGTCACTGGAACTCCACAGGACATCCTGAATGGAGAGTGGGGGGTGGGCAGTGGGTGACAGCACCTGACATTGGCACCGGCTGCCACGCTTACCCAGCTTACCGGGTGGTGCCGGCCCTAGTCCAGAATTTGTCTTCTTGCTTCCCCACCATCCAGCATTTTGTTTCCCTGCCTTCCCCCTCCAGCATTTGTCTTCTTGCCCCCTCCCCTATTGTCCAGCATTTGTCCTCCTGTCCCCTCCATGTTGTCCAGCATTTGTCATCCTGTCTCCCTCTCCCATTGTCCCAGAATTTGTCTCCCTACTTCCCCCCTCCAGCATTTGTCTTCCTGCCCCTCTGAGTGAGTCTTGAAGGACTAGAAAAGGGGACTGTTACTTCTGGAGAGAGAGATCTGCAATTGTGAGTATATACTTCTGGGAATTTTCTGAAAGGAATTCTTTCTATTAAAGCTATTTAATCTGTGAACCCACTATTTTTTGTTAAATCAGTCAGGGCCTAGTAGCAGCAGTTTAAGTTTAAATTTAAAACACAGAAGAGAACTTTCTGGTTACATTTCATACCCAGCAGAGAGCTTGTAGTTTTAATTTAATAGTCACTCAGGGCCTAGTATCAGCAAAGTACTTTTAGTTTAAATTTAAAACACAGAAGAGAGCTTTCTGGTTAAATTTGGATCCCAGCAGAGAGCTTGTAGTTTAAATTTAATAGTCACTCAGGACCTAGTATCAGCAAAATACTTTTAGTTTAAATTTAAAAACACAGAAGAGAGCTTTATGGTAAATTTGGAACCCAGCAGAGAGCTGTAGTTCACATTTAATAGTCACTCAGAGCCTAGCATCAGCAAAGTACTTTTAATTTAAATTTAAAACACAGAAGAGAGCTTTCTGGTTAAATTTAGAACCCAGCAGAGAGCTTGTAGTTTAAATTTCATAAAAAGTTAGAACCTAGCAGCAGCAAAGAGCTATAATTTAAATCAAATAAGAATATAGCTTACCTCAGCAGCATAGGACAGGGTACTGTGTAGCAGCCCTCTTTTAATAAGTGTTATTTCCCTCCCTCCCTCCCTCCACACACCCACCCACCCCTGGGATAATCGTAGCTTTATAGGTACTTACACATCTTAAAAGACAGGAGGTGCTCTCAGGTGAAGCTCGTTACCCAAATCAGTCATACACTAAGGACCTGAGATTAATTAAGCTTCAGGTGAACAAGGTATATTAAACGTATTAGATACAGTTTTATTGGTATAGATATCCATACCAACCCTTAGTAAGTAAAGAACTTAAAGATCTAAACAAAAAACGTAAAACTAAGATGCAGACCAGCAGTCCAGCAGCGAGATGGGGGCTTTCCAGTCTTTTGCATTGAGTGTCACATGTATGATTTTCTCCAGTTGGTGAGAGGTCTTACGAGTGCACTAGGTGCAAGGAGCTCTTTGTACTCAGGGAACGAGTACCTTCTCTATAGGCTAGAGTAGCATACTTGGAAAACATAATAAAGACAGAGAGGTACATAGACGAGACCTACATGGATATAGTCCTTAAGTCCCACCTCCAGTCTGGCAGCATCCCTGCTGCCATGGAGGAGAGAGGTCACGTGACAGGAGAGCATCACCCTTTTGTGGCAGGGAGTGATCCTGTAACTAGGACCTGTCCTCCAGGTGATGTAAAACCCTCTCGCACTGAGGACGTTTCTCCAGGGCCATGTGCCCATGAGGGAAGGGTTAGGATAGCTGTTATAGTTGGTGATTCGATCATTAGGCATGTAGATAGCTGGGTGGCTGGTGGACGTGAGGATTTCCTGGTAACATGCCTGCCTGGTGCGAAGGTAGTGGACCGCACGCGTCACCTAGATAAGGTCTTAGATAGTGCTGGGGAGGAGTGTGCTGTCTTGGTACATGTCGGTACCAATGACATAGGAAAATGTGGTAGGGAGGTTCTGGAGGCTAAATTTAGGCTTTTAGGTAGGAAGTTGAAATCCATAACTTCCAGGGTAGCGTTCTCCGAAATGCTTCCCATTCCACGTGCAGGACCCAAAAGGCAGGCAGAGCTCCGGAGTCTCAATGCGTGGATGAGACAATGGTGCAGAGATGAGGGTTTTGGATTTGTTAGGAACTGGGGAACATTCTGGGGAAAGGAGGGGCTCTTCCGAAGGGATGGGCTTCATCTTAACCGGGATGGAACCAGGCTGCTGGCATTAACCTTTAAAAAGGAGATAGAGCAGCTTTTAAACTAGATAATAGGGGAAAGCCGACAGTCGCCCAAGAGCGCATGGTTCGGAAGAATGTATCCTTGAAGGATACTACCAAAAGCAGAGAGGTTCAAAAAAAGAGTAAAGTAGCCCAAATGCCCTCAAGTATGGAGCAGACAGAGCTTAAAGATCCCAAATTACCCATGTCTACCAATAGCTAAATTAATATGAATAAAATACAGTCTCTAAAATGCTTGTATGCAAATGCTAGAAGTCTAAAAAATAAGATGGGAGAGTAGAATATATAGCACTAAATGAGAGGTTAGATATGATTGGAATATCAGAGACATGGTGGAAGGAGGACAACCAGTGGGACACTGTGATACCTGGGTACAAACTATATCGTAATGATAGAGCTGATCAAATTGGTGGAGGGGTTGCGCTCTATATTAGAGAGGGCATTGAGTCAGAAAGGATTCAAGTTTTGCAGGAAACTAAATTTGCTGTAGAATCTCTATGGATTGAAATTCCATGTAAAAAGGGGAAGGTGATGGCAGTGGGGGTGTACTATCGACCGCCTGGCCAGAATGAACAAATGGATGAAGAAATGCTCAAAGAAATCAAGGAAGCTAACAAATGTCACAGCACAGTAGTAATAATGGGTGATTTCAATTACCCCGGTATCAACTCGGTCAGTGTCACGGCAGGACATGCTAGGGAGATAAAGTTCCTAGATGACATAAATGACTGCTTCTTGGAGCAGCTGGTTCATGAACTGACCAGAGGGGAAGCCATATTAGACCTAGTCCTTAGTGGAACACCAGATCTAGTGCAAGAGATAAGGGTGTTGGGGCCACTTGGCAATAGTGATCATAGCATGATCGCCTTTGATTTAATTAGTGGAGGAGGGAGAGTAAGGAAATCCACAGTACTACCTTTTAACTTTTGAAAGGGGAGACTATGATAAATTAGGAAAATAGTTAGAAAAAACTAAAAGGAGCAGTTGCAAAGGATAAAGACTTACATCAAGCTTGGGTGTTGTTGAAAAATACTATCTTGGAAGCCCAGACCAGCTGTATTCCACGCTTTAAGAAAGTAGAAGGAAGTCCAAAAAACTGCCAGCATGGTTTTAAAGGTGAAGTCAGAGAGGCTGTTGTTGCCAAAAAAGCATCTTTCAGGAAATGGAAAAAAGAGCCAAACGACAAAACCTGGAAACAGCACACGCACTGGCAGGTCAAATGCAAGGCATTGATAAAGCAGGCAAAGGGAGAATTTGAGAAGAAGCTTGCTACGGAAGAAAAAACGCGAAATAAAGATTTTTTCAAGTACATTCATAACAAAAAACCTGTGAGAGACTCAGTTGGTCCATTAGATGATAGAGGAGTTAAAGGGGCACTAAGAGGCGACAAGACGATAGCGGAGAGACTGAATGAATTCTTTGCTTCGGTCTTTACTGAGGAAGATGTAGGGATGTTACCCATGACTAAAGTGGTATTTAAAGTTGCGGAAGAATTGAAGGAAATATCGATACATCGGGAAGATGTATTACAACTATTAGATAAACTGAAGAGTAGCAAATCACCTCGGCCGGATGGTATACATCCAAGGGTGTTGCAAGAACTGAAATATGAGATTGCAGACCTGCTATTAGTAATCTGTGAACTATCATTAAAATCATCTCTAATACCTGAAGATTGGAGGATCGCCAATGTAACTCCAATTTTTAAAAAGGGTTCCAGCGGTGATCCTGGAAACTACAGACTGGTGAGTCTCACGTCAGTACCGGGAAAAATGGTAGAAACCATCATAAAGAATAAAATTACTCAGAATGTAAATAGTCATGGTCTAATGGGAGACAGCCAACATGGCTTTAGACAAGAAAGATCTTGTCTTACTAATCTGTTATGTTTTTTTGAAGGTGTGAATAAACAGGTGGACAAAGGTGAGTCGGTTGATATAGTGTATCTGGACTTTCAGAAAGCCTTTGACAAGGTCCCTCATCAGAGAATTTTGGCAAAACTAAAGAGTCATGGGATAGGAGGCAGTGTACTACTGTGGATCAGGAACTGGTTAAAAGATAAAAAGCAGAGGGTTGGGCTAAATGGCCAATTTTCCCAATGGAGAAAGGTGAATAGTGGTGTACCCCAGGGATCTGTGCTGGGTCCGCTGCTTTTTGACATATTCATAAATGACCTGGAAAGTGGAATAACGTGTGAGGTTATCAAATTTGCAGATGACACAAAACTATTTAAAGTTGTTAAAACCCAAGAGGATTGTGGAAAATTGCAAGAGGATCTTGATAGATTGGAAGACTGGGCATCAAAATGGCAGATGAAATTTAATGTGGACAAGTGCAAAGTTATGCACCTAGGGAAGAACAACCCAAACTATGGTTACACAATGCAAGGTTCCACATTAGGAACCACCACCCAGGAAAAAAGATTTAGGTGTCATTGTGGATAACATGTTAAAACCCTCGGCCCAGTGTGCAGCGGCAGCCAAGAGAGCAAATAGAATGCTAGGTATCATAAGGAAAGGAATGGAAAATAAAACAAAAGATATTATAATGCCTCTATACCGTTCCATGAGACTGCACCTTGAATATTGTGTGCAATTCTGGTCGCCGTATCTTAAAAAGGATATAGCGTTATTAGAAAAGGTTCAGAGAAGAGCCACCAAAATGGTAAAGTGGATGGAAGGATACCCCTATGAAGAAAGGCTAAAATGGTTAGGGCTCTTTAACCTGGAAAAGAGACGGCTGAGGGGAGATATGATAGAAGTCTATAAATTAATGAACGGAGTGGAACGGGTAAACGAAGATCGATTGTTTACGTTATCAGAATATAGAAAGACCAGGGGACATGCAATGAAACTACAAGGTAAACTATTTAAGACTAATAAAAGAAAATATTTTTTCACTCAACATGTAATCAAACTCTGGAATTTGTTACCAGAGGATGTAGTAAAGGCTGTTAGTGTAGCTGGGTTTAAAAAAGGTTTGGACAAGTTCCTGGAGGAAAGGTCCATAAACCATTATTAAGAAGGGACCCAGGATATCAATGCTTGACCCAGTACAAGCATTCCGGAACCTGTGTCTTTTGGGGAAACTGCTAGGTACGTACGACCTAGATTGGCCACTGTTGGAAACAGGATACTGGGCTTGATGGACTTTGGTCTGACCCAGTATGGCATATCTTATGTTCTTATGTTCTGTGTTGTCTAGCATGTGTCTTCCTGCCCCTCCCCCATTGTCCAGTATTTATCCTCCTGTCTCCCAGCATTTATCCTCCTGTCTCCCCCCCCCTCCATTGTCCAGCATTTGTCTGCCTGTCCCCTCTCCCTCCACCTGCACCTGTCTTCCTGCCGCTATTGGTTCCTGCCGCATTTTGTTTTTTCTCGTTCAAGCATTTTGAGCGAGAAAAAAAAGCAGTGGAAGACAGAGGCAGGCCAGAGGCAGTAAAATCTAAAATGAAAACAGAGCCGGAGTGCCACCCCCCTCGAAACTGTTGCCTGAAGTGACCGCCTCAGGTGGCCTAATGGTAGAGCCACTCCTGGCTGTGGTAACCTTAACAGATACTGGCAGTGCCTGGCTCCAGGTCAATTTTCACCAGCTCACAGAGGTCAGCTATGCTGGTCCTGATCGGCCTGAACCTTTGAAAAACTTTCTCTTCTGAGTTGGGGGAAACTGATCCTGGGCCAGTAAACACATAGGGGCTTGTTTACAAAGCCGCGGTAGCGGTTTCCGATCATTATCGGAGCCGCGGCCCCATTGATTTCAATGGGGCCGCGGCTGCGATCGCGATCGCGAACCACTACCGCGGCTTTGTAAACAAGCCCCATAGAGTCTGATATCACCACCTTCCATGCTGCCCAACAGGCTTCAGCTGTTGCTGCTGTTGGACCTGCACTGTCTCCTCTATTTTCTCCTCTGGACCTGCCATCTTCTCCTCTGGCTATGTCTGTAGTACCACCACATGCATCTATGGTACGTGACATTGACTGGTGCAGGTTACACTTAGGGGTGCCAAGATTACAAATGGATATTTAGAGCTTAATGATGCAAACTACATAGAACACTGCCTTAAATTTAACTGGATAAATGCCAGCATCTTGATGCCTTGGAAGTAATGAAAATCAACATTAACTGCTTATGTCACCTCGATGTCCACGCCCTTGCGGATATCCAGTTAGCCTATGGTGTTCTACATTGATATTCATCTGCCAATTGGTGCTGAATATCAGAGATATGTGGATTTGGTGTCCTTATGTTGTTAGAAACATGATAGCAGAAAAAGATCATATGACCTATCTAGTCTGCTTTTCCATATCAACTATTATAGTCCCTTTTTTTCCTTTAAAGATCTTCTGTGTTTGTCCCATGCTTTCTTGAATTCAGATACTATCCTCATCTCTAATACCTCTTCTGGGACACTATTCCACGCATCTACCATTCTTAATGTAAAAATAATTTCCGCATATTATTCCTGAGTCTATCCCCTTTCACTTTTATCCTATGTTCTCTCATTGCAGAGTTTACTTTCAATTGAAAGAGGCTCTCCTCATGTGCATTTATGCCAAAGAAGTATTTAAACCTTTCTATCATATCTCTTCTATTAGTGTTGCCTTTTATATGGTTTTCTGCCACCTAAGGGTCTGAATATTAACCCCCCCCCCCCCTATTTTTCTAATTGCATTGGTTTTGGTCTTTTCATCTGCTTTCAATGTTTTCTTTTAGTTTTAGTTCTCCTCTGCATTTTCTGTTGCTTTTCTCTCCTGTTTCCTCCATTTCATCTACATCTCTCTCTGATGCTGATCTATCTTTTTCTCCTCTCTCTCATCCACAGTCCTTCCATTTCCATTCCTTCCTTCCAAGTCTCTCATATCTTTCTGTCTTTTATCCACTCTCTAGACTCACCAACTTCCCAACCCTCATCTACTTTTTCTGCCTATCATCCCCTTTGCCGTTCAAGTTCCTTCCTTGTCATTCATCCTCTCCCTTAGCTTGGTCCTTTCTTCTGCCATTTCCACTTCCCATCACCCCACTCCATCATATCTCAGGTATGGCACCACTCACCCTCTTTCTGCTACCTCATGATGGTCTCTCTTTCCCTGTTCCCCCATCACCCTATGGAGGACAACCCCTTCCTGTCCCATTTAGGGGCTGATTTTATAAGCGACATGTGGAAAGTTATGTGCATAAGCCCCTATTTTAAAGGACGTAGGTGCATGAATGGACACTTATGTGTATGCTTTAGATGGTCACTATGCTATAAGTGCATATGAAAGTCCTATCATACATACTTTCAGTATGGGTTTGTGTAGGGATGGAGCCTGGGAAGAGCATAGGTGAAACAAATTGAAATGCTTAAATTATAAAATATTATAATGCACACATTTCTGAGCAATCTAGGTGCAGCTGTCTATGCCTGCTCTAGACCATGCATAACTGCTGCAACTAAACTGAAGTGGGTCTTTTTGCCTCCATTTTATAAAGTACAGGCATATTTCACTTTATAAAATAAGCCCCAAATACATGCCTGACAACATGTGTTAATGAGCAGGAGTTAATGAGCTGCCCCACTCAACCTCACCTCATGTAGATTTGCTCTCTTTGCCTCCCATGTAGATCTCTCTCTCTGTGTCCACTCTAGGGTCTGACTGTTGCTGCCATTCATCCCATATAGGTTTGCAAACATGTCCATCCTATGTGGGTTTATCGCTCACCAGCTTTTCACCCAGTTTAAGGAGAAATCTTCATTAGTGCATGAGTTTCCTTTGCTGTTTGGGGCCAGTTTCATGGTATGAGCAATGAGGTCCCATAATCTTGTGGCTTATATCATGAGACTAGTTCTCTGCAGTAGAAGAAAGTGACATGCAATTAAGCCCTGTACTTCCTGTTGGCTACAGAAACAGAGTTGGAGAGATGTGTTAGTAATACAGCTGCCAGGGATGGAGAGAGAAGGAAAATTTAAAAGTACTGGCTGGTTCAGCACTTTTGCCATCCTCAGAATATTTAGCAATCAAACCAAGCAAAGGGAAAATATCATTCAAAAATAACCTCCTTTAACCCAAAATACCGCTAACCAAAAAGCCTTACAATATACTATTTTTTTGTCGGAACTCTTGCCATGAGGAAACCCTCTCGAAGCAAATGTTCCTTTTATTCGTTTTTACGAGCCAACCAATCAGCTTGAATAACATTCAATGTAAAACGAGGGACGTGCAAAGCAAGCTCCTCTCAAAGTGAGAAAGAATCAGTCTTTTCATTAAATAATGCCAAACTTAGCTTTTCATCAGAGTAATTCACAGCCATCCCATATTGGCTTCCTATAATGGGACGGCTGTGAATGCACTCTGATGAAAAGCTAAGTTTGGCATTATTTAATGAAAAGACTGATTCTTTCTCACTTTGAGAGGGGCTTTCTTTGCTCTTCCCTCGTTTTACATTGAATGCTATTCTGATTGGTCGGCTCATAAAAATGAATAAAAGGAACATTTGCTTCGAGAGGGTTTCCTCATGGCAAGAGTTCCGACAAAAAAATAGTATATTGTAAGGCTTTTTGGTTAGGGGTATTTTGGGTAAAGGAGGTTATTTTTGTATGATGTTATCCTCAGAGTATTGGCACTTAAGCTGTCCACCTAATTTGCCTAAAGGAAACACTGGCCCTGCACTGAGGACAGGACTGGAATGAAAAGTAAAGGACAAGAAGAGAATCACAGGTAGAATGGGAAGGGGAATCCTAACTTGAAAGGATGAACCTTATTATCTGACTTTGGGGAAAGCCCCAAAGTTCACAAAGGAATAGAGAGGACCCCAATGAATATTCTTAGGAAAGAAAAAATTCACATAATAATTATTGCACTGTGTTCTATGGATGCCAAACAAAAGAAAAATACCAGATGCGAAGTTATCTTTTATTGAAAAAATTCCTCTGTAATCTTTCTTTTGTACTGGAAAAACACAACAGTGTGGGGATTCTTTATTGAAGGACAGTCAACAAGTTTGAAAATAGCTCTGGGTAAAGAGAACAGAGTCAAGACTCAGCTCTAATACTGAGTATGACCCCCCCTTGGTGGAAGGACCTGAGTGAGTGGAACTTGATAAATTGAAAGACCGGAAGTCCAAAGGGCAGATGAAATTTAATGTGGACTAGTGCAAAGTTATGCCCAAACTATGGTTACATGATGCAAGGTACCACCTTAGAAAGCAACATTTAGGAAAAAGACTTAGGAATCATCATGGATAATACATTGAAACCCTCTGCTCAGTGTGCGGTGGCAGCCAAGAAAACAAATAGAATGCTCAGAAGTGTAAGGAAAGGAATGGAGGATAAAACCAAGAATATTATAATATCTCTGTATCATTCCATGGTGCGACCGCACCTTGAATATTGTGTGCAATTCTGGTCACCGTATATTAAAAGATATAGCAGAATTAGAAAATGTACACAGAAGAGCAACAAAAATGGTAAAGGGGATGAAAGGATACCCCTATGAGGACAGGCTTAAATGGTTAGGGCTCTTCAACTTGGAAAAGAGATGGCTGAGGGGGGATATGATACTGTAGAGGTCTATAAATTAATGAATGGAGTGGGATGGGTAAACGTAGATCGGTTGTTTATGTCATCAAAAAGTAGAAAGACTAGAGGACAGGCAATGAAGCTACAATGTAACCCATTTAATACTAATAAGAGAAAATATTTTTTACTCAACTTGTAATCAAACTCAGGAATTCATTACTGGAGGATATAGTAAAAGCTGTTAGTGTAGCTGGGTTTAAAAAAGGTTTGGAGAAGTTCCTGGAGGAAAGGTCCATAACTATTATAAAGAGGACCTGGGAAATCCACTGCTTACCCTGGGATGAGCATTGTGGTTCCTGTGTGCCTTTTTTGGAACCTGCCAGTACTTGTGATCTGGTTTGGCCACTGTTGGAAAAAGAATACTGGGCTTGATGGACCTTGGTCTGATTCAATATGGCATTCTTATGTTCTTAAGTATGAACTCACTGAGTGGGGAGAAGCAGCAGCTGATAGATCTGTAATTAGAGTATTATTTTCACTGCATGTCCTCATTGGCCTTTGCTTGACTGCCTCACCATTATTCCGGCTCCACATTCAGTTATCTCATTCTTATTTATTTTTTGCCTCCCCACCCTTCTAAATCTCTTCTCCTTTCACCTCTTTCATCTCTGCTCTTCTCTAATATGTTTTTCTTCTTTTATTATAAGCTTTAGTTGTTGAAATAAAAGGTGCCATATGAAACAATTTAGCTTAGAGAACATTATTAGCTGGTGTTTGCATTAAGCAGATCCTTCAGCTAATCGATACCAGGACAGAGCCTCTTGTGTTTTTTTGCTTAGATTCCCAGGAAAAGTGCAAAGGAAAGCAGCAGAGGTTGTCATCAATCATGAACTCCAGTGACATGAGCTGAAACCTGACCAACACCAGCATGTTTTAAAAAGTCATCCATTAAAGCCCTCAAATAAATTGCAATTTGAAAACAGAACATAATCCCAGCCCAGTTTTCCTCATCTATCTTGCTTCATCTCATATAATGTAATTGTTTTAATTTATCCAAGAACTTTCTGACTACAATGTTTCTTTGGAATTACTTAATTTTCCTGGAGACTATATTTTTCTGTGTGTGCCTGTCTGCTTCTGGCATAGCACAGTAATCCTTCTACTTTGAATGGCATTAGGGAGACAAGAAATTAAGGATTTAAAAGGTCTGACATATTGCCAGTGGCTTGACAGTATAATTGATGCTCCCTTACTAGACTTAATTTAAGTGACAGCTCATCTACCTATCACTTTTGCCAGGCTTAGACTTTGCCCCTTGTAGAGTGAGACTACCCAGCTTGGATGCCATCTGCCCACTGGCAGATGATCTTTCCAAAAAAACAACTGCAAGGGCCTCTGAGTAGTCATGAAAAACTGCTGAGTTTGGCCTCCTGAGCTTCTCAGAGAAGGAGGCACATAGGTGGTTCACGTTTTGACAATAATGGCACTTAGAAAGCTCTATACAAATCAACAGAAGAGGAATAAAACATGGGTGACTGGAATAAAATCCTCTCTCGTCCTCTCTCTCTCCTTTCTCCTTTCTTCCAAATCTTCTTGAAGTACTTTCCTCAAACCAAGTCAAAATACATACATGGATTGGAGAATATTAGACTCAGATTTACTTAATCAGAGTCAATGAAACCTACTGTTGAATCTTACTAGACAACATCCTTAAAAATTCTGAATTGTGAAAAAAAATTATGCTTTGAAGGAAAGCTCTGACATGCTAAGCAACTTCATTTTTTTTGCAAGATGAGTAAAACCTCTAGGGATGAATATTTTCAGATATTCGGTCATTTATGTGGCTGAAGGATTTTGTGGAACTGAAACCATATTGCATTAATTAATTAATTATTTTTTGTGATTCATATTTGTTCTGCTTGGATCAGATTTATGGGAACAATTAATGTTTCAAACAGAAATTGGAAAATAGGGTGACTCCAAGTTATTCCAAATGCAAACAAGAACTTGCATTTGAGAGAAGCATAATAACATAGTATATGACGGCAGATAAAGACCAGTATAGTCCGTCTAGTCTGCCCAGTAAAGTGGCTAGAGTGGTTGTACCCACCACTCTGTGCAGGTCTCGCCCCCCCCCCATGCCTTTGTTTAGGGTTGTACCCACAGCTCTATGCAGGTCAACCCCTCCCCTCTATTGAAGTATAAAAGATATTGTTTGCTTTGATTTCATCCTCTTGCTATAAAGGGATCCACTCTGTCTATCCCATGCTGTTTTGAAGTCTGTTACTGTATTTGTCCCCACCACCTCTATCAGGAGGGCATTCCAAGCATCCACCACCCTTTCAGAGAAAAAGTATTTCCTGACATTGGGCTCAATATCTGAAAGGCATTTACATGGTTTACAGCTCAGTAAACTGTGTAAATGACTTAAATCTGGATATTCAATGGCACTAACATGGTTAGTGCCATTGCATATCCCCTTCTAACTCCCCTACGTGCCCCGATGCTATCCAGTTAGAATCGGGGCATGTTGGGGGCGTTTTGGGACAGAGCAGAGGTGGCGACAAGTGATAATCAGGCAGCAGCGCTATTGCATGTTGCCTGGTTAGCGATCTGAGCCAAAAAGATAGGGTGAGGAAAACTCAGCCTGCCCAGAAAAATATCGGGCCCGTTGCTTTTAATTTTACCTCCATGCAGCTTCATTTTATGCCCTCTAGTTTGTTTGTTAATACCCTTTAGGTATTTAAATGTCTGCATCATATTTCCCTTGTCCTTTCTCTCCTCTAGGGTATATATAATTTAGGAAAAAGCAACAGTGGGATTTGAACCTGACTTCCTCTTCATTGTAGTTTATTGTGCTAACCATTAGGCTACTTCTCAAGATATAGAGGTCTGTGGCGTCATAAACAGGATCAAGGGATATGTTTACTAAAGAGTGTTAAGGGAGCAGGATATATCGAGTGATAACGGCAGCGTTAAGGGTGTCTGCTTGCGATAAAGGCTCGGGGCGGGTAATAGGCTTTCCAACGGTAAGGGCACAAGGGCTCGTTTAGTGTGCACTAACAGACATCAAGCATTAAGTTGCCAAGCATGCACCTTAACAGCCAAAAATGGCAGTCAGCTTAACAATGGATAAGGAAGCCCCAGGGAAAGACAATGTAAAAGGTGATGGATGGACAGACAGACAGGTAGGAGCTGATAGACATGACAGATCCTTGGGCATCCTACATGGCAGTCAGTAAGTGGGATGAGCATGGGGGAGGCAGCTGTACTGAGTTATTGAGGAATGCCCCACGTAAAATGCTGTAATGTCAGTGTGTGGCATAGGATGGGGAAGACATGCCCCCTGTGATGCCACAATCACCTCAATATGTGCTTCAAAAGGATGATGGATTAGGAGTGGTGACATGCAGATCAATCACAGGAGAGGCATGAGTGATACATTGAAATGAGGAAAAAGTACCTGTGTGGTCCATGTTGTAGCAGCTGGCAGGAGAATACATGACTGCACAAAGCTGGCAGAGGCAGATCGATGTGCTGAAGGAAGGAAGGCAGTAGATGAGAGTGTGGCATGAGTTTGCAGCACCAATGTACCTTATGTGACATCATCAATGCAGTTGTAGTGTGTCTGAAATACGTGTGCCTGTGCCACAGGGAAGACGCAATACCAGCTGTGTTGGTCTCATAGCTGGCACAGCCTTCCATACAATATACAACTCACCAGACAAATGTGCAAACAACAACTGAAGAAGAGTCACTCATACTGGTCATATAAAGCAATAAAGGAAGTGTGATTATTCCTGCAGGTGGGCATCACAGGGGTAGGATGTGGCAGCATGTAATGCATAGATGTAATGTAGCCAAAGCTGTAAAGTCACAGTGATGATGAAATAGTCATCTCATGTTTGCTATGTATGTTAAAATGGTTCATATTGTAGCATAACCATGGAAATGTACATTAAAAACAGGGACATTGATAATTTGGATGAATTATTCTGAGGCAATGGAAGATTAAGTGACTTGCCCAAGGCCACAAGGAGTAGAGGTCAAGCTTTGAAGGATTGTATATACATAAAAATCTTCTGTAAAATGCTCCCACCTGTCACACAAGGAGTGTTGGTGGAAATGGTTCCCAAGCCAGTGCTTGAGCTATTAGGATGCACCTCCACTCAGGTGCCATATATCTGCAGAGCGAACATGTTTGACCCTCTGCAATGGCCTGCAGCAGAGCCAATAAAGGCATGATCTCAGAAGGGCATGATCACAAATAGCATGTGTACAGATCCAATGTGCTATCGGAACACAAAAAAATCATACAACTGTGTGTTTGCCAGTCAAAGCAGACCCTGGGCTGTTTCTGGGCATCAACATGAACTGAGTGAGTGTCCCACAGTCACAAATAGAACAAGGGGGAATTAAACCATTGTCCATTGCTTACGGTGCTAGGGCACTAACCATTAGGCTACACCTCCACACCACCCTGTACAGCAAAGCCTAGAATCAAAGAGACTGCAGTTCCTTGCCTGCAATGTGTACAATCAAGCACATGAAACAATGTGCCTGGCACATTATGAGACTGTGGTACACCACACCTACAGCCTGCCTATAGCAGCACACATGCAATAAGTAATGCACAGGAAACACAGTATTGT
Source organism: Ichthyophis bannanicus (assembly GCA_033557465.1). Classification (NCBI taxonomy): domain Eukaryota; kingdom Metazoa; phylum Chordata; class Amphibia; order Gymnophiona; family Ichthyophiidae; genus Ichthyophis; species Ichthyophis bannanicus. The sequence goes on along the minus strand of CM066037.1, from coordinate 368,162,232 downwards.
AGCTGCTCAAAGGACACATGTGAGGTCAAGATGCCTGTCCCTCCACTGTTCCCCCAATGGGAAACAACACACATGCAGACATGCGTGTGTGTCTGCTGTACATGCACACTGGTGTACAGCAGACACACACGCATGTGTCTGCTGTATACCAGTGTGGCACTACACCAGAGGCAGCACATGTGCAGGGCGTGCAGTCCGCTGTGACCTGCTACACATGCCAAGATAGATACACCTGCATACACAGAGTGCAAAACACATTATTGACCCATGCAGCCCATTGCAGACCATCCTGGCCTCCCCATGAGGCCATGCACATGTCTCCAACCATCACAGCTGACAAGCAGGAACAGGGCAATGCCCCAGTGATCACAGCTGCCAGTATGGCTGCAATTTCTGCTCTGTGTGCTGGTATAGATTTGCCCCTCTATTACCCATGATGCATTGCACATTCTGAACTGCTTTCTGCAAATGATCACCACAGGGCAAATGCTGTGATCCATCATATCAGGCCAGAATTACGCAGGGACATTGTGTGTTCCGGTACATAACAGCTTCAAACTGTTACTGACCGGTTTAAGGGATCACCCTGAATGTGAGGGGGGCCACACATCACCTGGTCCCTAGGGCCTGCACTGCAATAGTTGGACCCTCCAGGTCCTGGAGCAGTTCTATATTACTGCCAGTGTGCTGGAGATATTGTCTGCAGTGTGTGCTACTAGTCACTTGGTTGTCTGAAGAATCAAGGCATGCCGGAATGTCTTGTCAAAACTGGCTCTTGTGTCCTGCTCCTTTTGGACTGTCCTATCATATCTCATTTTAATCCCCAAGGTTGTTGCAGCAACTGCTTCCAAGAAGCCCACATGCAGAGCCTCTTTTTCTGGGCCTGCAAAGCCAATAGTTATCAGCCGTAGAACAGCTGTTAGTCATACCTTCTGAGACTGCCGATCTATTAAACCAAGTACAGTCAGTTGCATGCGTTAGTCACCACAGGGCTGTGGCAGCCATTCACATCCCAACTGTGTCCAGTGTGCTAGTCATCACACACTGCATGTGCACAGAGCGACTATGTATACCCTGGCTTGGTACAAACAGCATGGACAGCCAGAAGTCAGTGACTTGATTGCAATGCCAAGAAAAGAACTGCACCCACATAAATGCAGCTTTACACTATATAGCATAATGTGGATACATAGCGTGACATGGTTAGAGTGAGAGTGGCCTCTCAGCATGAAATGATGTGTGCATTCTGGCCAAGCTTGTTTCAGACATGTTCGGATGGCTCTGATATTTACCTAACCAAACCTCCTGTGCTAATGGCTCTTTTACATACAATACCTGGAATCCTCTTCCCTTCATTTGTGTATCTTTTGACTTTGGACTTATGTAATGTGAATCAAATTCAAGGTGCACTGGAGACTGGGCCACAGACAGGCTGTGTGTGCATGTTGGGCCACAGTGGCCTATATCTGATACATCCCCAAAAACTGTGTCCCCTACAAAGTGAGGAGTGGAGGAGTGGAGGAGTGGCCTAGTGGTTGGGGCAAGGTACTGAAGGTCAGGGGTTCAAATCCCACTAGAGGACAGCAACCTTGGGCCAGAAGGACTGGGGTTTCTAGTCCCACAGGTGTTCCTTGTGGTCTTGGGCAAGCCACTTAACCCTCCATAGCCCATTTTCCCTGTAAAATAGTTATCTCCAAGTTATAATGCCCTGTTCAATGTAATTTCAGTTTGTTCAATGTAAACCACACTGATGCAGAATAGCGTGGTATATAAGAGAATGTAAATAAAATAATAATAAATAAATAATAAAGCATGTGTGAGTGGATCATAGTGCCATGCTTGTACACCCACATTTTGTTATGCCCCTTGCCATGGACTCTGCCAAACTGGCTTGTGCAGCACATGCACTCATCTACATTGCAGACGCAGTGGACACCCCCCTAAGAATGCATTGGAGCTTGGCACTTGTACATGTGGTATCACACTGTATGTAGAGTTGCTGAAGACCAGCTGCATTTTTTGTGCACAGACATACAACCTGGGCATCACATGCATGCACACTGCATTGCTGCAGCTCACAGTCTTCTGGACATACACACACACATACACACACATGACCCCACTGTGCAAAAGTGGTGCATGTTGTCATTGTTACCTGCCCCTTAGGTCTCCTGTAATGCTCTTCCATTGTCAAAGCTTGCTCAGAGTGCAGGCATTCTTAGCACACTCTGCCTGCTACAGGTGCTATCAATGCCCACTCAGTGTGCCAGTGCTCTGCCATCCAGCCTTACATTTTGCAGTTGCTCAGTTTGACAGATGGGTATGAGGACCTATGCTGGACAAAGTGTGGAGGGTTGCACCTGATGCTTCTGTTCCTGGAAGGTATGATAAAGTTGACACACCAGGACATAATATCCTCAGGCTGGTCTTGAACTTGTGCTTATATACACACTGGCCTTGTGTTTGGAGCCACAGAGCAGCTGTGTGGATTCATCAGTCCATGGGTTTATAGGTGGCCATTGTCAGGGTGCATGAGGGCATGACTTGAGGTGTGGCTATGTCTGCTTAGCTGTCTGTGGTCTTTGTGCCATACTTGTCTGAAGGGGTCTATTCAGCAGGTGTGTGAGAAGAACATCTTGTGAGGTCTGTATGTTGCACAGCCCTGCTACGCTGCTGATGCAACTGACATGTATGTCATAGTTCTGGGATATATGCAGTGAAAGGGGAAGGCCAAGGTACCTGAATGCATACATTCCAGGCCATGGGTGTTTGTCGCGTCCACCCCCTTGGTATAGGCGGTTGCCTAGTGGGAATGGACGGACCACATATTTATTTTATCCTTTTTAAGTGCTGCGGTCTCTGTTCCCTTGTAGTTGTGGCAAAGATGGAGTCAGCAAGGAATTGGGTTAACAATAAGTTTTATTGTTATTGTTGCACAAGTGTCTATCTACTATCCCAATAAACAGAAATAAAGGATTCTTATCCAAACCAAAGTGTCTTTAACTGATACAGCATTATTCACCTGTTAGACATACAGGCATGTTTCTTTCAAAGCACTTTCTTCAAGCTTCTTTCTGTTACTAAACATTCACTGCTTTCTCCTCCAGCAACAAATGCTTTCTTAAAACAAACCATAAAACAGTAATGTTCTTTTCTTCCCCGGTTGCCTAATTGGCCTGGCTTTTACACTTCGGCAGCTCTCTGCCTCTTCCCGTGTAAAATCCCACCAGCACAATCTCAGGCTTCTTCCAGCACTTACTATTAGCATAACATTTTTACAGCTTTCACCCTCTCTGGCAAAATGCACAGTCTGTTTCCATATCAGAACCCTCGCTTCCAATAACAGCTTCTTCAATCTGCATGGGCTCTCCCTCTGAGTCTGATATGCCTTGTTCAATTACAGGCTTCTCCTGAGCAGGCTTCCACTGCTCTAATAAAGCTTTAATCTGTTTCCAACGGGACTCTTCTTTACTCTGAGGTATGGGGGAGGAACTTAGGACACCAGTCTCCTTTAGCACTGCCTTAATGGATTCAAAAGGGCTCACCTTTTTCCTGGCCTTCCTTACCCTTTCTGGTAGGCTTACAGGCAACCTCTTGTCCCCAGACTGCTTCCTCTGCTCTCTGCCGTTAAGCTTCTCAACAGGGTTTGACTCTGACTCCTGTCTCCAGAGCTTCCAATCAACAACTTGCTCCCTGTCAGCTGTGCTTCTCTCTGAACTGGAGCTACACACACGCTGCCTGCAATCAGAGGGTCTGTGCAGCCTTTCAAATGGAGCTTTGTTCCTGCTTAATTCCCCACCTTTTACAACAGCTTCAATGGAAGACTCCTGAGAAGAATTCCTATGGCCTTTGTACCAAGTTTCCAGCCTATTCTCCTGAGGACTATTCCTTCTTCTCTCTTCCTCACTCTTCCCTTCTCGGTTCCTCTCAGACGTCCCCTCAGAGTTCCTTTCACAGCTCCTCTCAGAACTCCTTTCACCGTCCCTCTCAGAACGTTTTTCAGCGTGTTGTTTTCTAACTGTTACCTCCTGCCTAAATGTTTGGGGCTGTCCTATGGGCTTTGGCTCCGCCCCCTGCCTCTCACGTCAGCTCCCCTAGTTGCCATGGAGCTGAGGTGTGGCTCTCTCTCCTGCTCTCTGTGCATGGAGTTTTTTTTCATAATTTGAAGGTTTCACCCTTTCCCTTCCTGCACTGCTCTTGGCTACAGGGGAAAAAGAGTGGTTTCTCTTCCTTTCACTAGCGTTTAACCCAGCTGCGCCATCACATAACCCCCCCCTTAAGATATTCCGGGCTGGCTGGCCCTTTCCAGCACAGCACGGAATCCTATCCTGGGCATGGTAGCTATCAGTGATATCCCTTTCTGCAGCCCAACGAGTTAAGGCTACATGCTCGTGCCAAGGCCGTAGCATCTTCCTATGAAATATTTTCCGTTTCCCTTTCCAAGATTTCACCCTGTAGGTGACTGGGCCTACCTGCTTGACAATCTTGTAGGGTCCTTCCCACATTTTCTCAAATTTCGGGTTTCTCCCGGGCACCATTACAATGACCTTTTCACCCACCTCCCAGTGGTGAGGTCTGGTACCACGGTCACAATACCTTTCCTGGTGTGCTTGACCAGCTATCCTACTCCCTTCTACTACCTGGGATGTACGTCGCCAGCGCCCCCTCCAATCTCTTCGAAACTTGGTCTCTCACCCTCCTCCCTGTTGGGCTTCACCCACTGCTCCCGCACCTGTCGGATTACCTCCTTCCGCTTAGTTACCGGTAATCCATACGACCTTTGCCGGACAATTTCTCCTCGAAGGTTCACTCTTTCCTGGGCCACAAACCTAATCCCTCCGGGCATATGGGTTAAAACATCAGGAAACTTCTCTATTATTTTCAGCATTGCTTGCTGCTGATACCAAGAGAGCTCCTCCCCTACCCTGGGCAGTGGCTTGGTCTTGCACTCAGCCAACTGAGGACCAAGGTCCACGTCCACCTTTTCCTCTTCACTAGTGGCTGTCAAACCTGTCATTATGGCCTGTCCTGTGGATCCAAATCCACTCGACCCCCTTATCATAGTGCTCAGCTCTGTAACTTCTTCTACGGGCGGAAACCCAACCCTCTTAAGAATGAGCTGTGCTATCCTGTCCCCAGTGGTAACCCTAAAATCTTTTTTAGAAAAGTTCAATAACAAGACCTTTATAGCTCCTTAAAATCAGGGTCTACCACCCCGGCACCTACATCAATACAGTCTTTCACTGCTATACCGGACCGTGGAGCGATCCGTCCATAGCATCCGGGCGGTATCTCCAACTGTATACCCGTTTCTACCAATGCTCTCCCCTGCCGCAGGATAACAGTATCCTCGGCGCTATAAAGATCATAGCCTGCCGCTTGTTCGGAGGCTCGCTTGGGAATCTGAGCATTTGGGGTGAGACGACAACACTTCAACAGAAATTTCGTCTTAGTGGCAGGGCCGTGCTTCGGGGTTGTTTCCGTACCTATCTTTCCCTGTCGGGCTTCAAACAAAGGGGCAGGCATTATCCTCAACCTAGATTTTCCCTTCTGAGAGGATGTCACCTGTTTCTCCTTTATTCCCGCTCCTAAGGGTTCCTTTTCTGTTTTTTCTGGGCTTAAGGTTCCTGCATCAGCTATAGTGGACGTCAACCCTTTAACTAGGCCCTTCCTGAACTGTGGCCAATCCTTTCCTAAAACTAAGGAATGTGGTAGTCTGGGTACTACTGCCACAGGAATTTTCTTTCTTAAGCCTAGGCCTGTTACTGTGACTGTGTGCAATGGATACGACGAAGCAGCGCTGTGCACACACCTTATCTTTATTTTCCCTTCAGCTTGGTTTACAGAACCTTCACCCTGAGCTTCAATATCCCTCCATAACCTTTCCGAAATCATCGATTGGTCGGCCCCTGAGTCTAAAATGGCATCGACCGGGATATTGTCCACCTCGACGGCTAGTAGAAATCCCTCCCCAACCTCCTTGGATTGGGTGGTCACTAGCACTACCTTTGCTCTGCAATCTCTCTTTACATGGCCTTTTTCTCCGCAAGAGAAACATTTCTGCTGTTCCCAACCAGCTTTCCCTGGGGGTCTGCTTTGTACACCTTCCCCCAGCATTACCTTATCTCTCCTTTCCAAAATTCCTAGGACTGCTGGACCCGAAACACCCACCTTCCTCTGGCAGACTGCTCCAGTTTCTAGGAAACGCTCAGCCAAGGAAATGGCATCCTTTGTGTTTCTGCAGTCCTGCAGAATTAAGAAAGATTGTAATTCCCCTGGTACAGCATCTACAAATTGCTCCAGAACAATATTATCCAGAATTGTATCAACACTCTTTCCTTCTGGAGTTAACCATTTATACACAAGCGTTTTAATTCGGTGGCCTAAGGCCTGTGGTGTTTCGCCTGGCTTCAATTTGCAAGCCCGCAAAAGGCGGCGATAGACCACTGGAGTTAAGCCCAACCGGTCTCTTATGGCCTTTTTTGCTTCCTCGTAGTTGGAGGCAAGATCATTGGGCATAGCTCGGTAGGCCGCGAGAGCCTCTCCCGTGAGGGATGTTGCTAGTCTTATGGCCCATTGGTCTTTCGGCCAACTACTTATGAGAGCAATACGTTCAAATACTTCAAGATAATCATCCACATCATCATCTTTTGACAAATGTCCCAGAGATAATACCCCCTTCCCTAGGGTTCCCAGTCCAGATATTGTTCCTAGAGAACCTGACACAGTCCTCAGGGCATCTGTCGTCTGTTTCTGCTCGCCGATCCAGGCGCCTAGCATGTCCAACAGCGGTTTCTGTTGAGCCCTCAGCATCTCCGCAGTTCTCTCCTGGGCCTGGGCTGACATCTCTTGCTGCTGCCGGAATCTGTCCGTCATCCATTTCATCAGCTCTACCGTCTCCATGTTGGTTCAGCTGCAACAAAACAGAAAGCAAAAACCCAAGTGTGGCTCACACACAATCGCCCCCTCTCTCCGCTTCCACTCCGGTTCTGCACACCCCACCCCCTTGTAGCAGAATCCAAAATAACCCCTTCCCATCTACGGGTTACCTGCTACAAGTGGTGAGTCTCGCTTCACAGGACAGCAGTATCACGGGAACACCCGATCCGGCCCGCTTCCATCGATACTCCACTCCGAGTTTTCCTGCAGAACTGGTCAGCTCTTCAGAGGTACGTGCGTGTTGCTTGGTTTCTTTTCCAGAGAAACTTCTTTGGTAGAGTAACACAAGTCCTTTGTATCTGTGAGGTAGTAGCTTAATCCGAAAAACTACGCCAGCTGTCGCGTCCACCCCCTTGGTATAGGCGGTTGCCTAGTGGGAATGGACGGACCACATATTTATTTTATCCTTTTTAAGTGCTGCGGTCTCTGTTCCCTTGTAGTTGTGGCAAAGACGGAGTCAGCAAGGAATTGGGTTAACAATAAGTTTTATTGTTATTGCTGCACAAGTGTCTATCTACTATCCCAATAAACAGAAATAATGGATTCTTCTCCAAACCAAAGTGTCTTTAACTGATACAGCATTATTCACCTGTTAGACATACAGGCATGTTTCTTTCAAAGCACTTTCTTCAAGCTTCTTTCTGTTACTAAACATTCACTGCTTCTCCTCCAGCAACAAATGCTTTCTTAAAACAAACCATAAAACAGTAATGTTCTTTTCTTCCCCGGTTGCCTAATTGGTGAGCCTGACATCAGTACCGGGAAAAATGGTAGAAACCATCATAAAGAATAAAATTACTCAGCATGTAGATAGTCATGACCTAATGGGAGACAGCCAACATGGCTTTAGACAAGGAAGATCTTGTCTTACTAATCTGTTATGTTTTTTTGAAGGAGTGAATAATCAGGTGGACAAAGGTGAGTCGGTTGATATTGTGTATCTGGACTTTCAGAAAGCCTTTGACAAGGTCCCTCATCAGAGACTTTTGGCAAAACTAAAGAGTCAGTGGATAGGAGGCAGTGTACTATTGTGGATCAGGAACTGGTTAAAAGATAGAAAGCAGAGGGTAGGGCCACTCACAAATACATTGAACAGTGCCGGGCCCAGGACTGAACCCTGGGTCACCCCTCTAATCACCCTCCTTTTCATCCGAGTGAGCTCAATTTACCATCACCTTCTGTCGCCTGTCAGTCAACCAATTTCTGATCCAGTTCACCACCTTGGGACCCATCCCCAAACTACTGAGTTTATTGATAAGCCTCCTATGAGGAACAGTATCAAAGGCTTTGCTGAAATCCAGGTAGATGACATCCATCGCATGTCCCTGATCTAGTTCTCTGGTCACCCAGTCAAAGAACTCAATCAGATTTGTTTGGCAAGGTCCTCCTTTGGTAAAACCATATTGCCTTGGATCATGCAACCTGTTGGTTTTGAGAAAGTCCACTATTCACTCTTTCAGGAGCGCCTCCATCACTTTTCCCGCCACCGAGGTAAGGCTTACGGGCCTGTAGTTTGTCACTTCTTCCCTGTCACCGCTTTTGTGAAGAGGTACCACATCAGCCCTTCTCCAGTCCTGAGGAACTTCTCCTGTTTCCAAGGATCTGTTGAAAACATCCTTTAATGGCCCTGCAAGAACCTCTCTGAGCTCTTTCAGTATCCTGGGATGTATCCCACCCGGTCCCATGGCCTTGTCCACTTTCAGTTTTGCAAGTTGTTCTAACACATCATCTTCTGTGAATGGTGTGTTATCTACTTCATTCCCATTTTTATATTTGTGAGTCACAGGTGGTACTTCTCCAGGATTTTCTTTAGTAAAAACAGAACAGATGTATTTGTTTAGCAATTTTGCTTTTTCAATGTCACTTTCCACGAGTCCCTTCCCAGCTCTTTTGAGTCCTGCAATTCCACCTCTGATTTTCCTCCTCTCCCGAATATACCAGAAGAAAGTTTTGTCGCCACACTTCACATCTTTAGCCATCTTTTCCTCTGCCTTTGATTTTGCTTTCCTTATTTCCCTTTTGGTCTCTTTTAGTTTGATCCTATTCCAGAATTGAGCTTTCCCTGGTTGGTTTCATCACCATTTGTCTAAATAATGCATCTTGGAAAGCATCCACAATTTTTTTGCTTCTTTCCAGATTTGCAGAAGGAGTAATCCAATCCACATCGGGTAGATTAAAGTCACACAATATGTTCACTTCCCCCTTTGTGGCTATCTTGGCAATATCTATAATCAATTCATTATCTATTTCTTTGAATTGAGTTGGAGGTCTGTAGACTACAGCAGTATGGATGACAGTGCCATCTCCTCTTTCCAACACAATCGAGAGCGCTTCTTCTTTTTCCCATGCCACCTGCATTTCAGTAGCTTTAATATTGCTTTTCCTCAAACTACCCTAGGTTGAGGTAATCAATTAACATCAATACTATAAAATTACCCAAACGAAACCCTCCCAAAACCAAAAAAAGAGTTATTTTTCGTTGTCTTTTTGTCGGATAAAGCCGAGGGAAGTCAGAATTGTTTTTCTAACCCCTCCAGACGGCATAATCCATTTTATTCAAAGATATAAGTTTCATCAAAAGACTTAGCTTGCTTTCATTGAATCTCCATCAAAGCACGACGTGCATGTTTCGGGATCCACTCCCTGTGTCAAATGCAATCTCCTTCAACTTCAACTTGAATAAACCGCCAAATGTCGCCGAGTTCACATACTCGGTACGTTTATAGAAGGGTACTTCCATTTTGAATGGCTATTATCACCCATCACTCATCACCAGAGATCCAATCAGATGGTAGGGACACCCCACTGAATCAGGGGAACTCCACCAACATCATGGACGACATCACAAAAGACTTGCCCAATCAATTTCTTTACAGATATTTCACCGGAGGTGGGATACTGACTGTGGATCATCTTATGTAGTGTATATCTTACAATGTCCTTGTCCTTTGCTGTATGTTGGAAGGACGATCCGAATAATGAGGGCTCGTTTGGGTGAACATGCGTCTCGAATACAAAATAAAACATTATCGGCTCCGATATGTGAACATTGTTTATTAAAAAACCATAATTGTAGATTACAAATTGTAATTTGGTCACAACTTGCACAGAGTAACTATAGATAGTAAAAACAAAAACTCTGTAATATGGTTTGAAAGTCTGGCACATTCACTTGTGGACCAGAGAACAGGAAAAATCAATATATGCCACAATTCTACAATGGAAGCTAACGTGGTCTCAGTATTGTTAGACAGGAACACAACGCTTCAAATTCACTGTCATAGGCTTTACATCAATGACCACACTATATAGCTTCCATTTTTTACAAAGGTATTATTGATAAAATGCTCCCTCCTTCCACAGAAAAATAATCCAAAAAATTGGTTTGCTTAGCTTAGAATGATCGAGCTTCAACTTCAATCGAACAGCATAGCTGATATCTTATTTGCACAGCTGCTGTCTTGTTCTCCCGACGCTACCCAGCGCTCGGCGTTTCGCCACTTGGGGTTCTTCAGGGGAGTTGCTAAGACACTGTGACAGAAAAACTTGTTTAGTTCACGCCATTGTCTCAATTTGGAAGAAGCCAATCGGCAACTGCAGGATGAGACTGTGTATATCAGATTACGAATTGATCCTACAAGTAAACTTAGTAGAGATATCAGTGATCTAACCAAGCAAGCTCTGGAAGATAATATAATTTCAAAAAAAGAACATATGTTTTTAAATGTGGTTGATCCTATCTGGTCCAAATTCTATCTTGTGCCCAAAATCCACAAGGACCTGGAAAAACCTCCGGGCCGCCCGATTGTATCCACGCGTGGATCCTTATTAGAACCTCTTTCGGTCTTCCTGGACTCATATCTTCGACCTTTGATGCCCACCATTTTATCGTATATTAAGGATTCCACGCATTTTCTTAATTATCTACATGAGCATGATGAACTAGCCTCTGCAGCGGGAGTGATATTAGCAACGTTTGATGTGGCTTCTTTATATACCGTAATTCCACAGGTTCAAGCTCATAAAGTAGTTATGGGAGCCCTCAGACAACAGTATGAGTTAACACCAGCAATGCATACTTTTTTGTCGACACTAGCAGAACTAGCGCTGTTTCACAATTATTTTGTATTTGAACAAGAATTATATCATCAAATTGCAGGAGTAGCGATGGGCGCCACGTGCGCCCCATCAATAGCTAATCTGTATATGCAACAATTCGAGCAGTGCTGGCTACCAAAATGTCCTTTGCAAGCTTCATTAAAAATGTGGAAGCGGTACATAGATGATATTTTTGTTCTATGGCAGGGGGATCAAGTTTCTCTACACGAGTTTGCCAGGTGGTTGAATGCGTGTGAACCTCATTTGCAATTTGCAATGGCCTGCCATGATACACAGATTTCTTTTCTAGACATTCAGATTCAGAAGACACCGTCGGGTTGGATGACATCGATTTACCGTAAAAGCACTGATAGGAACACCCTCCTCCACTATTCTAGTGCACATCCACAGTGGTTACGCAACAGCCTTCCCTTTTCACAATTTGTCCGCTATAGGCGGAATTGTAGTACCGTGCAGCAATATCAGAAACAAACGATACAGTTAAAACATAATTTTTCACAACGGGGATATCCACCTCATATCATCAAGAAAGCCTATACTAGAGCTCGTTTTCTCAATAGAGATTTATTATTACAGCCACAAAGCCAAGATAAGGCTTCAGAAGATCATATTAATTTGATAACGCTATATTCCCCTCTGAGTAAACAGCTACAAAAGAGCCTTCACAGACATCAAAATATTTTGTCAGGCATACCAGGTTTACAAACTTTTCGCACAAGGTGCGTATGGCAAAGACAAAAAAATTTTAAGGATTTGTTGTGTCCAGCAGTTCTTCGATCTCCTTACTTAGAAGCTGCGAAAGAAGGTGGCCATAGAGCTTGTGGCAATTGCTCAATCTGTAGCGTTACTCAGGAATGCGACAGTTTTACATATAATGGACGGGAGTATAAGTTAAGGACCAATACCTCATGCAGCTCCACGTATGTGATCTACTGCATTAAATGTCCTTGTTCTCTGATATATATTGGAAAAACTAATCGCACTTTTCGTATACGTATGCAGGAACATAGAAGCAAGTTAAAATGTGGTCGGCTTGAAGCACCTATTGTAGAACACTGCCTAGCTCAACATCATTGTTTTGAAGATCTGCGTTGTTTCTGCATATTACAGATACAACGTGCACATGCGGGTAGTACTAAGGCTGAGACTTTGCTTTATGTAGAACAAAAATGGATTCATTTATTGAATACGGTGATACCTCTGGGCTTGAATGCACGGATCGAATGGGAAGCCTGTTTATGACGTAACAGTCAGCTGTGCCCACTCAATGCTAATCTCTGTCTATTTAATGACATCACAAGTGCAGCGTCCCTCACTCTTGTTTTAGCAGTTCAGCAGTTGATGTGATGGGAACGCTAGCAGGATAATGAAACAGTGAGTACTTTAAGTTTTTTGGAGTTGATATGTTAAAGTTTTACAGAATTGAGACAATGGTGTGAACTAAACAAGTTTTTCTGTCACAGTGTCTTAGCAACTCCCCTGAAGAACCCCAAGTGGTGAAACGCCGAGCGCTGGGTAGCGTCGGGAGAACAAGACAGCAGCTGTGCAAATAAGATATCAGCTATGCTGTTCGATTGAAGTTGAAGCTCGATCATTCTAAGCTAAGCAAACCAATTTTTTGGATTATTTTTCTGTGGAAGGAGGGAGCATTTTATCAATAATACCTTTGTAAAAAATGGAAGCTATATAGTGTGGTCATTGATGTAAAGCCTATGACAGTGAATTTGAAGCGTTGTGTTCCTGTCTAACAATACTGAGACCACGTTAGCTTCCATTGTAGAATTGTGGCATATATTGATTTTTCCTGTTCTCTGGTCCACAAGTGAATGTGCCAGACTTTCAAACCATATTACAGAGTTTTTGTTTTTACTATCTATTAAAAAACCATGACTTTTCTGAACTTCTTTGGACCGTACTAGATCATGTTCCCCCGGATCCTAGAGGGGGTGATCATATGGCTTCTCTTCAGCGACGGGAACAGAGTTAGATTTTTTAATTAGGTACAGTGACCCCCCTTGGCCTCAATAAAGAAATTGATTGGGCAAGTCTTTTGTGATTTTCATCCATGACGTTGGTGGAGTTCCCCTGATTCAGTGGGGTGCCCCTACCGTCTGATTGGATATCTGATGATGAGTGATGGGTGATAATAGCCATTCAAAATGGAAGTACCCTCGTCGTGCTTTGATGGAGATTGAATGAAAGCAAGCTAAATCTTTTGATGAAACTTATATCTTTGAATAAAATGGATGATGCCATCTGGAGGGGTTAGAAAAACAATTCTGACTTCCCTCGGCTTTATCCGACAAAAAGACAATGAAAAATAACTCTTTTTTTGGCACCTCCTTTCTTTTAAGAGATTTAAGCACCTATAAAGCTATGATTATCCCAGGGGTGGGTGAGTGTTTAGGGGGGAGGGAGGTAAAGAAGACTTATTAAAAACTGGCTGCTACACAGTTCAAGTACATTCATATCAAAAAACCTGTAAGAGAGTCAGTTGGACAATTAGATGATAGAGGGGTAAAAGGAGCAGTAAGAGGGGACAAGGCTATAGCAGAGAGACTGAATGAATTCTTTGCTTCTGTCTTTACTGAGGAAGATGTAGGGCTGTTACCCATGACTGAAGTGGTGTTTAAAAGTGATACTGCGGAAGAATTGAAAGAAATATCGATACACCGGGAAGATGTATTACAACTATTTGATAAACTGAAGAGTAGCAAATCACCTAGACTGGATGGTATACATCCAAGGGTGTTGAGAGAACTGAAATATGAGAATGCAGACCTGCTATTAGTAATCTGTGAACTATCATTAAAATCATCTGTAATACCTGAAGATTGGAGGATCGCCAATGTAATGCCAATTTTTAAAAAGAGTTTGAGGGTGATCCAGGAAACTACAGACCGATGAGCCTGACGTTAGTACCAGGAAAAATGGTAGAAACCATCATAAAGAACAAAATTATTCAACATCTAGATAGTCATGGCTCAATGGGAGACATCCAACATGGCTTTAGACAAGGAAGATCTTGTCTTACTAATCTGTTACATTTTTTGAAGGTGTGAATAAACAGGTAGACAATGGTGAATTGGTTGATACAGTATATCTGAACTTTCAGAAAGCCTTTGACAAGGTCCCTCATCAGAGACGTTTGGCAAAACTAAAAAGTCATGGGATAGGAGGCAGTGTACTACTGTGGATCAGGAACTGGTTAAAAGATAGAAAGCAGAGGGTAGGGCTAAAAGGCCAATTTTCCCAATGGAAAAAGATGAATAGTGGAGTACCCCAGGGATCTGTGATGGGTCCGCTGCTTTTTGACATATTCATAAATGACCTGGAAAAGGAAATAACGAATGAGGTTATCAAATTTGCAGATGACACAAAACTATTTAAAGTTGTTAAAACCCAAGAAGATTGTGGAAAATTACAAGAGGATCTTGATAAATTGGAAGACTGGGCATCCAAATGGCAGATGAAATTTAATGTGGACAAGTGCAAAGTTATGCACCTAGGAAAGAACAACCCAAACTATGGTTACACGATGCAAGGTTCCACATCGGGAACCATCACCCAGGAAAAGATTTGGGCATCATCATGGATAATATGTTAAAACCCTCCGCCCATCCAATCCTGAAAAAAAGAGGAATATAAAAGGAAAATTATGACTTACTGGACAATAAAACAGGAAGGGTTGAATGCTTATATTAAAAATATATAAATGTAATATCAATAAATCTAAAAAGTACAAAAGCACAATCTAAAAATGGAGAAATAAAATAGATTGAATTGACAAAAAATGAATAGTATGTGGTGACAAATAAAAAAGAATAAACACTGCAATCATAAAAAGAACTAACATAAAAAACTGATATAAAGTGGAAAAGAACATCAATAAATAAATAAAACAGAGGAAAAAGGAGAAAACCCAATTTTAAACTAGAAATAAGACTTCAAAATGTTGACCAAGGGATAGCCATGAGACCAGGCATAAAAATATATGATAACTATAAAGTTATATCTAAAAATGTTTTGCAAAACATCAAAAATAAAAATGAAAATAAAAAGTAATAATAATAAATTATTATTAATAATAATAATAATACAAATAATAATAGCTAAAATTATATATTTTAATAAATAAATATGAATACATAAATAACCATAAACATTTTTTAAGAACGGTAGAACAATTTATAAAACAATTATTAAAAAATATAATAGAAAAATAAAGTAAAAAGAAGGGCAGGACTGGGCAGAGGAGATCAAGATAGGGCAGTGGTGTCCAAAAAGACATAAAAGGTATATATAACTCATAAAAGTAGCCTCATAAAAATACTGAAAGGTCAATCTCTTGGTTGAGAACTTTAGGGTGCAAAGTATCCATGTAAAAAATGGTTTTTCTGCTGTAACCTAAGAAGGGTCTTTTTCAAATTACCACCTCTCCAATGCGGGTGTACTTGCTTGTAGACAGGATATTTGAGATCAGAAATTTTGTGATTAGCCTTAGCCCAATGTTCAACAAGGGGCTTCTCAATGTTATTGTGCCCAAGACAACTCCTGTTCTCCATAATCCGTGTCTTCACTGGCCTATTAGTCTTACCTATGTAAAGAGTGGAGGAGTGGCCTAGTGGTTGGGGCAAGGTACTTCAGGCCGGGAGGTTGGGGGTTCAAATCCCACTAGAGAACAGCAACCTTGGGCTGGAAGGACTGGGGTTTCTAGTCCCACAGGTGCTCCTTGTGGTCTTGGGCAAGCCACTTAACCCTCCATAGCCCATGTTCCCTGTAAAATAGTTATCTCCAAGTTATAATGCCCTGTTCAATGTAATTTCAGTTTGTTCAATGTAAACCACACTGATGCAGAATAGCGCGGTATATAAGAGAATGTAAATAAATAAATAAAAAGAAATGGACATGGACAGACTATAATATACAGGGTGGCCCAAAAAAAAGTAAGAACATGTCGTAGCATATAAGTTATTTAAAAATTCAAAAAGACAGATGTAAACGATTGACAAATTAAAAAAAAAAAAAAAGATGGCGACCGGAAATTGTCGAAATAAAGATGTTATATAGCTAAAAAAAGGTAAATAAGTAAACTATTTAAGCTTTTAATTTATGAGATGTTCTCACTTTTTTTGGGCCACCCTGTATATCATGTTGTCTGAATTACAATTTGTGAATTTATCAAGGGTATACTCCTTCCTTGTACAAGGATGTCGGAAGATACCACGACAGGTCAGGACATGGTCACAGGCAGATCATGAACCACATCGAAAATGTCCCTTAGTGGGGGCACTACGCTGAGGCACAGGAAGGGCAGATGGAACCAATATGTTAGACAAGTTTGGATTCCTCCTATAGGAAAAGCGAACCTCTTGATTGGCAAAAGAAGGAATGGTCTGAATTATAAGTCATTCACGGTGGATAACACTGGTCAACGTTGAAATCGTTACTGACTTTAAAAGGCCCTAATCTGTAGTATCTTGGTGAGCTGAACATGAATATAACATTAAAAAAATTTTATTGGCTCTCGTTTTGAAGATATTGCATGTAGTTCATTTTTGACGTTTCACGGTGTAAATTTATCCAGTAGGACATCAACAACATCCCAAATAGAAACATAGAAACATAGAAACATGATGACAGAAAAAGACCACAAGGCCCATCTAGTCTGTCCTTCCATAACAACTACAACAATCCACTTTTTACCTTTAGAGATCCTCTGTGTTGGTCCCATGCTTTTTTGAATTCAGTTACTGTCCTCATCTCCACCACCTCCACTGGGAGACTATTCCACGGATCCACTACTCTTTCCGTAAAGAAATATTTCCGCATATCACTCCTGAATCTATCTCCCTTCACCCTCATCCCATGTCCCCTCGTCGCAGAACTTGCTTTCAATTGAAAGAGGCTCTCTCCCTGAACATTTATGCCACGGAGGTATTTAAACATCTCAATCATATCACCTCTATCCCGCCTTTCCTCTAAGGTGTACATATTAAGATCCTTAAGTCTGTCCTCATATGCTTTATAATGAAGACCATTAATCATCTTAGTAGCAACCCTCTGCACCGACTCCATCCTGTTCACATCCTTTTGAAGGTGCGGTCTCCAGAATTGCACACCATACTCCAAATGAGGTCGCACCAAAGACTTATACAGAGGCATTATCACCTCCTTTTTTCTGCTAGCCATACCTCTCCGTATGCACCCAAGCATCCTTCTAGCTTTTGCCGTCGCCTTTTCTACCTGTTTAGCTACTTTAAGATCATCGGACACAACTACGCCTAGGTCCCGCTCTTCTTTAGTGGACAAAAGTACTTCACCTCCTATGCTGTATTGCTCCCTTGGATTGCTGCAGCCCAAATGCATGACCTTACATTTTTTAACATTAAATCCCAGCTGCCAAATTCTAGACCATTCTTCAAGCTTAGCTAGATCCCTCCTCATGTTATCTACACCTTCCTGGGTGTCTACTTTATTGCAGATTTTGGTATCATCTGCAAAGAGGCAAACCTTACCCGACAGCCCTTCTGCTATGTCACTAACAAAGATGTTAAAAAGAATCGGACCAAGGACAGATCCCTGGGGCACACCACTGGTAACATCCTTCTCCTCAGAGTGAGCTCCATTTACTTGTACTCTTTGTCGCCTCCCACCCAACCAATTTCTAACCCAAGCAGTAGCTTTAGGGTCCATCCCTAGGGTGCTCAGTTTGTTTATAAGTCGCCTGTGAGGAACAGTGTCAAAGGCTTTACTGAAATCTAAATACACCACATCTAGAGCTCTCCCTCGGTCCAACTCTCTGGTCACCCAGTCAAAGAAATCAATCAGATTTGTCTGACAAGACCTGCCTCTGGTGAATCCATGCTGCCTCGGATCCTGTAATCCGCTGGACTCCAGAAACCTCACTATTTTCTCTTTCAACAGCGTTTCCATTAATTTACTCACCACTGAAGTTAACTAACCGGCCTGTAGTTTTCAACCACATCCTTACTTCCGCTTTTGTGTAAAGGCACCACATGAGCCTCTCTCCAGTCCTTTGGCACCACTCCCGACTCCAACGAGGTATTGAAAAGGTCAGTCAGTGGAGTTGCTAGAACGTCCCCAAGTTCCCTCAGTATTCTAGGGTGTATCCCATCCGGTCCCATCGCTTTGTCTACTTTGAGTTGAGCTAGTTTCTCACAAACACAGTCTTCTGAAAATTGTTCAAGATGTCCCTCGCTTCTGTTCTTATTTGTGGGTGTATTCTGAGGTCCTGCTCCTGGTTCTTCATCTGTGAACACAGAACAAAAATATTTGTTAAGCAATTCCGCTTTATCCTTATCAGCTTCTACATATTCCCCCCTGTACCCTTGAGTCTGACAATACCACTTTTGCCCTTCCTCTTCTCACTAATATATCTGAAAAATGTCTTATCCCCCCATTTTATTGCATTGGCTATTTCCTCCTCCTTTTGAATCTTTGCCTTCTTGACTACTTTGCTAGCTTCTCTAAGTTTTTCCAAATACAGATGCCTGTCTTCCTCTCTCTGTGATCTCTTGTATTTCATGAAGGCCTCCCTCTTTTTCTTCACTTTTTCAGCTACTTCCTTCGAAAACCATAGCGGTCTCCTGTTCCTTTTGCTTTTGTTTACCATTTTAACAAAAAGGTTGGTTGCCTTTAAAATACCCCCTTTCAGTTTTGCCCACTGTTGTTCTACATCCCCCAGCTGTTCCCATCCCACTAACGACTCCCTGAGGCATTGGCCCATCTTCGCAAAGTTAGTCTTCCTAAAGTCTAAGATCTTCACCTTGGAATGGATTCTAACAGCCCTAGTCCTAATACTGAACCACACCATCTGGTGATCACTGGATGCAAAATGATCTCCCACTACAACATCAGAAACACTTTCACCATTGGTAAGCACCAAGTCCAGTATGGCCCCTTCACGTGTGGGGTCTGTTACCAATTGCCTGAATAGTTCTCCCTGTAGAGAATCCAGGATCTCCTTACTCCTAGATGATACTGCAGCAGGAATGTGCCAATCAACATCTGGCATATTGAAATCTCCTAGCAGTAGCACTTCCCCTTTCCTAGCAATGCTGCGTATGTCTTCAATTAAATAAGCCTTGATTGATGTAATATTGCATCATGTTGCATAATACCAGCATGCACACATCATCCAGAGTTGATTGCTTTTGAACAATGGACACCGTCTTCCATCTATTCCAGTAGTGCATGCTGTCCACATGAAAGAGCCATACGATAACTTAAAGCATCTACTGACTTCCATTAACTATAACAAGTACAGCTGGCACCTCTGTGGTGACTTGAAGGTAGTTGCCCTTTTAATGGGACTGCAGCAGGGATATATAAAATGCATGTGTTTCTTATTTGAGTGGGATAGCCTAGCAATGAATTGGCACTACTTGCGGAAGGAATGGAATCGCAGACAAAATGTAACAGTTGGAGAGAGAGAATATCCAGCACCGAGCTCTGGTTGAGGCTCACAAAAACTTGCTACCACCCCTTCACATCAAACTAGGTTTGATGAAAAACTTTGTGAAAGCCATAGACCGCACTTCACCAGCTTTCCGATACTTGCATGAAAAATTCCCTCGACTCAGCGAAGCAAAGATTAAAGATGGAGTTTTTGTGGGTCCTCAGATTCGAGAGCTCTTCAAAGATGACCGGTTCAACAACTTGCTGCAGGGTGATGCGAAACAAGCATGGAATGCTTTTCGCCTAGTGTCAACAAACTTTCTCGGGAATGTTAGGGCAGAAAACTACAAAGAACTACAAGAAGACATGCTGATGCAGTATCAGAAACTTGGCTGCAATATGTCTCTAAAGATCCATTTCCTTGATTCCCATCTCGATTTCTTTCCTGACAACTGTGGTATGGTTAGTGATGAACAGGGCGAACGTTTTCACCAGGAAATCACAATGATGGAGCAAAGATACCAGGGAAAATGGTCCACTACAATGCTGGCTGACTACTGCTGGACAGTCCCCAGAGAAGCTCCCGAACAGCTGTACAAGAGACAGGCGAAAAAATCTAAGAAGTAGTCTATGACTTGTTTTTTTACAGGTATTAACCAAAGGCCTATTATATTTACTATTGACATGCATTTTGTGATGTAAACATTAATTCTTGTAGATTATAAAAAAAAGCTAGAGCCAACTTTGCAATTTCACTGTCATATTCGTGTTCAGCATATAAAAATTGATAAGAAATGACTATTTTTAGTTCAGTAACATGACTTCTGAAAAAAATTTGTTGACCAGTGTAATATCCATAATCTTCTTAGACTGATTAGAAATAGAACAGAACAAACACCTTGTCTAACTCTGGTTTGACTTTTTTCTGCAAAAGATCAGAATGACTTGTACACTTGGCCTTAAGGTATGCCGACTCTACACATTTAGGGGGGTACAACTTTTCACCAAATCTTTCACGCAGGATGTCAACATGAATGTCAAAGTCTGTATCTGTTGTACATATACGTCTTGCCCTAAGAAACTTACTTACAGGGAGATTCCTTTTCAATGAAGCCCTGTGGAAATGCTGATAATGTAAGAACTGATTCTTATCAGTAGGTTTCTGATACAAGGTTGTTTTAAAACCGTTGGTATCTTAATCAGAATGTCTAGGTAAGGAATTTGATTGTACAGAGCTGACATATGTCCCAACAGGTAGTTTCAAAGTTTGTATATAGTTCCCCTGATTTACCTCCATTTTAATTCCCTGTTATCTGTAAACGAAAGCCAGTTATTTGGCCTATGTGTTTTATTGTTACAATGTAAACCGCACTGATGACAAATAGCGCGGTATATAAGAAATGTTAAATAAATAAATAAATAAACTAATTGATGCTTCTAAGCGTAAATTAGTGTCAAGCATATTAATCCATAATAAAAACTCATTCAAAACTTGACGCTCACCATCCCAAATAAGAAAAACATCGTCGATGTACCTCTGCCACATTTTAATGTTGTCCTTATACTGATGTCTATTCAATAATTTGGATTCAAAATCTGCAACTTATAAATTGGCAACATCAGGCACCATAGAAAAGCCCATAGCTACCCCTTTAATCTGATGATAGACCAGCCCATCAAGCCAACAGAAATTGTGGGTAAGGGCCATTCTGGCCAACTGCATGAGAAAAAATAGAGGCATCCGTTTGTACTGATGGTCACATTACAACAAAGTAAACTCAATAACTTGAATGGCCTCTTCCTGTGGGGAGACAATATCAAGGGTGACTGAAATCAGGCCAGAATGGTACCCCTGAAGGACAGATAAACAATGTATGACATGACTAGAGTCCCTTGTTTAAGAGGGAATCTTACAAACAAAGGGACGCAAAAGAATATTCAAAAACTGAGAAACGGGTTCAAAGAGAGATCCAATGGCAGAAATGATAGGTCGGCCAGGCGGATTTACCAATGATTTATGAATTTTAGGGAGAATATAGATGGTGGGCATAATAGGGTGAGAAACAGTTAAAAATGCCTTTTCCTTCCGTGTGAGGAAACCAACCTTAAAGCCTATATCCAAAATGCTAATTCTTTCTTCAATACGGGAGTGGGGTCTTTGTTCAACCATTTATAGAATGAACATAAGAACATAAGATATGCCATACTGGGTCAGACCAAGGTCCATCAAGCCCAGCATTCTGTTTCCAACAGTGGCCAATCTAGGTCATACGTACCCAGCAGTTTCCCCAAGGGACACAGGTTCCACAATGCTTGTATTGGTTCAAGCATTGATATCCTGGGTCCCTTCTTAATAATGGTTTATGGACCTTTCCTCCAGGAACTTGTCCAAACCTTTTTTAAACCCAGCTACACTAACAGCCTTTACTACATCCTCCGGTAACAAATTCCAGAGTTTGATTACACGTTGAGTGAAAACATATTTTCTTTTATTAGTCTTAAATAGTTTACCCTGTAGCTTCATTGCATGTCCCCTAGTCTTTCTATATTCTGATAAGGTAAACAATCGATCTACGTTTACCCGTTCCACTCCGTTCATTAATTTATAGACTTCTATCATATCTCCCCTCAGCCGTCTCTTTTCCAGGTTAAAGAGCCCCAACCTTTTTAGCCTTTCTTCATAGGAGTAGCCTTCCATCCCCTTTACCATTTTGGTGGCTCTTCTCTGAACCTTTTCTAAAATCGCTATATCCTTTTTAAGATATGGCGACCAGAATTGCACACAATATTCAAGGTGCGGTCTCACCATGGAACGATATAGAGGCATTATAATATCTTTTGTTTATTTTCCATTCCTTTCCTTATCATACCTAGCATTCTATTTGCTCTCTTGGCCGCCGCTGCACACTGGGCCGAGGGTTTTAACATGGTATCCACAAGGACGCCTAAATCTTTTTCTTGGGTGGTGGTTCCTAATGTGGAACCTTGCATCGTGTAACCATAGTTTGGGTTGTTTTTCCCTAGGTGCATAACCTTGCACTTCTCCACATTAAATTTCATCTGCCATTTTGATGCCCAGTCTTCCAATTTATCAAGATCCTCTTGCAATTTTCCACAATCCTCCTGGGTTTTAACAACTTTAAATAGTTTTGTGTCATCAGCAAATTTGATAACCTCACTCGTTATTCCACTTTCCAGGTCATTTATGAATATGTCAAAAAGCAGCGGACCCAGCACAGATCCCTGGGGTACACCCACTATTCACCTTTCTCCATTGGGAAAATTGGCCATTTAGCCCTACCCTCTGCTTTCTATCTTTTAACCAGTTCCTGATCCACAGTAGTACACTGCCTCCTATCCCATGACTCTTTAGTTTTGCCAAAAGTCTCTGATGAGGGACCTTGTCAAAGGCTTTCTGAAAGTCCAGATACACAATATCAACCGACTCACCTTTGTCCACCTGTTTATTCACTCCTTCAAAAAAACATAACAGATTAGTAAGACAAGATCTTCCTTGTCTAAAGCCATGTTGGCTGTCTCCCATTAGGTCATGACTATCTATATGCTGAGTAATTTTATTCTTTATGATGGTTTCTACCATTTTTCCCGGTACTGATGTCAGGCTCACCGGTCTGTAGTTCCCGGATCACCCCTCGAACCCTTTTTAAAAATTGGTGTTACATTGGCGATCCTCCAATCCTCAGGTATTAGAGATGATTTTAATGATAGTTCACAGATTACTGATAGCAGGTCTGCAATCTCAAATTTCAGTTCTTTCAACACCCTTGGATGTATACCATCCGGCCCAGGTGATTTGCTACTCTTCAGTTTATCTAATAGTTGTAAGACATCTTCCCGATGTATCGATATTTCCTTCAATTCTTCCACACCTTTTAAATACCACTTCAGTCGTGGGTAACATCCCTACATCTTCCTCAGTAAAGACCGAAGCAAAGAATTCATTCAGTCTCTCCGCTATCGCCTTGTCGCCTCTAGTGCTCCTTTAACCCCTTTATCATCTAATGGACCAACTGACTCTCTCACGGGTTTTTTGCTACGAATGTACTTGAAAAGGTCTTTATTTCGTGTTTTTGCTTCCGCAGCAAGCTTCTTCTCAAATTCTCTCTTTGCCTGCCTTATCAATGCCTTGCCAGTGCTTGTGCTGTTTCCAGGTTTCATCATTTGGCTCTTTTTTCCATTTCTTGAAAGATGCTTTTTTGGCAACAACAGCCTCTCTGACCTCAGCTTTAAACCATGCTGGCAATTTTTTGGACTTCCTTCCACTTTTCTTAAAGCGTGGAATACAGCTGGTCTGGGCTTCCAAGATAGTATTTTTCAACAACACCCAAGCTTGATGTACGTCTTTAACCTTTGCAACTGCTCCTTTTAGTTTTTTCTTAACTGTTTTCCTCATTCTATCATAGTCTCCCAATGTCTCATCATTAAGTTGACCTTTGATCTCAGAGATATAATCCTTCCTGTTCATAATGACAATGGCACCGCCTTTATCCGCTGGCTTAATTACCAAATTGTAATTAGTTCTAAGGGCCTCAATAGCTTGTTTCTGTTGTTTGGAAGTATTATGATAAATTTTGCCTTGGGATTGTTCTAGTTGCTCAATGTCTTTGAGAACTGTCTTTTCAAAATGTCTATAGCTGGATTAGTAGCAGTAGGGGGAATCCAGCTGGATTTCTTACGATCAATAGAAACATCAGTATCGGATATGACACTGTTTGAGAAGAAATCCTTAGTCTTAAGTTTCCTGATGAATTTGAAAAAAATCAACTCTAAAATCAAAAGGATTGCAGGTGGAAGTGGGTACAAAGGATAACTCTTTACTAAGAATCTCAAATTGGTGTGTAGTCAAGGTTTGATTAGAAAGGTTAACAATAGACCTCTCTAGTTTCTGTAGGGATCCTGACGGTTCCCTTGGAACCATCTCCTCCCTCTCCCCCTCCCTTGGGATGGGTAAAATGTCATATTAGTCTTGTCCACTTCTTGGTCCCAATGTGCATGTTTATTTATTTATTTTATTTTATTACAAGTTCTTATATACCGCACTATTCGGCATCAGCGCGGTTTACATTATAACATAAAGACCATAACAACAAGCTGTTTGGTTTACATCGAACAGGAGTACAAACTTGGAGAACCGGGGTAAACTTTATACAAGAGATAATTACATAGAACAGAATAGAGTCTTAATAATAACAAGAACGGCATGGTGTGCATGTGTGCATGTGTGCATGGTTTGCATGTGCATGAATGCTTACATGTATGTGTGGGCCCATGTGTGGACATGTTGGTGTGTGTGTGTTTTGTGTGTATGTGTATTTATATCTGTGTCATTTTTCTGTGTGTCTATGATTGGGAGAGGAGATGAGAGAGGAGGGCAAGTGCAATTTCATAATTTACTGCTTTACAAGTGCTGGCCACGATTTCTGACTATCCCCCCCCCTCCGAGTTTTTAGTCTGGATTTGAATAGGGCCATAGATGGAGCTTGACTTCTAGGCATAAGGAACAGCAAGGTAGAAAGATTAAAGTCTGGAACTGGCAATGGAAGAGAAGGACACAGATAGAATGGATCTGCCAGAAGATCAGAGTTACCAAGGAGGGGTGTAGGGAGAGATAAGAGAGGAAAAATAGTGAGGAACAGCCAAATGAAGGCACTTATAGATCAGTAGTAGAAGTTTGAACTGGATGCGGAAATGGATGCAGTAGTGGTCATTATTTGCACCCTTGCATTTTAGGTATGTTGTGTACAGTATCTTGAGAAATAAATGGAAATTTTAGGACAAACTAATTTTAGGACAAACTAATCTGCAGATGGAAAATAATAAGAAACTGGTTATTGGAAGGATTAGCCATGTGGAAGCCTCTTTGGGAACAACAGAGTGGGAAATGTCACCAATAAATTTGGAGTGCAATCTGCTGAGTGAAAATCAAGCTCAAGTATTATGCAGTTTCCTTATGAAAAACAGAGATGTGTTTTCTCGGGACAATACAGACATCAGATATTCCCCCCTTGTAACACTCTTGATAGACACCGGAGATGTAACCCCTATTAAACAAGCATATCGGTGTGTGTCTCCTCACATATTTGAGGATTTTAAGAGACATATTTATGAGTTGATCAATCAAGGGATACTATGAAAAGGTAATAGCCCCTGGGCTTCTCCAGCTGTGGTACTATGAAAAGGAGATGGAAGTCTCTAATTTTGCTGCAATTATTGAAAAATTGAATTCCGTTACAATGAAGGATGCATATCCGCTCCCTAGAATAGATGAATCCGTGGATATCTTGGGAAAGTCCACCTGATTCTCATCATTAGACCTAACATCAGGTTACTTTCAAATGGGCATGGCGCAGGAAGACATGAAGGAAACCGCTTTGACCACTCCATTTTGACTCTACGAGGGGACTTGTATGCCTTTCAGCTTATATAATGCCTCGGCAGTTTTTCATGACTTATGGAGGCCGTGTTGGGAGACTATGTTATGGACATCCTACACTATATTTGGATGATATTTTAATATATGCGTCCTCATTTGAACAACCTCTGGAGCGCCTCAAGAAAGTTTTGGACCATTTAAGGGAGACTGGACTGAAATTAAAGCCCAACAAGTGTAAGCTTCTTTGCCAAGAAGTTCATTTCCTTGGATATATTGTTTCTAAAGATGGTGTTAGTGCAGACAAAGAGAAGATCCGTATGATGCAAGAATGGAAGGTGCCTCAGACTATTTCTCAGATGCTCAGTTTCTTGGGCTTAACAAGTTTCTATCAGCGTTTCATCTCAAATTTTACTGAGATTGCTGCATTGTTTGACTGGACAACCTAAAAATAATGAAAAACAGCCTAAATTTGAATGGCCCTTGGAGTGTCAGCAGGCCTTTGAAAAACTGAAAGAAAAATTGATGTCACCACCTATTTTGGCATTCTCAGATTTTTCTTTGCCATTCAGTGACTACGATGCCAGCTTTCAAGGTTTAGGAGCTGTACTAAGCCAGATTCAGGATGGCCTGGAACATGTAATTGCCTGTGCTAGTCAGGGTTTAAAAAGATCTGAGAGGAATGACCAGAATTATAGCTCCTTTAAGCTTGAACTTCTGGCGTTAAAATGGGCTACCACATACAAATTCCGGGAATACCTGTTATATAAAAAATTTCAAGTGAGGACAGATCATAACCATCTTAAATATTTAAATATGGCTAATCTTCAAGCGGTGGAGCACTGGTGGCTCACACAATTAGTTGAACTTGATTTTGAGGTTATCTATAAACCTGGTTGGTTAAACAAGAATGCAGATGTCCTGTCCTGGTTACCAGAAGAAATGGATTTAGAGACAGAAGTGGAAGATGCAGAAAAGGACTTCTGGATAATGGAGAATATAGTAGTAAAAGTCCAATTGTTAAAAAGTTGTCCTTTTAAAAACATTCCAGTATCTGTATGAGGCAGAATTCCTGTTATATTGCCTGGGAAGAAGAAAAAGGAGAATGGGAAAATGCTCAGTTGGTAGATCCGGATCTGAACATAATAGGCTTTAGGAAATAACCTCTCTTTGGAGAGAGGGAAAGTATCAGAGAATGTCTGGAAATTCTGGAAGCAAAAGGAAAAACTCTCTTGCTACACATTTTCAGAGTATGGTTACATTGGAAGTGTTGTTACCCAGTAAATAAACATTGTAACATCTTAGTAACATCAATTTGAGCTGGTTTGCTCCTTCATTAGTTTTCATTTTTATTCCCATTAGAATACCCTCTTTGTAAGAAGAGGGGAATTCTGAAGGGACTTAATATAAACTGCAGCCCATCCCTGGAGATTATGTAACATAGTAACATAGTAAATGATGGCAGATAAAGATCGGTATGGTCCATCTAGTCTGCCCAGTACGATGCCAAGAGTAGGTACACCTGCCGCTCCGTGCAGGCCCCCCCTCCCCATGTCTTTGTCCAGGGGGGATCCCGCCACTCCATGTAGGATACCACTATTTGTTAAGGAATTAGATGGTTCAGATTATTTTGATATTTTCTTGTTGCTGTAAAGGGATCCACTGTGTCTGTCCCATGCCCTTTTGAACTCCGTCACCGTATTTGCCCCCACCACTTCCATCGGGAGCGCATTCCAAGCATCCACCACCCTTTCAGTGAAAAGGTATTTCCTGACATTGCCTTTCAATTTACCACCTTGTAGTTTCATGTTATGCCCTCTAGTTTTGCAGCAACACAATACATATGGCTCTCTTTTGACTAGATCCCACTTAGAACCTGGCAATTGACACCAGGTCAACTTGAGGTAAACCTACAGCCACGTAATATATAGATATAAGTAGAGTTGACATGTTTCAAGCTGGGTGGTGACACTAAGGGGTATATTTACTAAGCAGTGGTAGTGGCTGCTGTGTGGTATCAGAACTGCGGCCCCATTGAGTTTGTTTCTTGTTGTCAGTGCTACTCTAGTGATTTGCTGTACATGCCTTTGTTCCCTATCCTCTGCAGAGTCTATCCCTCTCTCTCTCTATCCTCCCAAATCTCCTACTATGGGATTTGTATCCCTTGCTGGATGGCTGTTATATACAAAGCAGCATGTGGTAAAAATGTCAAAGACCTTCTCAGGGCTGTAGAGCAGTCCCCTCCATTCCTGTTCAGGCACGAGAATCTGCTTTTCAAAACCCCAAAAGCACATTCTACAACAGACCTCATTTGTGGCGTGCTTGGTTATACCTGTCATGCTGAGTGTCTGTGAGTGTCACACTGGTGTCAATTGCCAGGTCCGAAGGGGTATCTACAATCACCTATGGAAGTCAGCAAATATATGGGCGACATTACATTGGCTCTAGCACATGCTGCACAACTGTGCTGTTGTCCTGGTGCCATTCCCACAGTGGCATGTCCAGGTAGACATGTGACACTGTGGACAATGTGCAGTGTATAAAGAGAGCCATATATATTGTGTTGCTGGCAGTCCTTGTACATCCCCAAAGTTTACAGTAGAGAATGAAGATTGGGTTTTTGCATCTACTGGTCTGCAAAGATCCATGGTACCATGAGCCATTCTTCCGATGTCACTTCCCTGTGGCTAACACCCAGATTTTCTATCTCTACTTCTTTCTCCAATCCCATCTGTGAGTTCAGCATGCAATATGACTGACATTCCACATATTACTAGCATAAAATCATCCAGGGGAGGGAACATATATACTTCAGGCCATATTTCACATTACAGTAACGTGTTAATGTGAGCATCCACTTACCTACAACAAGCCATCTCCCAGATGCCCAATGACTGCAGATTGTCGAAAGGATGACTAGAATAGAACACAGAAATCCCAGGCATTAACTACCATTTGCATGTTAAATGGAGTGGAAATTATAGTGGTTTCTATATGCCTCCTCTTCCTGGCCAGTTGTCCTTAGGACAACATGTGTTCAATATATTATACCAAGCACAGATGAGAACCCAGCAATAGCATGAAAGTCCTCCACGGTGTGCTCTCGCTGTTCTGGACTTTCAAGAAATATATGCAGGGCCGGCCCATCCATTGAACAAAAATGTTGTTTACACAGGGCCCCGCGTTTCAAGGGACCCCGGCAAACAACATTCTGCATTAAATAAACCCCCCCAAAAAAAACCCACTGCTGCTGCTGCCGCTGCCGCTGTGGCAGTGTCAGAATCAAGTTTCCCGTGCCCCCCCCCCACCAGAGCCCTCCCTCCCTCCCTGCATCAGTCCCTCTCCTTGCTGGCTTTCAGAGCCGCGAAGGGAGAGTTTCCCTCTCGCGGGTCAGTTAAGCCTGCCAGGGCTGATGAGAAACGGGAAATGCCGGCGTGGAGAGGGACTGATGCAGGGAGGGCTCTGCCGGGTAGGCGGGGGGGGGGGGGGGGGAGCACGGCGGCAGCAGCAGCAGCCAGTTTTTTTTTATATTTTACCTGAGCTGATGGGGGGAGGGTGGTTAGGACTGGTAATGGGCTATAGGCTGATGGGGGGGGGGGGTTAGGACTGGTAATGGGCTATGGGGGGGCTAAGACTGAAATTGGGGTGATGGGGAGGTTAGGACTGGAAGTTGCCTGATGGGGGGTTAGGACTGGTAATTGGCTATGGGGGGGGGGGGCTAGGACTGGAAATGGGCTGAAGGGGGGTTAGGACTGGAGGTGGGCTGATGGGGGGTTAGGATGTAATGGGCTATGGGGGGGGGCTAAGACTGGAAATGGACTGACAGGGGGGTTAGGAATGGAAGTGGGCTAATGGGGGGGGGGGTTAGGACTGGTAATTGGCTATGGGGGGGGGCTCGGATTGGAAATGGGCTGAAGAGGGGGTTAGGACTGGAGGTGAGCATATGGGAGGGTTAGGACTGGTAATGGGCTTTGGGGGGGCTAAGACTGGAAATGGGCTGATGGGGGGTTAGGACTGGAAGTGGGCTGATGGGGGTTAGGGCTGGTAATGGGCTATGGGGGGGGCTAAGACTGAAAATGGGCTGATGGGGGGTTAGGACTGGAAGTGGGCTGATGGGGGGCTTAGGACTGGTAATGGGCTATGGGGGGCTAGGACTGGCATTGGGCTGGGGGGTTTTTAGGACTGGAAATGGGCTGAGTGTAAGGGGGCTTGAACTGCAAATAGCTGATGGGGAGGGGGGCTTGGAATTGAAATGGGCTGAGAGAGGAGGGAGCTAGGACTGGAAATGGGCTGATGGAGGGGCTAGGATAGGACTGTAAATGGGCTGTTGGGGGGGTGCTAGGATTGGAAATGGGCCGTGGTGGGGGCTTGGATTGAAATGGACTCATGGAGGGGCTAGAACTGGAAGTAGGCTCTTGCGGGGGGGGGGGGGCTTGGATTGGAAATGAGCTGAGTGGAGGGGAGCTAGGATTTGACATGGGCTGATGGTGGGGCTAGGAAAGGACTAGAAATGGGTTGATGGGGGGGCTGGGATTGGAAATGAGCTGATGGAGGGACTCGGATAGGACTGGAAATAGATGGGGGAGCTAGGACTGGAAATGGGTGATGGTGGGGCTAGGATAGGACTGGAAATGGGCTGATGAGGGGCTAGGACTGGAAATGGGCTGATGCAGGGACTAGAAGGGAGCGGATGCTGGGTGGGGCTGGAACTAAAAGGGAGCTGATATTGGGGGAGGATTAGAATGGGATGGGGCTGGGAGAGTGAAATGGATAGGGGGAAAATATTTTGTGTGGGAGGGAAGACAAATCTACAATTGGCCAAGTATTGGGGGAGTAAGTGGGGATTGAGGATGGAGGGGTAAAAATTGAGTGGATGAAATAGGAATGAGGAAAGAGTAAAAGGAGAAAGATTAGTATGTTAAAGCAGATGTAGAGAGAGAATGGAAAAAAACTAGAAGAGAGGACAAATGGACAGCAGAAGATGGTGAGGTAGTAGAAGACACGAAGAAACCAGAAGAAAGTGGCTGGAGCAATTGCAAATGAAAAAAAAATGCACAAAAGGTAGAAAAATATCTATTTTGAATTTATTAACTGGAATATGTCAGCTCTGGGAAATGTGCATAATTAACGTCTGCGCTTTGTTTAGTACAAGAGGAAATTAATTTATAGTTGTATTTCTACAGTGTTGTTGTACATTCCAAGTTTGGCTTTTGGGGTTCCCAGTTTAATTGTCTTCCTGTTTCTAAATTGTGATTCCTTGTTTGGTGATGGTCTATGTTCTGCATGTGTAACTGAGCTGAGGTATTCTGTTTATGTAATTCCTATTTGACATTGCCACTTGTTCTCTTTCCCCAGTAGGTCATATATTGTTATTCTCTGAAATGTATTGGTTTAATATTTGCAGTGTTGCCTTTTTGATAGGTAGGGTATGGTGCTTTGTGAGTCCTGGTAGTGCTGTTATGATACGGCAGAAGTATAGTAATGTAGAAATCTTTTAGTCTTTCTTTAGCCATACACTCATTAAGAGGCATGTTTACTAAAAGTTAGTGTATGGTAACATTATGCAAATATTTATGCAAATTAGGCCCCTTATGCAAATGAGGCCCCGCATGAGTCTCCGCACATGGCCCTGCACCGCCCTTGGGCCGCCCTTGGGCCGCCCCCTTCTCAGGAGGGCTTTGGTGAATGCCTTTATGCAGTGGAAGATTGCAGATTAGGTACATTGTTTTGTTTAAGGACATATAGCTGGCAACAGGAAGATAATCATATACAAGGGAGGCCAATAATGCAAAGAGAAGTACAAAATAAGAAAAGACAATAGAAAGGGGTAGCGTAGTGGAAGAAAAGATTTTATCAGTGAAGAGTACATGAATGATTAATTTAGGGGAGGATTTAGTGAAAACAGATGTCCATGGTAATTTTTGGGGCTGGAAAGTTTAAATTTATAATTTTTACATAGGAAATAATGGCTCCCATAGAAAGTAATGGAACACATTAAAATCTATGGGACGTTTCCCTGATAATAGCTAAAAATACTAAACACTCATGATGGACAGCTGCAGAGTGACAAGATAAAGGAGATACTTCTATTTGATGCCCCATTGGCTAATCCAGGGAATCACCAATAGAAGCATAGCAGAATACCACAGATTATCCAGATAACAGGTGAATGTTTGAGGAGATGCTAGGGACATGCTAGGGACATGCTAGGGAGATAAAATTTCTAGATGAAATAAATGACTGCTTCTTGGAGCCGCTGGTTCATGAACCGATCAGAGGGGAAGCCTATATTAGACCTAGTCCTTAGTGGAACACCAGATCTAGTGCAAGAGATAAGGGTGTTGGGGTCACTTGGCAATAGTGATCATAGCATGATCACCTTTGTTTTAATTAGTGGGGGAGGGATAGTAAGGAAATCCACAGTACTATCTTTTAACTTTCGAAAGGGAGACTATGATAAAATGAGGAAAATAGTTTAAAAAAAACTAAAAGGAGCAGTTGCAAAGGTTAAAGACTTACATCAAACTTGGGTGTTGTTGAAACATACTATCTTGGAAGCCCAGACCAGCTGTATTCCACGCTTTAAGAAAAGTGAAAGGAAGTCCAAAAAACTGCCAGCATGGTTTAAAGGGGAGGTCAGAGAGGTTGTTTTTGCCAAAAAAGCATCTTTCAGGAAATGAAAAAAATACACAAATGACGAAACCTGGAAACAGCACAAGCACTGGCAAGTCAAATGCAAGGCATTGATAAGGCAGGCAAAGGGATAATTTGAGAAGAAGCTTGCTGTGGAAGCAAAAACGTGAAATAAAGACTTTTTCAAGTACATTCGTAGCAAAAAACCTGTGAGAGAGTCAGTTGGTCCATTAGATGATAGAAGGGTTAAAGGGGCACTAAGAGGCGACAAGGCGATACTGGAGAGACTGAATGAATTCTTTGCTTCGGTCTTTACTGAGGAAGATGTAGGGATGTTACCCATGATTGAAGTGGTATTTAAAGGTGCGGAAGAATTGAAGGAAATATCGATACATCGGGAAGATGTATTACAACTATTAGATAAACTGAAAAGTAGCAAATCACCTGGGCCTGATGGTATATATCCAATGGTGTTGAAAGAACTGAAATATGAGATTGCAGACCTGCTATTAGTAATCTGTGAACTATCATTAAAATCATCTCTAATACCTGAAGATTGGAGGATCGCCAATGTAACACCAATTTTTAAAAAGGGTTCCAGGGGTGATCCAGGAAACGTCAGTACCAGGGGTGATCCAGGAAACGTCAGTACCAGGAAAAATGGTAGAAACCATCATAAAGAATAAAAGTAGTCAGCATGTAGATAGTCATGGCCTAATGGGAGACAGCCAACATGGCCTTAGACAAGGAAGATCTTGTCTTACTAATCTGTTATGTTTTTTTGAAGGTGTGAATAAACAGGTGGACAAAGGTGAGTCAGTTGATATAGTGTATCTGGACTTTCAGAAAGCCTTTGACAAGGTCCCTCATCAGAGACTTTTGGCAAAACTAAAGAGTCATGGGATAGGAGGCAGTGTACTACTGTGGATCAGGAACTGGTTAAAAGATAGAAAGCAGAGGGTAGGGCTAAATGGCCAATTTTCCCAATGGAGAAAGGTGAATAGTGGTGTACCCCAGGGATCTGTGCTGGGTCCGCTGTTTTTGACATATTCATAAATGATCTGGAAAGTGGAATAACGAGTGAGGTTATCAAATTTGCAGATGACACAAAACTATTTAAAGTTGTTAAAACCCAAGAGGATTGTGGAAAATTGCAAGAGGATCTTGATAAATTGGAAGACTGGGCATCAAAATGGCAGATGAAATTTCATGTGGACAAGTGCAAAGTTATGCATCTAGGGAAGAACAACCCAAACTATGGTTACACGATTGGAGAGCAGAGATGCAAGCTCTTCAAGCCAAGTTGGATACACAAGAACAGAGAGTTAAGAGGCAGGAAGAGGAATTAAGAAGAGCACAAGAGTGGAGGAGTGGCCTAGTGGTTGGGGCAAGGTACTTCAGGCCGAAAGGTCGGGGGTTTAAATCCCACTAGAGGACAGCAACCTTGGGCCAGAAGGACTGGGGTTTCTAGTCCCACAGGTGCTCCTTGTGGTCTTGGGCAAGCCACTTAACCCTCCATAGCCCATGTTCCCTGTAAAATAGTTATCTCCAAGTTATAATGCCCTGTTCAATGTAATTTCAGTTTGTTCAATGTAAACCACACTGATGCAGAATAGTGCGGTATATAAGAGAATGTAAATAAATAAATAAGATGCGCATCACAGGGATAGATCATGTTGGAGTGGTATATGGAGGGCCCATGAAAAACAGCCATGTATATCCCCAGAAATAAAAATATTCCAGACTTTGCTGGTCTGCCAAAGAAACATGGTAGCTTGTCAGTGGAGGAGTGGATAGAGAGAAAGCGAGGAGCTCGAAAGATTTTGAGAGTCCCAGCTGAAGACCAACTAGAGATTGTAAAAGATCATTTGATAGAACAAGCCAAGGATACTGCCAGGTCTGTGTCACCAGTTACCCAGAGAAATTTAGAGGATTATTTGAACTGCTATGAACAAGGTCTCTTTGAGCATTCATTTGAAGGAGTTTTATGACAGAAAACAACTTGTTGGAGAGGACATGAGAACCTATGCTTATAGCCTACAGGAGAAACTTCAAAGAGCAATTTCTCATGAAGCAGACTGCTTGAACAACCCAGAGAAAATGTTGAAAGAACACTTCATGTTGGGGTTAAGAGATGATGATCTTCGTAGGGAGATGAAAAAAAGGAACATGAAGCACCCAGATCTGACCTTTCCTGAGCTGTTGCAAGCAGCCATAATGTGGTCAGAATAAGATGAGGCTGTGTTGGTAGAGGAAAAGCCAAAACATCTGCTCAGGGGCAGGAGTGAAGTGGTGGTTAGGAGAACAGTAGCAGAACACAACATAGCCACCAACATTGAGAACCTTAGTCATATGGTGACTGTGCAAACAACAGGAGAAATTCAATGAACAACAGGAGAGATTGAGACACCAACAATGAGACCTCTATCGGATGTTTCAATGTGAAGTGGCAATGGAGGGAGCTGGAGGTAGAGCAAGGTCAGTGATTGGAGTTGAATATGCTAACAGAGCTAGGCAAAGCTTTAATGAAGGAAACTTCAAAGAGAAGAACTGTGCTATTAACAAATGATCAGGGGAATTTGATTTGTTATTAATGTCATGAGGCTGGACATGTGGCCAGAAACTGTGTTAGTGAAAAGACAACCATGGGAACAAGAGAAATGGGTACTTTTATGAAAAGAACTGAGACTCGAAGGTTGGCAGCAGAGACGAAGCTGAAGTGGAAAGGACTGGAAAGGCGGCAATAACAGCTACACCAGAAATGATGCCTTCAACTTCTGCAGTACGTCAGCAGGGAGCAGAAAGTAAGATGACTCACATTAAGGAAAAGAAAAGTGCCTTTGGGAAGAGTCCAATTATAGAAGCTTTAGTAGGACGAGTTCCAGTGAAGTGTTACCTAGACACAGGGTCAGATATCTCAACCAATTCAGCCTCTTATTTTAAGAAGACAACTGAAAATTTAGCACAGTTGGAGAATGTCAACTGGGTGAAGCTCACTTCAGTAAATGAGATGGAGCTGCCAGTTATCCACTGTATTGAAGCTGATGTGGTTTGCTTAGGACAGATTGTTTGTCAAAAGTGCATTTTTATAGTTTGTGACAAACAAGAACAACATATAAAAGTGGTGCCTGACATTCTTGGCATGAATGTGCTGCAAAATCATGACTTAGCTGAACTTGCTGAAAATTGGGTCAGAGGGGGTGAAGTATTTAGAATATGGAAAGAAATAAAAGCCCAAGAGTCAGGTTGTCTGGGTTTCATAAAACTTCTGGGAAAGAAGAGGGTGGCATTACCACCATTAATTGAGTCTACTGTACTAGAGAAATGAACTTGTTTACAGGAATTTCCAGTATCAAAAGTGGTGGTAAAAGGTACAGATTCTGTGATCCTTCCTTCTACAGTGATGGTTGCAAACACTTCGGAGACACTCCACAATGGCAAGGTGTTTCTGCGATTGAAAAATAAAGGTCAGAGAATGATCCAGCTGATACCAACGATGAGAGTAGAGGAGGTAATAGCCCTAGTGGAACTCCATGTAATGGCACCCATACAGTTTCAGCAAAACTCAGTGAGCATTAGAAAGTGTTCCTCAGAGATAGCAAGCCAGCAACAACTTGTCAAGAATGAAGAAGAGATCCCAATAAAAATCAAGTGGGAGGAGCTCTCAGATAAACAGAGAAATGACTTAAAGTTGTTATTAAAGAAACATAAGCAGGGTTATTTCGACCCGCGAATAGCGGGGATGGACGTCTCAATGGGACGTCCATACCCACTATTTGTGTCCCTTCCCACTGGCGGCTAACTTCCCTGCTGATTGTGCAGGGAAGTTAGTCGGGGGCGGGGAAGGGGTGGATTGGGGGAAAGTTAGGGCAGGTGGTGAGCAGTTGTCAGCCCTGGATATACAGGACCGATTCTAATGTCAGCCCTGTATGTCCAAGGCCAGCAACCTGTACGGGGATGTTATTCCACCTCCGAGGTGGAATAAGTTCCCTAGACATCAGGGAATGGCGGCCCGAGGTGCAGAGGAGGTGGAGGGGGGCCGAGGGCATTCCCCACAGCCTGACCCTGGCCTTAGGAGGCCAGATTGGGGGTCGGGCTGTGGGGAAATCGATGCCAGTGGCGGCAGCTGGGGATCGTGACTCTTCAATGGAGCCGTGGTGCCATGGCAACCGGATGCCATGGTGCCACGGCTCCATTGAACTACTCTGACTGAGTTAGTCGGGTAGAGCCTGTACGTGCTGGCCAGGCTGAATCGCAGTTCCAGCCTGCACGTACAGGCCTGATCGCAATTCTGATCCCACAGAGCTAGAATCAGAATCGCGATACCCTCTGTATGTCCAGTTCAGACAGAGGGCATGTACATCCGGGATGGAATTGGGCCTTAGCTGTTTTCAGTCAGTGAGTCTGATATTGGATTTTCAGATATGATTCATCATGAGATACAAACAAGCAACACCCCACCATATTCTGCCAGGAAATTTGGAAGACAACATCATGGCCAACTGACTGGAAAAGATCTGTGTTTATGCCAATACTAAAGAAAGGTGATCCAACTAACTGTGGAAAGTATCACACAATCGCTCTGATCCTACATGTCTGATAGTTCTCTTGCACAACCTTTACATTGATCAAGAAGCAACAGTTCAAACAGAACAAGGAGAAGCAGATTGGTTTAAAATCAGCAAAGGTGTACAACAAGGCTGCATACTTTTCCACTACCTGTTTAATTTATATGCAGAACAAATCATCAGAGAAGCAGGACTGTATGAAGACAACTGAGTTGTGAAGATTGGTGGAAGACTCATCAACAACCTTCACTATGCTGAAAAGTGAAGACAATCTGAAACATTTACTTCTCATAGTCTTAAAACTGGCCTGCATGTTAATGTAAAGAAGACAAAGATACTGACAACTGGCAAAATCAATAAGTTCATCATTGATGGAGAAGAAATTGAAGTAGTGTACAACTTTAATCTACTTGGATCAAATATCAATAAAGAAACAACAAGCAGTCAAGAAATCAGTCGACACATTGCTTTTGGTAGAAACATAGAAACATAGAAACATGATGACAGAAAAAGACCACAAGGCCCATCTAGTCTGTCCTTCCATAACAACAACTACAACAGTCCACTTTCTACCTTTAGAGATCCTCTGTGTTGGTCCCATGCTTTTTTGAATTCAGTTACTGTCCTCATCTCTACCACCTCCGCTGGGAGACTATTCCACGGATCCACTACTCTTTCCGTAAAGAAATATTTCCGCATATCACTCCTGAATCTATCTCCCTTCACCCTCATCCCATGTCCCCTAGTCGCAGAACTTGCTTTCAATTGAAAGAGGCTCTCTCCCTGAACATTTATGCCACGGAGGTATTTAAACATCTCAATCATATCACCTCTATCCCGCCTTTCCTCTAAGGTGTACATATTAAGATCCTTAAATCTGTCCTCATATGCTTTATAATGAAGCCCATTAATCATTTTAGTAGCAACCCTCTGCACCGACTCCATCCTGTTCACATCCTTTTGAAGGTGCGGTCTCCAGAATTGCACACCATACTCCAAATGAGGTCGCACCAAAGACTTATACAGAGGCATTATCACCTCCTTTTTTCTGCTAGCCATTCCTCTCCGTATGCACCCAAGCATCCTTCTAGCTTTTGCCGTCGCCTTTTCTACCTGTTTAGCTACTTTAAGATCATCAGACACAACCACGCCTAGGTCCCGCTCTTCTTTAGTGGACAAAAGTACTTCACCTCCTATACTGTATTGCTCCCTTGGATTGCTGCAGCCCAAATGCATGACCTTACATTTTTTAACATTAAATCCCAGCTGCCAAATGCTAGACCATTCTTCAAGCTTAGCTAGATCCCTCCTCATGTTATCTACACCTTCCTAGGTGTCTACTCTATTACAGATTTTGGTATCATCCGCAAAGAGGCAAACCTTACCCGACAGCCCTTCCGCTATATCACTAACAAAGATGTTAAAAAGAATCGGACCAAGGACAGATCCCTGGGGCACACCACTGGTAACCTCCTTCTCCTCAGAGTGAGCTCCATTTACTTGTACTCTTTGTCGCCTCCCACCCAACCAATTTCTAACCCAAGCAGTAACTTTAGGGTCCATCCCTAGGGTGCTCAGTTTGTTTATAAGTCGCCTGTGAGGAACAGTGTCAAAGGCTTTACTGAAATCTAAATACACCACATCTAGAGCTCTCCCTCGGTCCAACTCCCTGGTCACCCAGTCAAAGAAATCGATCAGATTTGT
This sequence comes from Ichthyophis bannanicus, assembly GCA_033557465.1. Classification (NCBI taxonomy): domain Eukaryota; kingdom Metazoa; phylum Chordata; class Amphibia; order Gymnophiona; family Ichthyophiidae; genus Ichthyophis; species Ichthyophis bannanicus. Next base: position 368,123,457 of record CM066037.1, on the reverse strand, counting down.
CTGACAAGACCTGCCTCTGGTGAATCCATGCTGCCTCGGATCCTGTAATCCGCCGGACTCCAGAAACCTCACTATTTTCTCTTTCAGCAGCGTTTCCAATAATTTACTCACCACCGAAGTTAAACTAACCGGCCTGTAGTTTTCAACCACATCCTTACTTCCACTTTTGTGTAAAGGCATCACATGAGCCTCTCTCCAGTCCTTTGGCACCACTCCCGACTCCAACGAGGCATTGAAAAGGTCAGTCAGTGGAGTTGCTAGAACGTCCCCAAGTTCCCTCAGTATTCTAGGGTGTATCCCATCCGGTCCCATTGCTTTGTCTACTTTAAGTTGAGCTAGTTTCTCACGAACACAGTCTTCTGAAAATTGTTCAAGATGTCCCTCGCTTCTGTTCTTATTTGTGGGTGTTTTCTGAGGTCCTGCTCCTAGTTCTTCATCTGTGAACACAGAACAAAAATATTTGTTAAGCAATTCCGCTTTATCCTTATCAGCTTCTACATATTCCCCCCCTGCACCCTTGAGTCTGACAATACCACTTTTGCCCTTCCTCTTCTCACTAATATATCTGAAAAATGTCTTATCCCCCCATTTTATTGTATTGGCTATTTCCTCCTCCTTTTGAATCTTTGCCTTCTTGACTACTTTGCTAGCTTCTCTAAGTTTTTCCAAATACAGATGCCTGTCTTCCTCTCTCTGTGATCTCTTGTATTTCATGAAGGCCTCCCTCTTTTTCTTCACTTTTTCAGCTACTTCCTTCGAAAACCATAGCGGTCTCCTTTTCCTTTTGCCTTTATTTACCATTTTAACAAAAAGGTTGGTTGCCTTTAAAATACCCCCTTTCAGTTTTGCCCACTGTTTTTCTACATCCCCCAGCTGTTCCCATCCCACTAACGACTCCCTGAGGTATTGGCCCATCTTCGCAAAGTTAGTCTTCCTAAAGTCTAAGATCTTCACCTTGGAATGGATTCTAACAGCCCTAGTCCTAATACTGAACCACACCATCTGGTGGTCACTGGATGCAAAATGATCTCCCACTACAACATCAGAAACACTCTCACCATTGGTAAGCACCAAGTTCAGTATGGCCCCTTCACGTGTGGGGTCTGTTACCAATTGCCTGAATAGTTCTCCCTGTAGAGAATCCAGGATCTCCTTACTTCTAGATGATACTGCAGCAGGAATGTGCCAATCAACATCTGGCATATTGAAATCTCCTAGCAGTAGCACTTCCCCTTTCCTAGCAATGCTGCGTATGTCTTCAATTAACTCTCTGTCCACCTCTTCCTCTTGTGAGGGAGGTCTGTATATCACACCAATGCAAATAGATTTCTCTTTCCCTCTTTCTAGTTTAACCCACAATGCCTCCTCTCTCCCTTTTAAGCTCTGTAATTCCAAAGCTTTAATAGTAGTTTTTACATATAGTGCCACTCCTCCTCCCCTTCTTCCTACCCTGTCCTTTCTGAATAAAGTATAGCCAGGTATAGTTACATCCCAGTCATGGTTTTCTGTGAACCATGTTTCTGTAACTGCCACTAAATCCAAGTCAGCCACTCCCACCAAAGCTTCAACTTCAGGGATCTTATTTCCCATGCTACGGGCATTAATACACACTGCTTTCCATGTGTTACCCCTGTTACCCATTTCCATAAAGGTATTTAATGTATCACCTACCTGGGGGCTTTCACTTACCTGGGGGCTTTCTTCACCCATCCCCAATGAATCTAGTTTAAAGCCCTCTTCAGTAGATTAGCCAGTCTACTACCAAAGATGCGTTGACCTTTCTTGGACAGATGGATGCCATTTCTGCTCTGCATCCCTTGGAACAGCATCCCATGGTCTAGGAAACCAAAACGCTCTTGAAGACACCATCCACGCAGCCATGCATTCATCTCCAGGATGCGAGCCTCTCTGCCTTGGCCTTTACCCTCAACAGGGAGGATTGAAGAGAACACCACCTGTGCACCTACCTGCTTCACCCTCTGTCCCAGAGCCATGAAGTCACTTTTGATACGTTCCGAGGTATACCTGGCAGTATCATTTGTTCCAACATGGATTAGCAACATTGGGTAATAGTCAGTGGGCTTGATGAGTCTCGACAAACTCTCCGTAACATCTGGTAGAATGGCTATGAAGGACCTAGACAAGATTCTCAAGAGCAGAGATGTCTCTCTCCATACAAAGATTCGACTTGTTCAAGCCATGATATTTTCAATAACATCATATGGATGCAAAAGTTGGACAGTGAAAAAGATAGGAAGAAAATTGATGCCTTTGAATTATAGTGCTGGTGACGAATACTGTGTATACCATGGATTGCCTGAAGAACAAACCAGTCAGTACTAGAGGAGATCAAACCTAAGCATTCTTTAGAAGGTCAGATGAGAAGACTTCAACTTTCATACTTTGTACACATTATGCGACGGGAGAGATCATTAGAGAAAGACATCATGATTGACAATGTAGAAGGTCAATGCAAAAGAGGAAGGTCGTCAATAAGATGGATCAATACTATAACAGCAGCTATGGGTGCCACTCTGTCAACAATGTGCTGCCTGACTGAAGACTGAACACAGTTTAGGACAGCTATCTAGAGAGTTGCCATAAGTCGACACAGACTCGGTGGTACTTAATAACAACACAAGACTACCAGAGTCAAGATGAAGACTTGCAACTTATTCTGAATGCATTGACAGAAACTTCTGATGTAGACAGACAAGGTTGAATGAGTGATCAAAAGGAGTTATAGGGACAGAAAGCATAGTTACTCATCTGTAACAGGTGTTCTCCAGGGATTGCAGGAATCAGTCCTCACATGTGAGTGATGTCGGCACCAATGGAGCCCTCGGGGAAGCATCCCCACAGCTTTCAAAGAAAGCCTTTGGGAGATGCCACCATGCATGCATGGCCCCCTTCCCGCCCAAGGGTGCCATCTTACTCAGTCAGATGACATAGCTAACAGATGGTAAAAATAAAAGATGGTAAAGGAGCAACTCCAGGGGGAGGAGGGAGGGTTGTGAGGACTGATTCCTGCTGTCCCCGAAGAACACCTGTTACAGGTGAGTAACTATGCTTTCTCCGGGAACAAGCAGGAAGTCAGTCCTCACATATGGGACTCCCCCACTACAGGCTACCAAAAGCCCATAACAAAATAGGTGCTCCCTCATGGGGAGCCACAAGCAACAGCAATTTAGTCCATGTACAGAGACCGCAGTAGGACCCCTGTGTCCGATGAACCAGTACTCCAGTATCCTGAACACAAAAGGGTCAGAGGGTAGGAGTTGTCTAAACCCCAAAAAGGTTATGGAGCACAGCCTGGCCGAAGGCACTGTCCCGTCGGGACTCTCTTTCCAGGCAGCAATGGGCTGCGAATGTATGCAATAAAGACCAGGTGGCGGCCCGGAGTGAAGTCTTGGAAAGAAGGTAGGGAGTACCACTTCCTGGTTGAGATGGAAGGGCAACACTACCTTCGGCAGGAATTTGGGGTGCGTGCAGAGCACCACTTTGTTCTTGTAGAAAGTGGTATAGAGCACCTCTGCCACATGGGCCTGAAGCTCAATGACTCTGTGAGCAGAGGTAAGCGCGACCAGGAAAGCTACCTTCCAAGAGAGGTAGCAGAGGTGGCAGGTAGCCAGAGGTTCGAAGGACATGCGAGTGAACTGCCCCAACACCACATTGAGGTCCCATTCAGTTGCCAGAGGGTGAACCGGGGCTTCGATAAGAGCAGGCCCCAGAGGAAAGGGATCACCAGCGGCTGGGTCGAAAGGGGCTTACTATCCACTGGATGGTGGTGCACTGCCAGGGCACTAAGATGCACTCAGACAGAGTTAGACTTGAGCCAGGACTGGGAGAGGTAGAACAGGTACTGCAACAACCCAGAGCCACCAGGCAGGAGAAAGGGTCAGCCCTGTGTTCGGTGCACCAAACAGAGAACCTGTGCCATTTGAGGGCGTAAGCCTTCTTAGTAGAGGCCTTACAGGAGGCCAGCAGAATGACTTCCACCTCAACTGGGAGGTTGAAAGGGGCCAGAGTCATCCTCTCAGCAGCCAGGCTGTCAGCGACAGGGACCCCAGATTTGGATGCACGAGAAAGTCCCCCTCCTGAGATAGGAGTCTCGGGGGGGGGGTTCCCCAAGGAGATGGGGGCCTCCACCGTCAACTGTAGAAGTAGCGGGAACCATGGTTGCATGGGCCAAAGAGGAGCTATCAAGATGAGCAAGGCCCTGTTGTGGAGAGTACTGAACAAGGTCTTGGCGATCAGCAGTGTAGGAGGGAAGGTGTACATGAGGCCTTCCAACCATGAAACCAGGAATGCATCCGCTGTCACCCTGGAGGGGTAGGCCTGTTGGGAGCAGAAGCAGGGCAACTGAAAGTTGTCCAGGCTGGCGAACACGTCCATCACGGGTTCCCCCCAGAGCCAGAAAAGTCGACTGACTACCCTAGGGTCCAACTGCCACTCGTGCGGCTGGAGAACTCTGCTGAGCCTGATGGCCAGCAGATTGTCCTGGTCTGGCAGGTACACTGCCCACAGGAGGTTACCCTGTTGGACTGCATACGAGCAGAGAACAAGTGCCTCCCGGCAAAGAGTACGAGACCACTTGCCCCCCTGTTTGTTCACGTAGAACATCGCCACCTGGTTGTCTGTCTGGACTAGCACCAGCTGGTGACACAGGTGGTGACAGAAGACCCTCAGGGCTAGGTGTATGGCCCAGAGCTCCAGGAGGTTGATCTGCTGGGTGCTCTCATCTGGTGACCAGCTGCCCTGGGTGTGGAGATATCCGCAGTGGGCTCCCCAACTGAACAGGGAGGCATTTGTGGTGAGGACCCTTGAGGAGGTTGGGGCCTGAAAAGGCATGCCTGCCTCGAGATGCTGGGACGACTGCCACCAGATCAGGGAGTCTGCCTATTGGCAGGTCACAGAAATTCTGTCTCGGAGGCGGCCGGTGGCCTGAGACCACTGGTCCCAGAGACACCACTGTGTCGCCCTCATGTGGAGGCAAGCATCTGGGGTGACATGGACCGTGGAGGCCATGTGCCCGAGGAGGCATAGGAGAAGCCGGGAGGGCACCGAGGGATGGTACTGTACATCCCGAGTTAGAGACCTGAGACAATTGGCTTGGTCCCTGGGCAAGAAAACCTTCGACTGGAGAGTGTCAATCTTTGCCCCAATGAACTCCAGACACTGGACTGTCAGGAGGGGGTGACACTGTGTCAGGAGGAGGTGAGACTTGGGGTAGTTTATGACAAAGCCCAAGTGTTGCAGAACCTGGATGGTGCATGCAGTGGCCTGCTGTATCTCTGAGGCCGTGTCTCCCTTTATGAGCCAGTCATCCAGGTAGGGAAAGATGAAGACCCCCTGGAGTAGGAGGAAGGTGGCCATGACTACCAGGCATTTTGTGAAGACTCTTGGGGCAGAGGATAGATGAAAGGGGAGCACCCTGTATTGAAAGTGCCTGCCCCCCCACTACGAGCCACAGGTACTGACTGTGGTTGGGGTTGATGAGGATGTGGGTATAAGCATCCTTGAGGTCTAAGGAGCATTGCCAGTCTCCCTGCTGGAGGTATGGCAGCAATGTTCCAAGGGAGAGCAGCTTGAGCTTCTCCCTCACCAGGAATTTGTTAAGGTTGCACAGGTCAAGGATGGGCCTTAGGCCCCCTGTCCTCTTTGGCACAAAGAAGTACCTGGATTAGAACCCCTTGCCCTTGAGGTGGTGGGGCACCGGTTTCACTGCTTTGTCCTCAAGAAGACCTGCCAACTCCTTCAGAAGAAGGTCTCAGTGGAGGGGAGACCTGAGGGGCTCTCCCGGGAAATAAAGGGTAGGTGTCTGAGTCAGGAGGAGGAGGTAACCCTCCCTGACTACCCTTAGTGTCCAGGAATGGGTGGTGATAGTCATCCACTTCTGGGCATAGAGGGCCAGACGTCCCCCTGTGGGCTGCTGATCTCCTTGGGGTAGAGGGGCTATGCTCAAGGAGTCAAAAACTCCCCCCTGGCTGGGCCGGAGCCGGTGCCTGGGGTTTTGAAGCCTTCTGTCTATGTGGGCCATGCCCATGTCCCTTGGACTGCTGACCCTCTTGGAGAGCTGGGGAGGCCTAATAAGGTGGGTAGTTTCTGTAAGCAGCCCCCTTCTTCAGGTAGAAGGTCTTTTTACCCGAGCCCTTCCATTGAGGAAGGGCAGCGGTCCTTTTAGACAGCCTGGTCCTCGTTATGTCTCCAGCTCGGCAGCCTCGTCAGTCATGAGTTTGCCAAAGAGATTCTCTCCTTGGCAGGGGTCATTGACCAATTTGTCCTGAACCCACTGCTCAAGGTCGGACTACTGCAGCTAAGCTTGGCAGCGTGCACTAATGCCAGCCACCGCTATTCGAGCCGCTGACTCAAACCCGTCATAGGCCGCCCGAGACATGAATTTGGAACATTCACAGACTGCTTTGGCCAGGTTCTTGAAGCACTGCAAAGGTTCCTTGGAGAGACCAGCTGAGAACCCAGAGAGTTCCTTCGCCAGGTCTCTCATGTACATGCCCATATACAGATGGTAGGCCTGAATGCGGCCGATGAAAATTGAGCCCTGGTAGCACTTTCTGCAGATGGCATCCAGGGTGCAAGCCTCCCTGCTGGGGGGCACTGAGGAGTGCATCTTCTGGCTTTTCAGCCGATGCATGACCGACTCTACCACCATGGAGTTATGCGGCAGCTGTGACTTTTGGAAGCCCAGGCTCCGGCGGACTGGATATATTGAATCGAGCCGTTTGCTCACCACCGGCACTGAAGACGGTGTTTCCTACATTCAGAGCATCAACTGTTCCAGGATGGGGGAGGGATGGGCACCGTAAGCGATTCCCGAGGAGGGGCCTCATATTGGAGGATTTTCAACTCATCCGCCCAAGGGTCCTCCTCCGACTCAGTTGGGAATGCCAGGGTCTTAGACATGTCCTTGACAAAATCAAGGAAACCCATATCTGAGGCTCCGAGATGGTAGAGTCAGATGGGACGTTGCGGTGGCGACGGGTATCGGGGGACTCCTTGTTCTCCATCTCCCACTCGGAGTAGTCTGTCGAGGACTCATAGGAGGGCTGCTCCGTGGGCCTTGGGGCCCCCAATGCCCTGTGGCCAGTGGCCAGTAAACTTTCCAGGGATGAGTGCAGTCCCTTCGAGCGGGACTTGGATTGCGACCTTAGCCGAGGATCAACTTGGCCTCCGGGGACGTCTTGGACGTCGAGAGTCCGGTGATCAGGGTGGATGAATCAGTTGTGCCGGACAACAGCACCCTTTGCTGGTCCATGAAAACAGACAAACTGCGCTCCAGGGCTGCCATTCTGGAATCCAGACCAGAAGGCTCTGCAGCCTTCAGCACTGGCACCAAAGGGCTTGGTCTGATGCCGGCTCCCCCAAACGGGAATCCTCGAAGAGGATTGTGTCTGGGGACAGAGACCTGTCTGCAGTTGGATCTTTCCAGGGGACCTTCGCAGACCTCTCCTTCTCCGATGCCTCGGATGAATGTCTTGGACTGCGGGACCGGGCCTGGGGAGCACCTGGCTGGTCAGAACCATCCAAGGATGCTGCCTTCAAGGGTTTCTTCTTCTTCCTGGGTTCCCTCAAGGGAGACCCCTTTCTGAGGACCCATGACGAGGCTCAGGTTTGGAAGGCTCCGCCTGAGATGTAGGGACCTCAGATGAGGCCTTGGCCTTCGGAGGCACCAGGGACTCAGGGAAAAACTTATCATGCTGCTGCTGGTGGCTCTTGAGGGCCTTACTGGCAGCGGAGACAGCAGTCGCGTGTGTCAGTCAAAGACATAATTTTGGAGCACTGATCACACTTCTTAAAGCCACTGGTAGCCATGGGGGAAATAAGTACCTCAGAGAGGTTGAAGACTCTCTGGGCTGCCAGTGGTAGAAAAAGGCACGAAGACGCCAGGAAAAGAAAAAAACGAAAACTACAAAAATAGTCCGAACTTGACGCCGAGGCAACAAGGTCCACAGGCGGGAAGAGAAATGGTGCGATACCAGAAGTGCGTATGAAACTCGGAGAGAAAAATCAACTTTTTCCAGGGACAAGCCAGATGAATGTCTGAAGGGCTCTGCAGAAAAAAGAGACTGAGCAAGATGGCACCCTTGGGCGGAAAGGGGACCATGCATATGTGGTGGCAACTCCCAAAGGCTTTCTTTGAAAGCTGGGGGGATTCTTCCGCGAGGGCTCTGTCAGTGCCGACATCACCCATATGTGAGGACTAAGTTCCTGCTTGCTCCCGGAGAAGAGCAAGTTCATTAATAAGAATGGACTCTGGTACCAGAGGATAGCAAACCCAAGGGATGGAAGAGAAATTAGTCAATTTATTGTGCCCAAGAAAGTAAGAACAGAGGTTTTCATAGCAAAGCATACATACATAGGTCACCCTGGGGAAGAAGTTACACTGCGAAATCTAAGGGAAGATTATTATTGGCCTGGTATGGTCGCAGAAGTAAAAGTGTGAATACATCAATGTAAAAGATGCCTTTTTGCCAAAGATCTTCTGAAAGAGACAGCTAGTTTCAGTGTTTTAGAGTGTCGTATCCTCTAGAAATCCTAGCTGTGGATTACACCTCTAGAGCCTAGCTCCAATGGAATAGATCATGTACTAGTTCTTACTGATATGTTCACATATTTTACAGTGACTGTCCCCAACTAAAAATCAGACAGTCTTGACCGCAGCACGAGCTATAGTACAACATTGGGTTAATTATTATGGCAGTTCTGCGCAATTACATTCAGATCAGGGGCGAAGTTTTGAAGCAAAAGTGATCAAGGAGCTTTGTAAATTGTATGGAATATGCAAGAGCTGAGCTTCACCCTATTACCCACAGGGTAATGTGAAATGTGAATGCTTCAATTGAATGATGCACAAAATGTTGAGAATTCTACAGGAGAAAAAGAAAAAGCGATGGGCAGACTATCTGCCAGAATTAGTTCTAACATACAACAATCGTATACATAGTGCTACAGGATATTCATCATTCTATCTAATGTTTGGCAGAGATTCCAGACTCTCCTTCAATTTACAGATTAAAACAGATGATGAGGCAGAAGATGCAAGTAACTTGGATGAGTGGGTGAAGATGCACAAGTGCAAATTGAAGGAGTCCTCCAAGATTGCTCAGAGGGTATCTCAAAATAAATTTGAAAATAGAAAGAGGATTTTTGACTGGAAAAAGAGAGGAACTCTGATTTATGAAGAGGATTGAGTGCTTCTGAGAAAATTTTTTATATTTATAATTTTATTGAATTTTTCCAATACAATCCAGAAATTAAATCTGAATATGAATTACAGAATAAGAATCACAAAATCAGAAAAATCACAAAAATACAGCAATAATAGTTATTCATTGGTTTAGCCCACAATACTCCCCACAATAAGAACCCAAGAAAAAAGAAATATACCATTATAAGTTAAGGGAGCCCCCTCAACTTAAAGACCAAGGAAATCATATGAGCACACATAGCAAAATATGGCAGCCGATATGGGAATCAAACCCGCCCCTCTACCCCCCCCCCCCTACTCTGTAGAAATTGCAGCAGTTGTTGAGGCTCAGAAAACAGAAATTGTTTTGACTGAAATAAAACCACAAATTTACATGGATATTTTAACCTAAATTGCTCACCCAAAGCGATGGCTCTCTGATCCAAGGCCAGAAAATCTCTCCGCCTTTTCTGGGTATCTCTAGTTAAATCAGGAAAAATTAAGATTTTTGAGCCCATAAACTTAGAATCAGACATTTTACGGAAATATAACAGCACAGAGTTCCGATCAGATTCAAAGGCAAAACAGACCAACAGGGTGGCCCGGCTAGTCACCAGTTCCAGAGAACTTTCCAAGAACTCTGAGAGATCCAGTTGGGGAGGCCCGGTTACACTGTCAGGCTCCGACTTAGTGCCAGCCGTCACAGAAGAAACCACCACATATTGAGCACGTACCACAGGAGGTAATGAATCAGCAGGCATCTGAAGGACATCCATCAGGTATTTACGAACCAAATCCACAGGATCCATCAATGGAGAACGAGGAAAGTTCAGGAATCTCAAATTATTTCTACGCAATTGATTATCCAGAAATTCTATTTTCCTTGTCTGGATTGAATGGTCCCTGGAGTTAACTACACCAAGATCCTGAAGATCTTCCACCTTGGTTTCCAGCTGGGATACTCTGGAGTTCTGACTTGCAAACTCCGAAACCACCGTTGAACACTGAGCTTTGACTTCACTAAGTTCTTGAGAAAAAACAACCACCACAGGCAGAAGGGATTGTTGAAGCGTAGAGATAACTTCCCATAAGCTATCTAAAGTCACAAGCGCAGGTTTTTCCAACAATCCAGGAGGTCGGATAGCTGAGTTGTCGAGAGAGCTGAGCTCCAAACGCTCGACTCCTGAGCTGCCCCCAGAAGGAACGGCACAAGACCGACCCCCTGCAGCAGCTACATCCAACTGCACCTTCGCAGGAGAAAACTCCGCACTGCCAGTAACCTCACAACCCGGAGACATACCAACAAACTGCCCCTCCTCAAAGTGGCTTCCAGGCTGCACTGGAGACGCCTGCACAGGGCTAAGATCCACCCTTTCCTCGCTCAGATCTGCGGAAAGCAACTGCGGGTCTCCCGAAGCCATATGCACTGAGAGGATTCAGAAACTGGCAATAGAAGACTGCAGCAGCCCACTCGCAGGAGAAGAAGCACCGGAGGACTTCAGGGTACGTTGTTTTCACTTCTTCTGCATTAGAAAGGCAAGTGCAGGAGCCGGCTCAGCACACTCCAACTTGGCGTCCTACTCCGCCGCCATCTTGGATCCTTCCGCTTCTGAGAAATTTTAAAGAAAAAGGATTTAGAAAAATAAAATTATTGGGAAAAAACACCCTATGAAGTAATGAAAGTCTTTGAACCAGAAGGAAGTAACTATAAAATAAAGCCCTTAGAAGGTGTAAAAAGGTGGTTCATCGAAATAACATCAAATTGTGTGGTTCATCGAAATAACATCAAATTGTTTTTGCTCTCTGAAATAGATAATGTTGAAATGAAAGATAAAAATAGCTTTAAAAATGTTGCTAGAATCAGAAAACCAGAATTGCACAATGTCAATGAAAGCAAGCTGTCTGCTGATTTTGGGTTGGAAAGAACCTGGTTTACATAAAAGAACAGTGGTGAGGAACAAGCAGAAGAGTGTGGAGAGAATGAAGTAGCATTTGATATGCAAGCTGAAAATGCTTAGTGTTCAGAAGCGGATGTGCTGTCAAATTTGTCTGATAGACCTAAGAGAGTAAATTGAGGGAAGCTGCTTAAATTTTTAGGGGAGAATTATTATTTGTTTTAGTTTTAGCTGCTAAGGAATATAGGATAATGAGTGTTTGAGTTAGAGACTGAATGAGATGTAATGAAGTGAGTATGGAAAATGTCGAGGATGACATTTCAAATGGGGAGGACGAGTGGATAAAATGAAGTTCTTACCTGTACTGGGTGTGGGGAGGGGGGGGGGCATTGGGAGGCAGTCTGGGGTCCATAGGCAGGCAGGAGTGCTAAGAGGAACTGGGTCATAGTCAGGAAAATAAAGGCTGTGGTAGGCTGCAATAAAAAGCAGGCACAAGTAAAAATATGATCTACAGTTCCCAGGTCTCCAAGAGCTTTAAAAAAAGCTGAAAAATGTATTGGGGAAGCTGCTGAGAGCTGTCAGCATGATCTGAGGCTGACTTTACTGCAGGGAGCCTGAATGAGTCTGGGGGACAGAAATGAGAAGTCAGCAGTTTCAGTCACAATGTTCTGTGAAGAGAAGGGCTAAAAAGAAAAGCAGTTTGAAATTTAAAGGGGTCAGGTAACATTTTGAATGAAAGCTAAAAAAAGAGCAGGAAGCTGCTGATCACAAACAGGGAACAGATTTGTAATAATTATTAGTGTGAAATTTAAAGGGATCACCTACTCAGAAATTGTCTGGAGAGAGCTAAGCATTTGAGTGTGAGTGGGGGTCAGAGTAGAATGTAGGAGAAGCAGACATAAGGTTCGCTTCCCAAAAATGTAAAGGGATGGTGTCCTAATATTTAACATGCTTGATGCTATAAGAAAGCTGGAAATGGCCATTGGTTTGTTTAAGGGCATGTAGCTGGCAACAGGAAGGTAATCATATACAAAGCAGGCCAATAATTATTATAATGCACAGAGAAGAAGTACAAAATAGGAAAAGACAATAGAAAGGGGTAGCATAGTGGAAGAAAGCGTAGTTACTCACCTGTAACAGGTGATCTCCGGGAACAACAGGAATTTAGTCCTCACATATGGGTATCGTCGGTACCGACGGAGCCTATGCAGGAACGCTCCCCAGCGTCCAATAGGAATGCTTTTGGGAGCATCCCTCAGGACATGCGCGCTGCCCTCCCGCCTTTCCAACTGTCCCTCTTCAGTTAAGTTTGTAGCTGAGTGAAAGGATAGAGGGAGAGAGGAAAGAGACAAAAAGAGAGAGAGACAACTCCTAGGGAGGTGGGTGGGTTGTGAGGACTAAATTCCTGCTGTTCCCAGAGATCACCTGTTACAGGTGAGTAAGTACGCTATCTCCAGGAACAAGCAGGAATGTAGTCCTCACATATGGGGACTCCCTAGCTGAAGATGCCAGGGAGATAGCCCCAGGAAGGTGCTACCATTGAAGGTGAGAATCCTTTCTCCCATGGATCTCTGGGATCCCACCAGGATTGGTGGGTAGGAGTTGGTTTAGGTTTGAAAGAGATTTTGAAGAACAGCTTGGCCAAAGAAGGCATCCCGATGGGAGGCTTTATCTAGGCAGTAGTGGGCTGTGAAGGTGTGTACCGAAGCCCAAGTGGCTGCTCGACAAATGTCATCGATAACACAGAGTGGAGATTAGCCATAGAAGCTGCCATGGCTCTCACATTATGAGCTGTGACATGGTCTTGAAGAGGAAGACCCTTACTCTCATAAGTAAAGGATATGCATTGGGCAATCCATTTAGATAAAGTTCTTTTGGTGACTGGAAGTCCCAAATGACTAGGGTCAAAAGCTATAAAAAGTTGTGAGGACTTTCTATGTTGTTGTGTTCTTTGTATGTAAAAGGCCATGGCCCTTTTACAATCCAAAGTATGAAGGTTTCTTTCTACATTAGAGGCGTGAGGCCTTGGAAAAAATACAGGAAGGTAAATTGATTCATTTAAATGAAAAGGTGAAACCACCTTTGTCAAAAAATGTGGGTGAGTTCGAAGAACAACCTTATCATGATGAAACCTAGTATAAGGAGGATCAGACACTAAAGCTTGCAATTCATTGATGTGATGGGCAGAGGTGATTGCAATTAGGAAGATGACCTTCCAGGTCAAAAACGTAAGGGTTGCAGTGGCTAAAGGCTCAAAAGGCAGCTTCATGAGCTGCCCGAGAACTAAATTTAGATCCCATGCCACCGGTGGTGGCTTGATGGGAGGTTTAGTTAATAAAAGGCCTCTCATAAATCTTGATAGGAATGGATGAGAGGAAATTGGTTGTCCATTTAGAGGCTTATAAGAAGCTGCAATTGCACTAAGATGGACTCTTACCGAATTGGTCTTAACCCAGAATTCGATAAGTGAAGGAGATACTCTAGTATCGATTCTAAGGGTTTTATGACCAGTGGGTTTAATCCCCTCTTGGAGCACCATATAGTAAACATTTCCACTTGAAGGCATAAGATCTTCTTGTGGAAAGTTTCCTAGAAGCCTGAAGGATATCTTTTACCTGCTGGGACAGGTTGAAATCCTGGAGGTCTAACCCTTCAGCAACCAGGCTGTGAGGTGCGGGGACTGGGGATTCAGGTGCCATAGCATCCCGTTCTCCTTGGAAAGGAGATGTGGAGCATGCCTTAACTCCAGAGGTGCCACTTGAGAGAGATGCAGAAGCAGGGAATACCACGATTGGCGTGGCCATCGTGGTGCTACGAGGATCATGCGACCCCTGTCTTCTGAAGCTTGAAGAGTGTTTTGGGGATGAGGGGAATGGGTGGGAAGGCATAAAGGAAGTCCTGACCCCAGTGAAGGAGGAAGGCATCCCTTGCCTGACAGTTGTGTGCCGGAATCCTGGAACAGAACAGGGGAAGTTTGGCATTCAGTGGACTTGCAAAGAGGTCTATATCTGGAGTGCCCCAGAGATGAAATATCTTTTCCACCTGGTCTAGGTGGAGTGACCACTCGTGAGGTAGCAATACTTGACTGAGTTTGTCTGCCCAAAGGTTTTGAATGCCTGGAAGATATACCACTAGAAGGTGAATTTGATGGTCTCTGGCGAGGGCCAATAGTCGTAAAGCTTCGTTGCATAACGACAGAGAGCCCGTTCCACCCTGCTTGTTCACATAGAGCATGGCTACCTGATTGTCCGTCTGGACTAGGACTGTCTTGTAGCTGAGCTGGGCATGGAACACTCGAAGAGCTAAATAAATTGCTCTTAATTCCAGGAGGTTTATGTGTAAGCCTACCTCCTCTGGAGTCCAGGTGCCCTGGGTAGAGAGATGATTCAGGTGTGCTCCCCAACCCACCTGTAATGCATCTTTTGTTAGGGTGGCTTGAAAGAGGGGTTGATGGAAAGGAGACCCCACTGTCAGATTTTCTAGTGATTGCCACCATTGGAGGGACAAAATTAGTCGTTGAGAGATTGTTATTTTGTCCGACAAATGACCTGTGGCCTGTGTCCACTGTGTGGAGAGGGTCCACTGAGCTGCTCGCATGTGAAGGCCAGCATATGGGACTACATGAACTGTGGATGCCATGTGTCCCAGTAACTGCAGTAGTTCCCGAGCCCTGAGGGAGGATTTGCCTGCTGCTTGGGAAGCTAGCTGCATAATGTGAAGACAGCGGGCTTGTGGAAGGAAAGCCCTTGCCTGCCTGGTATCCAGACAGGCTCCTATGAATTCTAGGCATTGGGAAGGAACTAGTTGAGACTTCTGGAAGTTTATTTCCAATCCCAAGTATTGGAGGATTCGCATTGTACGGGACAGTGCAGTGCTGGCCTCTGCAATTGTGGAGTCTCGAATGAGCCAGTCGTCTACGTAAGGGAAGACAAAAATCCCCAGGGTTCGTAGAAATGTGGATACTACTGCCATGCATTTCGTGAACACCCTTGGTGCTGAAGCCAGACCAAAAAGAAGAACCCTGTACTGGAAATGTCTTCCCCTGAAAAGGAAACGTAAAAATTTCCTGTGATCTGGATGGATGAGAATGTGAGTGTATGCATCCTTTAAGTCTAGAGAGCAAAGCCAGTCCTGGCTTTGAAGGTATGGCAGAAGAGTTCCTAGAGAAATCATTTTGAATTTCTCTCGAAACAGATATTTGTTCAATTCTCTGAGGTCTAGAATGGATCTGTGTCCCCCTGTTTTCTTTGGAATAAGAAAATAGGGGGGAGTAGAACCCTGTCCCTTGTTGAGAAATGGGTACTTCTTCTATTGCCCCTTGGGCAAGAAGTGTGGAGACCTCGTGATCTAGCAGCTAAAAGAGGGTTTTTTTATAAGCCTTCCTTTTGGCTGGAGTGGCTGAAGACTTTGACAATCTATCTAAGGTAGAGCTGTCAGCATCTAACTCGTTAGCCTTCTCCTGCCAGTTCTTGCCAAAGAGATTCTCCCCCGTGCAAGGAATGTTGCCTAACTTGTCCTGTACCCAAATCTCCAAGTCTGATGCCTGTAGCCAGGCAATCTGTCGTGCGCCAATGGCAATAGCAGAAGTTCTGCTGATGAATTCAAAGCAGTCAAAGGCTGCACGATTGACAAACTTGGAGACATCTTGAGCATGCTTAACTAGAGCAAGAAAATCTTGTTTCTTATCATCTGGGAGAAATGGGCTCATAAGTTCCAAGTTTCCTGTGATTTCCTTAAGGAACATTCCCATAGATAGGATATATGAACTGATCCTAGCTGAAAGCATGGAAGCTTGAAAAGTTCTGCATCCAAAAGCATCCAGAGTCCTGCATTCACGACCTGGAGGATTGGATGCATGCCTCTTTGCACTTTTCATCCTACGCATGGCTGATTCCACTACCATTGAATGGTATGGCAGCTGAGTTTTCTGAAATCCAGGACACAGTGGAACTCGATACATAGTATCAAGTCCCCTAGAGTGAGGAGAAGTAGTCAGAGGTGTCTCCCACATTCTGAGCATCAAGCTATGCAGAATTTCATGGATAGGCAGAGTAGCTGCCTCCTTAGGAGCTTTAGGATATTGGAGGATTTCCAATTCCTTTGCTCTGGGTTCCTCTTCAGGAGCTACTGTGATTGAAGGACCCTTGGTCATATCACGGATGAAATCCTGAAATGACATGTCCTCTGGAGGTGACATTCTGCGTTGGGGAGAAGAGGGATCTTCTAGAAGAAACCCTCTAGTGCCTGCAGAATTGTCAGAGTCTTCGGAATCAGAGGAATCAAAGTATTCCTGACCCCGATGCTCTTGCAAAGCACGATCCCGGTACCGATCGAAGTCGGTACTGAGGAGACCCGGTACCGCTTTGTCCACTCCAGCCAGAGATGGTATGGGAAGAGTTCCCAACGGGGCCGGTACCAGCATCGCTGGTGTCGGTACTGGTGTCTGTACCGGTGTCAGTACCGGCATCGGTGTCGATGTCAGCACCGGTGCCCTTGGGACCACCGGTACTGCAGCCGAAAGAAGAGCTGCGATACTGCGCTCGATAGCGAGGAACCTTGATCTATCGATGCTGCCGTTGCGTGTGTGTCGGTACCGGTGAGGATGGCCGGAACCCCTGAGTATGGTGCTGTAGCAAAGTGCAATCAATGAATAAGTCCAGGAGTCAATTGACAGGGTCCAAGCCAGTTTAATGTGCACAGGCCCAGTCAGTCAAAGCTTCAAAAGGAACTGAGCAAATGTTTATACAGAGACATAACCATTTATACCTCTTTTTCAGTTTGATACATGAGAATTTTCTATTGGTTCCAACTCGATACATGCAAACTTTCATTGGTTATACATTCCCTTCAGTTGTCCAATTAGAAATCCCTCCGGAGCCTAGCAGGCCATGCTAGGTCGTAGCCTACCACATTCCCCCCTTTGAATATTCTCACCTGCAAGTAAGGAAGGGTGAGAATTAAATCACTCATTAGTCAATTAACACATTATACTGGTGTAATGGCATCATCATCATGGGGTATAGGGTAATATTGCCACATAGCTAATACCTTCGCAGCTGCCTTCCACTCTATAGTGTTATCAATTGATGATGTTATCATGCGCAAGCAAAGAGGTAGGAGACAAGGGAGCAATAAGCACATGGCTAATATGAATAGTACAATAAACATAAGGGCTTTCAGACCACCAATCCAGGAAAACAATGAACCAAACCACCCATCCATCTTTAAACTGTGCCAGGTCTGGACAGGCACAAATGTCTGTTCTCTCATCTGGGTGGCTAAATCTTCAACTACATGCCCATTATTATCAATCTGTAAACAACAATTACTTAGATTCAACTTCCCACATACCCCACCTTCAGCTGCTAACAAATAACCTAAAGCTAAACGATTTGATAAATGGCTGTGCGCATTTGCGTACTTTGCTTTGCCAGAAGGGTTAGTGCTTTACTAGTTTCATTGGTTATTATTTCAACAACAGCTTGCAAACGTATTATTCAATTAATCATATAAACAGGAGTACAATATCCCCAAGTCCCATCCTGCTCCCAGGTAGCAGGTCCATAGCATGAGATGATTCTTTCTGGGGGCCATTCTTCAGATGACGCACCCATTTGTCCCATTGGCCTATTTTCAAGGCCTCCTTCAGCTGTCAACTTCTGTACACAGGATATCCCAGTTGTTCTCCCCTGGGATGTAGGCAGAAGGAAAAAAGGAAGGTCGTATGGTTCCCAATACACATGCGCCTCCCCAGTGATGAGGAAGTCTGGCATATGCTCGGGTTCCGCAAATCCAGTACATTCCAGGTGGTGCTTGCCAAGAATTATATGCTGCTAAGTTAGTCCAGATACTGGCAAGTTTGGGGAACTGAACTAGAGGATTGGAAGGTTGAGTAGTGTTGACTCCTGACCACCAAGATGTCTTATTAGTGGTACTGTTGTAGAACTTCTGATTGAGACAGACCAGCTGCCCCACTTCCATATTAAACATTGGTCCATAGCGAGAAAAACATAAATTACCCACAATGGAGTGGGCCAATACCCATTCACTTGAGGTATTGTGTATATTAGTCTGATTATACGGAATAGAATAGTTCAGTTCTTGTGCTTCCCAAGGCCATTGGTCTCCCATTGTTGTTCCTCCACAAAAAGACAGTCTGAAACATGGAGACTAGATGCAACTGCTCCCGCTAATTCAAGAAATAAGTTATGGGAGGCAGGAGGAATTTCAAACTCTGATTTCATGGCTTCGTAGAAGGAGTGATGTATGTGATAGGGTGAGGATACATGAGTTTTGGTGTTTAATTGCAGATATAAGATAGTCCCAGGATCTATACCTCCTCCTGCAATACGCAGCCCAAACTTGTATCCTTGCTTCCAGTAGCTGGGGTTGGCTATGAGGAGTTGTAGAGGATTACAGGCACCTTTCTGGCATTTCTTGGGTTCTGGTAGTCTGATCTTTGTTAGGCTGCCTTTGCGATGATCTCCATCTCATCCCGTCGGTGCATTCTTCCAGGTAGCAAAATATACACATTCCCATTTTGGGCAAAAGTAATCATGTCTAGATGCGGTGGTGTAAATGGTGGCTGCAGAACTCTTTCCTGTACACCGTCCCCATCCGTAGGCTCCTTCTGGACACATGTATTTATCATCATGGTAGTATGCTCGCTCCCATGACCCACATCTGTGGTAAGCATTTCTGTTGATTGCATCACAAGCATCAAAGTTCAAGATGATACGTTTTGTGGGGTTGGTGAGGGGTTTTGTCGCATTCAGGATGGCTCCATCTTCATCATTCCAGCGTATCTCAAATGTATAGTATGATGGGTTTTGTCGAGGGTTATAACAAGTCTTACTTTTCCCCTTTGTGCAAATATCAGTTCGGTGCCATTATAAATACACCGGCTGACTGTACCAGTGCAGGTATAGTAGGAATGATAGAGCAAAGTCTGAGTAATCTTTTGTCCTGTTCGGGTGGTGGTTATGCAGGCTGCACAAGGGGGTAGAGCAAAAGTCTTTTCCAGGATTCCCAAGATCACCACTCCCACAAGGCAATAGTGGAAGAACATTGTGATTACAGTCTTTGAAGGTTAACTGGAAAGTTGAGGATAATGAACTTTGCTGAGTTTTCTTCTGTTTCTGCTGTGATGGTCACTTTTGCGTGACGTAAGTGGATTCTGAAGATTCTCTATAAAGCTGGCTGTCTCCTCAAGGTGAGTCGCAATGGAGTCTCAGGATCATTCACTGATGTCCATTGGCCAGGATCAGGAGCAGCTGCCGGCTTCACTCGACTGTGGTGGATCCAGGGTTCGAATTCTGCCACTTTCACTGCGGTGGGGGTTGACAGGATGACGACGTAGGGTCCCTTCCAATGCAGCGCCAGCGGGGTCTTTCTCCACTCTTTCACCCACACGGACGTTCCTGGCTTGAAGGGATGCAGAGGCTCAGTCAGGTTGATGGGTCTTGCACCCACGTTTGGAGTTTCTGCAAAACAGAACCTAAAGCTAATAGTTCTTGTCTAGTTATTTCAGATCCTATCTGTCTCATGTCTCCCTTTATTCCCTGCACTATGGGTGGAGGTCGCCCATACAAAATCTCAAAAGGGGAGACTCCTAAGGATCTGGTGGGAGCTGAACGTATCCTAAGAAGGGCTATGGGTAGAACTTGGAGCCACTTCAGGTGTGTTTCTTGGCAAAGCTTGGATAACTGAGTTTTCAGAGTTCAATTCATACGTTCCACTTTCCCTGAGCTCTGGGGTCTGTAAGCAGTGTGCAACTTCCATTTTATTTGCAAAGCTTGAGCTAACTGTTGGGTCACTTGGGATACAAATGATGGACCATTATCTGATCCTATAGTTGATGGTATTCCAAATCGGGGAATGATCTCATGGAGCAATACCCTAGTGACTTCTCGGGCTTTCTCAGTTTGGGTGGGGTAGGCTTCTACCCACCCTGAAAATGTGCAGACTAACACTAACATATAGTGATATCCATTTGCACGGGGCATTTCAGCGAAGTCTATCTGTATATCACTCATGGGGGTCACCCCTACTGACTGAACTCTTGGGGGTGGAACAGGACCTTGCTTGGCATTACTTTTGGCACATATCAGGCATTGCTGTGCCACCGAGGCGGTCAGGGATCCTAGCAATGAAATACAGAAATGGGGCCTCAGGGCTTTCTTCATGGCTGTTTTTCCATAATGTGTGGCTTGATGAAAAGCTTGGACAAAGACTGGCCCTAATGCTTCAGGGATGACTGTAGGACCTGGAGGTGGACTACCTTCTGGGGGTGGCAGCACTATCCAACCTTGTTCTGTCAAGACTCCTCCCTCCTTCTTACAATAATAGTCTAACTCTCTTGTAGTATATCGGGGTGCCCAGGAACTAAGGGGCACAGGGAATAGGGCTGCTTGCATTACAGTATCTTGGGTCCTAACTTGTCCTGTCGTGGCTGCCTTTCAGGCTGTGGCATCTGCAAATCTATTCCCTCGGGTGACTTCTCCTGCTCCTGCCTGATGACCTCAGCAGTGCATGACTGCCACTTGTTTGGGGGCCCATACAGCATCTAATAACATCAATATCTCATGCCCATACCTAATGGCCTTACCCCCTGAGGTGATCAACCCTCGTTCTTTATACAAGGCTCCATGTGCGTGCAAAGTAGTGAAAGCATATTTGGAATCTGTGTACACATTTATGCGGAGTCCTTCTCCCAATGTCAAGGCTCTGGTGTGGGCTATCAATTCAGCTTTCTGTGCAGAAGTTCCTGGGGTCAGGGCTGAGGACTCAACTACCAGATCAAGGGTCACCACTGCATATCCAGCACAACGATGTCCATTGATGACCAAACTGCTTCCATCTACAAAGAAAGTCCGTTCTGGGTCCTCTAGAGGGACATCGGTCAAATCAGGGCGACTTGAAAATACAGTGTCCATGGTTTCTAAGCAATTATGATCAGGTGGCCCAGGACCAATTGGAAGCAATGTAACAGGGTTCAGAGCTTGATTAACTTTCAACTGTATCCGAGGGTTTTCACACAACATGCTATGATACTTCAACATTCGTGCATTGGTTAGCTAGAAGTTTCCTTTGTGTTCCATGAGAGTCAGAACAGAGTGTGGCACGGTGACTTGAAGAGTTTGTCCTAGTGTGAGTTTGTCTGCTTCACCCACTAGGAGGGCTGTTGCTGCAACAGCTCTCAGACAAGGGGGCCATCCTCTTGCAACTACATCCAACTGTTTTGACAGATAAGCTACTGGTCGTTGCCAGGAACCAAGAGATTGGGTCAATACTCCCAATGCGTTTCCTTGTGACTCATGGACAAAAAGATGGAAAGGCTTCTGAACATCTGGAAGACCTAAAGCTGGGGATGACATCAGGGCCTTTTTCAAAGTCCGGAATGCTACATCTTGTTCGGGTCCCCAGTCTAGTGGGGATTTTTCCATTCCTTTGGTGACTTGGTATAGTGGTTTTGCAATCAGGGCAAAGTTGGGGATCCATATGCGACAATATCCCGCTGCCCCCAGGAAGGCTCTTACTTGCCTCCTAGTGGTTGGAATGGGGATATTACATACAGCTTCCTTGCGTTCTGGTCCTAAACGTCGGATCCCACTAGACAACTGGAATCCTAAATACTTGACTTCAGTTTGGCATAGTTGTGCTTTGGCTCTTGAAACTTTATATCCAGCATCTTTGAGAAGGTACAAAAGTTCACTAGTAGCTTGTAGGCATTCACTTTCTGAGTTGGTGGCTATGAGCAAGTCATCTACATACTGAAGAAGAACCCTCTTTCCTGGGTCCACTGGGTAACTTGAGAGATCTTGATTCAGGTCAGCACTGAAGAGAGTAGGTGAATTCTTGAATCCTTGGGGTAATCTGGTCCAGGTGAGCTGACCCCGCATTCCTGTTGTTGGATCTTGCCATTCGAAGGTGAATAAAAGTTGACTGGTGGGTGCTAGGCGCACACAGAAAAAGGCATCTTTCAGGTCCAGGACGGTGAAGTGAGTAGCCTCAGCGGGGATCAGTCCCAAGAGAGTATAAGGGTTTGGTACTACTGGGTGTATAGTTTCAACTGCATCATTTACTCGCCTTAGATCTTGTACTGGGCGGTAGTCCCCTGTCCCAGGCTTCTTTACTGGGAGAAGGGGGGTGTTCCAAGGTGACGGGCATTCCTTGAGAAGTCCGTACTTTAGCTGTTTCATCAAATGGCAGTGAATTCCTTCTATGGCTGGTCGAGGGAGAGGATACTGCTTCACATGCACTGGTTCCACTCCTGGCTTGGGGGTGACAATGACAGGGGCTATGTTCTTCGCTAGGCCAGGTGGATTATCTTCTGCCCATACTTCAGGTGGGGCTATAAGGTTGGTAGGTGTACAGGGACTAGTTGACTTTATTGGAGGTGCACTATAGAACCGCCATTCTTCTTCTCGGGGAACAGTAAGCACCATCAATCCAGCAGGCTTTGGGTTCACAGTCATTTTCATTTCTCCCCCTTCAGCAAAGGATATTTGGGCCTGGAGCTTGGCAAGCATGTCTCAGCCCAATAGTGGAATAGGGCACTCAGGCATATACAAGAACTGGTGCGTTATCTTCTGTCCCCCTAGTTCACACATGCGGTTCTGCAAGAATGGTTTTGTGGCTTTATTTCCAGTGGCTCCCACAATGGTGACAGATCGTGAGGACAGAGGAGCTACTGGTTTGGCTACTACTGAATGTTCTGCTCCTGTATCTACCATGAATTCCATATATTGGTCCCCTATCTTTAAACTGACCATAGGCTCCTGGGGACCCAGGGTGAACTTGGAGCCTGGTCTGGCCTAGTCTTCATCTATGTCATCCAGGTCATAGCCCGTTGCTACTGCCACTCCCTCAATGGCTTCCTCCCTCTCCTGCTGGAACTGTGTTCGATTCATTCCTCCCCTCCTTTGAAATCTTCCTCCTGGCCTCCAGGGACTCCCTCCTCCCCTTGCAGGAGCGGAGTCCAGATGCGGGCACTCATTTCTCCAATGTCCTTCTTCCTTGCAGTAGGCGCACTGATTTGCACCCAATTGAGGCCTTTCGCTTCCGCGGCCTCTTCCACGTCCTCTGGTCCTTTGATTAGGAAAACCTCCTCCACGTCTTTCGGTTATAGCAGCAGCAAGACGATCTGCCTTCTTCTTCATCTTTCGTTCACTTTCTCTGTCTCGTTCATTTTCACGATTCACAAATACTTTCTGAGCGACTTCCATTAACTGAGCTGTATTCATGCCTGCAAATCCATCCAATTTCTGCAATTTTCGCTTTATGTCTCTCTGGGACTGACTAACAAAGGCTGCGTTTACCATGCATAAATTTTCCTGAGCGGCGGGATCATATGGGGTATACAATCTATAAGCTTCAGACAACCGCTCATAAAAGGCCGCTGGGCTCTCATCTGGACCCTGGAGAACTTCCGATACTTTCCCAATATTCATGGCCCTCTGGCCTCCCTTCTTCAGGCCCTGAAATAAGGCCTGGCAAAATCTGGTTAGGGCCGCCGCCCCCCTTTCCTCATTCGGGTCCCACCCGGGATCTTCATTGGGATATTCTGCAACAGCTGCTTGCGGGGGGTTTATTCCTCCCCTTTCTACAGGGTTCTCTTCTAACCATCGGAGGGCTGCTTGCCCGATTCGCCCTCGCCCTCGCTCCTCAGTAGTGAAGAGGGTAGACAGGAGCTGGCGACAATCGGCCCAGGTAGGCTGATGGGTTTGCATAATGCTAGACATTAATTCTGTTAATTCCTGGGGCTTGGCTGTGTAGGAAGCATAATGCGTTTTCCAGTTTAATAAATCTGTGGTGGAAAAGGGTTCATAAACTAGGCTGGTTGGTCCTGGCGCCATCTGGCCCTGATCATTTAAAACAGGCATTCCAGGCACTTGGCGTAATGGCATTAGGTGCCCTGCTTTCTCCTTCTTCTTGGGAGTTACGCTTCTTAAATCATAAGGCTCCCGGACACAAATCTCCTTGGTGGGTGACCCTGAACTGACAGGAGAGCCTCTGCTTTCTATCTCATCAGAGGACTCGAGTCCCCCTGCTGTGCTTGGGCCTGACTCGGGACTTTCACTCTGGGTAGGGCGCTTCTTAGGCTGTTGCATCGGTATTCTCTGGGGCTCCTCTTCTGGCTCTACTTCAGGTCGTGGTGCTGTGGGGACTAACTTCTGTGGGTGCTGGGGTAACCTATCCAGAATATCTGGGGACTCTGGGTCAGAATACACAGGTGGCTTCTCTTCTTTAGCCTTTTTGGTTCCCCTAGTAGTAGCTACAAATATTTTACAGTGCTCCTCATAACAGCGCTTCATCCATGAGGGCTGCTGTTCACATACACTTAACCAGGAATCTATATAGGGGAACTGGTCAGGATACACTCTTAATATGAGCTGATGGATTCGTAAAACTGTCTCAAAATCAAAGGTGCCCCCCCGGGGCCATGAAGCAGCAAATGCGGGCCACTCCCTTTCACATAACATTTTTAATCTGGATGGAGTCATTTTCGTACCATAATCGCCCGAAAATCCTTTACGGAAATTCTTGATCATACATGCCAACGGAGTTTGCGTGGACTCCGTCCCTCCCATAATCTAAACGTACCTACGTACACTACCTATGTACTCAACGTACCTTCGTACGTTACGTACCCTACGTCCCTATGTACACGTAATGACGTACAAGACAACGAACAATAAGGATAGGTAGTATGGCTGTAGGTAAGGGGTCCGTACAGCCCACAGAACACTGGGGGGACAAACACCACTCGCTTCCTCCTGTTCGTGACCTGGGCGCGGTCGCCTGGCCAGGAACTGTGCTACTTAGGAGTCCGCTCTCACTCGGTCTGTATTTCAAGACCTCTCACTCACACACGCAAGCATATTTCAACAAGATATCATATTCCAATATTTCAAGTGCCCAGGTTTTCTGACTAACTGACTATTCCAAACAAGAAGGGTCGATGGCTTCGGCTTCCGCTTTCCTTACGCGGAGCTTACTAGGACCGCCCTTATGGGAGGTGATCAGGCTCCCTTGTCTCGCCCACACTCATGCGAGATTTCCCAGTTAGTCTATACCAAATATACCAAATCAGTCTTGCGCACGCAAGACGTTGTCCCAGGCTGTTCTTTCTGACTATCAAATCACGAAAATGTCTACTCACCAGATCCGGTTCCCGATACAACACCAGCTTCTGAGTTGGAACCTGGACTCCCCCGGGTCGGAGGTGTTGGCCAGCTGGACCCGATGGCCCGCCGAGGCAGGCAGAACCCTCTCTGGCACAAAGGGGCCGGCGGCGCCTGAGGTTTCCCCCGCGGTCGGACAGACACGGTTCCAACCGGGTCAAACCTCAAGGTGAATTGCGTGGATTATTCACTTGAATACCATTTACCACTCGCACTTCCCGGCCAACGCACCAAGAATATGCTGTAGCAAAGTGCAATCAATGAATAAGTCCAGGAGTCAATTGACAGGGTCCAAGCCAGTTTAATGTGCACAGGCCCAGTCAGTCAAAGCTTCAAAAGGAACTGAGCAAAGGTTTATACAGAGACATAACCATTTATACCTCTTTTTCAGTTTGATACATGAGAATTTTCTATTGGTTCCAACTCGATACATGCAAACTTTTCATTGGTTATACATTCCCTTCAGTTGTCCAATTAGAAATCCCTCCGGAGCCTAGCAACCGGCCCCCTCCTTTAGGATTGCTTGAACAATGGTACAGTTCTTAATTTCATTACTTCTCTACTGCAAGGTTAACCTTGGCTTCAGGAATGCATATACTGAAACATTTCTGTTCTTTCACACACAAGAGAATGATGGAAGACTTATGGATTCATGGAACTTCTTATTAAGCATTTTAAAACAGTTTTCTCATTTTCCACAGATTTTTGGTTCTTTTCTAGCTATAATGGGAGTTAGGATCCAGGCCTAACTTACAGGTCTTTCATAGTAGCAGGCCATGCTAGGCCATAGCCTACCACAATGGCACTGGTAGTTCTTGCGTGGTTGAGGCCTCGAGAACATCCTGAAGCCCCATCGATGCTTTGGAAGCCGAAGCCTCCCGCCGGGGCTGTTTTGCCGGTGTGGTTCCCTCAAGGACAATGCCAATGGCCTCTCGATGCTTAGCAGGAGAGCTACCCTTTGAGGACTGGCTTTTATGTTTAGTTACCTGAGATCCATGGGAGGAAGAAGAGGCCCTTGACGATGTCGATGCAATGGATCTGGCATCTGAAGAAAAGAGGGTACCGAGCTTTGCGGCCCGGTTCTGTCTTCTTCTTTTGGTCCTCCCCATGCAGGAGAGACATTCAGTTGGAGAATGATCAGGTCCTAAACATTTTAGACACCAATCATGGGTGTCAGTGACGGAAATGGTACTGCCACACTTAGTACATTATTTAAAACCACTAGTTGGCTTTTCCATGATTTAGGAAATTGGGGTCTAATGCCCAAAATGGCGCCTAGCACCAAAGAAGAAAGTTTCTGAAAGAAACAGTCAAAGTTTTTTTTTTTTTTTTAAAGAAAAGAAAAGAACCGGTGGTACCGGTAGGTGTCGTAGTGTGGTAGGCAAACACGACCGCAAGAAATAAATTTAAAACCGGAATTTTCTGCGGTGACAGGGAATAGGTCCTGTCGGCTCCGCGGAAAACGAAGAACTGAAGAGGGACATTTGGAAAGGCGGGAAGGCAGTGTGCATGTGCTGATGGATGCTTCCAAAAGCGTTCCTATTGGACGCTGGGGAGAGTTCCTGCGCAGGCTCCGTCGGTACCGACGATACCCATATGTGAGGACTACATTCCTGCATGTTCCTGGAGATAGGATTTTATTAGGAAAGATTACATGAATGATTAATTTAGGGAAGGATTTAGTGAAAACTGATATCTGTGGTAATCGTGGGTGCTGAAAAGTTTAAATTTATTATTTTTACATATGAAATAATGGCTCCCATGGAAAGTAATGGAACACATTAAAGTCTATGGGATGTTTCCCTGACAACAGCTAAAAATACGAAACATTCCATGATGGACAGCTTCAGAGTGACAAGGTAAAGGAGACTCTTTTATTTGACATCCCATTGGCTAATCCATGGCAACGCTGTGGAAACACCAATAGGAGCATAGCAGAATCCCAAGATTTCCCAGGTAACAGATGAATGTTTGAGGAGACCACTATGGGTTGTTAATGAGTGCAGACTTGGTTTTATAGCTGCTACAGCCATGGCAAGAGAAAAGTGTCAAAAGTGTAAAAAAAGGGGTTTGTTGGAGTGAGTGAGAACATGTTATAACAGTCATTTTTGGCAGCCTGCATATTATTTTATTTATGAATTTAACTAGCCTTGAAGCAGCGAAGTGCAGGCAATGAATAAATCCAGGAGTCAATTTACAGGGTCCAAGCCAATTTATTGTGCACAAGGCCCAATTAGTCAAAGCTTCAAAAAGGACTGAGCAAAGTTTTTACAGAAACATATTCATTCATACATTTTTCTTCAGTTTGATACATGCAGACTTTCTATTGGTTCCAACGCCCCCTGCATCTGTCCAATCTGCCTAGCACCCAGCTCCCACTCTCAGGATTATTCTAACAATGGTACAGTTTCTAGGTTTTGATACTTCTCTACTGCAAGGTCGTCTCTAGCTCTAGGAATGCATGTATTGAAACATTTATTTATTTATTTAATTTTCTTATATACCGCGCTATTTGTCATCAGTGCGGTTTACATTGAAACAATACAACAATTGGTCAGATATAACAGACCTATTACAAGTAACAGGAAAATTAACATGGAAGTAAACAGGGAAACATTTAAATAAAAATAAATAAAAAGTAAACATTTCTATCTTCAGCACACAAGAGAATAATGAAAGCATATAAAACTTCTTATTAAGCAGTTTAAAACAGTTTTCTCATTTTTCACAGATTTTTGTTCTTTTCTAGCTATGATGGGGGTTGAAATCAGGGCCTAACTTACAGGCCTTTCATATTTGCAGACTATTATAGGCCATAGCCTGCCACGTTCCCCCCTTTGATTATTCTCACCCGTAAGTGAGAAAGGGTGAGAATTAAATCACACATTATACTGGTGTAACCGCATCACCTTGGGGTATAGGGTAATATTGCCACATAGCTAATATTTTCGTAGCTCCTTCCGCTCCACAGTACTGTCAATTACTGAGGTTACCATGCGTAAGCAAAGGGGTAGGAGACATGGGAGCAATAAGCACATAGCTAATATGAATAACACAATAAACACGAGGGTCTTTAGACCACCTAACCATGAAAACGCTGACCCAAACCACCCATCCAGCTTTAGACTATGTCAAGTCTGTACAGGCACAAATGTTTGCTTTCTCATCTGAGTAGCTATATCTTCAACAACATGCCCATTATTATCAATCTGTAAACAACAGTTGGTTAAATTCAATTTTCCACACACTCCACCTTCAGCTGCTAACAAATAATCTAGAGCTAAACGATTCTGATAAATAGCTGTACGCATCTGTGTACTTTGCTTAGCCAAAAGAGTTAGTGCTTTACTAGTTTCATTGGTTATTATTTCAACAACAGCTTGTAAGCGTATTATACGATTTATCATGTAAACAGGGGTACGATATCCCCATGTCCCATCTTGCTCCCAAGTAGCAGGTCCATAGTATGAAATGATTCTCTCAGGTGGCCACTCCTCATCCTTCCATTTGTCCCATTGGCCTATTTTCAAGACCTCTCGTTTCTGCCGACTCCTGTACACAGGAAAACCCAGTTGTTCTTCATGAGACGTAGGCAACAGGAAAAAGGAAGGTCGTATGGTTCCCAAGGTACATGCTCCTCCCCAGTGGTGAGGAAGCCTAGCATATGCTCGAGTTCCACAAATCCAGTACAGTCCAGGTGGTGCTTGTCAGGCATTATAAGCTTCTAGATTAGTCCAAATGCTGGCAAGATTAGGGAAACGAACTAGAGGGTTGGAGGGCTCTGAAGCGTTGACTCCTGACCACCAAGACATCTTCTTAGTGGTACTGTTGTAGAACTTTTGATTGAGACAGACCAGCTGTCCAACTTCCATGCAAACTGTGGTCCAAAGCGAGCAAAACACAAATTACCAACAATGGGGTGGGCCAGTACCCATTCACTAGTATTCTGATGTAAATCAGTCTGATTATAAGGCATAGAATAGTTCACTTCTTGTGCCTCCCAGGGCCATTGGTCTCCCATCTTAGTCCCTCCACAGAAAAGGCAGTCTGAAATGTGGAGACTAGATGCTACTGCCCTGGTGAGCTCAATGAACAAGTTTTGGGAGGCATGAGGAATCTCAAACTCGGCCTTCATGGCTTCATAGAAAGAGTGATGTATTCGATAAGGTGCAGATGCATGAGTCTTAGTATTCAACTGTATATGTATAAAAGTTCCAGGATCTACGCCTCCTCCTGCTATCCGTAACCCAAATCTGTACCCCTGCTTCCACTGGCTGGGGTTAAGTATGGTGAGTTGCACTGGATTACAGGCACCTTTCTTACATTTCTTAGGTTCTGGTAATGATAATTTTTCCAAAATAGCTACTCGATTATCTCCATCTCGTCCCATAGGCGCACCCCGCCAGGTAGCATAATACACGCATTCCCACTTGGGACAGTAGTAAGCATCTTTGGATGATGTACTGTAGACGGTGGTTGGGGAATTCTTTCCAGTACACCATCCCCATCCGTAGGCTCCTTCAGGACACATGTATTTATCATCATAATAGTAGGCATGCTCCCAATATCCACACTTGTGATAGACATTTCTGTTGATTACTTCACAAGCATCAAAACTCAGGGTAACATGCTTCGTGGGATCAGGAAGCTGTCGGGTGGCATTTATGAGGGTCCCGTCCTCATCATTCCATCGTATCTCGAGTACATAATAAGAGGGGTTCTGCCGGGGGTTGTAACAAGTCTTACTTTTCCCCTTCGTACAGATATTTAATTCTGTGCCATTATAGTGGGAATGGTAAAGTAAAGTCTGAGTGACCTTCTGTCCAGTTCGGGTGGTAGTTATGCAAGCTGCACAAGGGGGCAAGGCAAAGGTCTTTTCCATAAATCCCAGGACCACCACTCCCACAAGATAATAGTGGAAGAACATTATGATTACAGTCTTTGGAGGTCAACTGGAATATTGGGTACATTGAGCTTGTAGAGTTTCTTCTTCTTTTCTGCTCCGACTGCTACTCTTGCGTGACAGTGGTGGGATTGTAGATTCTGAAGATTCTTACAATGCTGGTTGTCTCCGCAATCTGAGTCGCAATGGAGTCTCCGGATCATTTACTGAAGTCCATTGACCAGGTTCAGGAGCCGCTGCTGGCTTCACTCGACTGTGATGGATCCAGGGTTCGAATTCTGTGACTTTTACTGCAGTTGGGGTTGACAAGATGACAACATAAGGCCCCTTCCAATGCGGTGCCAGCGGGGTCTTTCTCCACTCTTTGATCCACACTGACACTCCTGGCTTGAAGGGATGCAGAGGTTCTGTTAGGTTGATGGGCAATCGATCTTGCACCCAGGCATGAAGACTGCAAAACAGAATCTAAAGCCAATAGTTCTTGTCTAGTTATTTCAGATCCTATTTATTTCATATCTCCTTTAATTCCCTGTACAATGGGCGGAGGTTGCCCATACAAAATCTCAAAAGGGGAAACTCCCAAGGACTTGGTTGGGGCAGAACGTATCCTAAGAAGGGCTATAGGGAGAACCTGAAGCCACTTTAGGTGTGTTTCTTGACATAGCTTGGACAACTGAGATTTCAGGGTTCTATTTATGCGTTCTACCTTCCCTGAACTCTGGGGTCTATAGGCAGTGTGCAACTTCCATTGTATCTGTAGAGCTCGAGCTAACTGAGTTACTTGGGACACAAATGAGGGTCCATTGTCTGACCCTATAGTTAATGGTATTCCAAATCGAGGAATAATCTCATGAAGCAGTATCTTTGTGACTTCTCGAGCCTTCTCTGTTCGGGTGGGACGGGCTTCTACCCACCCAGAAAATGTGCAAACTAGAACTAACAGGTAGTGATATCCATTTGCTCGTGGCATTTCAGTAAAATCTACTTGAATATCACTCATCGGGGCCACCCCTACTGACTGAACTCTTGGGGGTGGAATGGGACCTTGCTTAGCATTATTCTTGGCACATGTCAAACATCGCTGTGCCACTGAGGCGGACAGGGGTCCTAGTAGTGAAATACAAAAATGGGGTCTTAGGGCTCTTTCCATGGCCGTTTTCCCATAGTGCGTGGCCTGATGAAAAGCATGAACAAAAGCTGGCCCTAATGCTTCAGGAATGACTGTAGGACCTGGAGGTGAGCTACCCTCTGGAGGTGGCAGCACTATCCAACCTTTTTCTGTTAGGACCCCTCCCTCCTTTTCACAGAAATAACCCAATTCTTTGGTAGTGTACCGGGGAGCCCATGAATTAAGGGGCACGGGGAATATGGCTGCTTGCACTGGAATGTCTTGGGTCACAACTCGTCCAGTTGTGGCTGCTTTTCGGGCGGTGGCATCAGCAAACCTATTTCCTCAGGTAACTTCTGCTCCTGCCTGATGACCTCGACAGTGCATGACTGCCACTTGCTTGGGGGCCCACACAGCATCTAATAACATCAGTATCTCGGGCCCATACCTAATGGACTTGCCCCCTGAGGTGATCAACCCTCGTTCTTTATACAAGGCTCCATGTGCATGCAAAGTTGTGAAGGCATACTTGGAATCTGTGTACACATTTAAGCGGAGTCCTTCTCCTAATATTAGTGCTCTAGTGAGAGCTATCAGTTCAGCTTTCTGTGCTGAAGTTCCTGGGGCCAGGGCTGAGGACTCAACTACCAGATCAAGGGTCACCACTGCATATCCAGTACAACGATGTCCATTGATGACGAGACTGCTTCCATCCACAAAGAAAGTCTGTTCAGGATCCTCCAAAGGAACATCAGTTAAATCTGGGCGACTTGAAAATACAGTGTCCATAGTCTCTATACAGTCATGATCAGGGGGCCCAGCACCAATTGGAAACAATGTAGCAGGATTCAGAGCTTGACTAACTTTTAACTGTATCTGGGGATTTTCGCACAACATGCTCTGATATTTTAACATTCGTGAATTCGTTAGCCAGAAACTTCCTTTGTGTTCCATGAAGGTGAGGACAGAATGGGGTACAGTCACTTGAAGATTTTGTCCTAGAGTGAGCTTATCTGCTTCGTTCACTAAGAGGGCTGTTGCTGCAACAGCTCTCAAACAAGGGGGCCAACCTCTTGCTACCACATCCAGCTGTTTTGACAAATAGGCTACTGGCCGCTGCCAGGATCCAAGAGGTTGGGTCAGCACCCCTAGAGCATTTCCTTGTGACTCATGGACATAGAGATGGAAAGGTTTCTGGACATCTGGGAGACCCAGAGCTGGTGATGACATCAGAGCGCTTTTCAGAGATCGGAATGCTGCATCCTGTTCCGGTCCCCACTCCAGTGGAGACTTTTCCATTCCTTTGGTAACTTGGTACAATGGTTTTGCTAGCAGCGCAAAATTGGGGATCCATATGCGACAGTATCCTATGGCCCCCAGGAAGGCTCTCACTTGCCTCCTAGTGGTTGGAGTGGGAATACTGCATACAGCTTCTTTGCGTTCAGGTCCCAAGCGTCGAATTCCGCTGGACAACTGGAACCCTAGGTATTTAACTTCAGTTTGACATAGTTGCGCCTTAGCTCATGAGACTTTGTATCCAGCCTCATTCAAAAGGTACAGAGGTTCACTGGTGGCTTGTAGACATTCACTTTCTGAGTTCGTGGCTATGAGCAGGTCATCCACATACTGAAGGAGAACCCTTTGTCTTGGATTTACTGAGTAACTTGAAAGATCTTGATTCAGGGCAGCACTGAAGAGAGTAGGTGAATTCTTGAATCCTTGGGGTAATCTAGTCCAGGTAAGTTGGCCCCGCCTTCCTGTTGTGGGGTCTTGCCATTCAAAAGCGAACAAAAGTTGACTGGTAGCGGCTAAGCGTATGCAGAAAAAAGGCATCTTTCAGGTCCAGGACAGTGAAATGAGTAGCCTCAGCGGGGATCAGTCCCAAGAGAGTATAAGGATTTGGTACTACTGGGTGTATAGTTTCAACTGCATCATTTACCCGCCTCAGATCTTGTACTGGGCGGTAATCCCCTGTCCCAGGTTTCTTTACTGGGAGAAGAGGGGTGTTCCAAGGTGACTGGCATTCCTTAAGAAGTCCATACTTCAATAGTTTCATCAGATGGCAGTGGATTCCTTCAATGGCTGGTCGGGATAGAGGATACTGCTTCACATGCACTGGTTCCGCTCCTGGCTTGAGAGTGACAATGACAGGGGCTATGTTCTTCGCTAGGCCAGGTGGATTATCTTCTGCCCATACTTCAGGCGGGGCTATGAGGCTGGTGGGTATACAGGAACTGTTTGACTTAATTGGAGGTGTACTATAGAACCGCCACTCTTCTTCTCGGGGAACAGTTAGCACCATTAATCCAGCAGGCTTTAGGTTCACAGACATTTTTTTTCTCCCCCTTCAGCAAAGGATATTTGTGCCTGAAGCTTTGCAAGCATATCTCGGCCCAGAAGTGGAATAGGGCACTCAGGCATATACAAGAACTGTTGCGTTATCTTCTGTCCCCCTAGTTCACACATGCAGTTCTGCAGGAATGGCTTGGTGGCCCTGTTCCCAGTGGCCCCAACAATGGTGACAGATCGAGAGGAGAGAGGAGCCACTGGCTTTGCCACCACGGAATGTTCTGCTCCTGTATCTACCATAAAGTCCATATATTGGTCCCCTATTTTTAAACTGACCATAGGCTCCTGGGTACCCAGGGTAAACTTGGAGCCCGGTCTGGCCTAGTCTTCATCCATTTCATCCATGTCATAGCCCGTTGCTACTGCCACTCCCTCAATGGCTTCTTCTCTCTCGCGCTGGAACTGTGCTCGGTTCATTCCTCCACGATTTTGAAATCGGCCTCCTGTTCTCCAGGGGCTCCCTCCTCCCCTCCTGGGGGTGGAGTCAAGATGCGGGCATTCATTTCTCCAATGTCCTTCTTCTCTGCAATGCGCGCACTGATTCGCACCCAAAGGGGGC
Organism: Ichthyophis bannanicus; assembly: GCA_033557465.1. Classification (NCBI taxonomy): domain Eukaryota; kingdom Metazoa; phylum Chordata; class Amphibia; order Gymnophiona; family Ichthyophiidae; genus Ichthyophis; species Ichthyophis bannanicus. Next base: position 368,089,252 of record CM066037.1, on the reverse strand, counting down.
CTGCTACTTCCACGGCCTCTTCCACGTTCTCTGGTCCTTTGGTTAAGGAAACCTCCTCCATGTCGTTCAACTAAAGCGGCAGCAAGAAGATCAGCTTTCTTCTTCATCTTTCGTTCACTTTCTCTGTCACGTTCATTTTCACGATTCACAAATACTTTCTGAGTGACTTCCATTAACTGTGCTGTATTCATACCCGCAAATCCATCCAGTTTCTGCAATTTTCGTTTTATGTCTCTCTGGGACTGACTGACAAAAGCTGCATTTACCATGCGCAAATTCTCCTGAGCGGCAGGATCATATGGGGTATATAGTCTATAGGCTTCGGACAACCACTCATAAAAGGCCGCTGGGCTCTCATCTGGACCCTGGATAACTTCAGATACCTTCCCGATATTCATGGCCCTCTGGCCTCCCTTCCTCAGGCCCTGCAGCAAGACCTGGCGGAATCGCGTTAGGGCCGCTGCCCCACTGTCACTATTCGGATCCCATCTAGGAACTTCATTCGGGAAAGCTGCGGCGGCTGCTTGCGGGAGATTCAGATCCCCCCCTTCTACGGGATTTTCTTCTAACCAGCGGATGGCTGCTTGCACAATCCGCGCTCGCTCCTCAGAAGTAAAGAGTGTGGACAGGAGCTGGCGACAATCGGCCCAGGTAGGCTGATGAGTTTGCATTATATTAGACATTAATTCTGTCAATTCCTGGGGTTTTGCTGTATAGGATGCATAATGCGTTTTCCAGTTTAATAAATCAGTAGTGGAAAAAGGTACATAGACTAGACTGGTTGGTCCTGGTGCCACCTGGCCCTGTTCATTTAGGATAGGTACACCAGGCACTTAATGCAATGGCATTAGGCGCCCTGCTTTCTCCTTCTTCTTCGGGTTATACTTCTTAAATCATACGGCTCCCGGGTATAAGCTTCCTTGGTTGGTGACCGTGAACTGGCAGGAGAGCCTCCACTTTCCATCTCGTCGGAGGACCCTGGTTCCCCCGACGTACTTGGGCCAGACTTGGGGCTATCACTCGGGGAAGTGGGCTTCTTTTGCTGCTGCAGCGGTAATTGCTGAGGTACCTCATCAGGTTCCGCTTCAGGTAGCAGAGCTGGGGGAACTAACCTATGTGGGTGCTGGGGTAAACGGGCCAGGATTTCTGGGGACTCTGAGGCAGAATACACAGGCGGCTTCTTCTCCTCAACCTTCCGGGTCCCCCTAAGTGGTGTACATTCAAGTACTGTATACTGTATATATTTTCCTTGTCCCTGAAAAGCTCACAATCTTCTAAGGCAATATTAGTACTGCTTTAGAAGAGAGTGTGATGTTTGCAAGGAGTGCTTAAGAAAAAGTTCTGGTGCAGTTGTGATGCTACATAACTGCTCTAATTGACTAACTATGACTCTAATTAGAAAGCATTGGTGAGTCTGAAGCAAATATTTCTGTCAGAGATCTGAGAGAGAGAGACTCTTGAATAAAACCAGAGAAGACTTAAGAGACAAAGAGGTAATTGAAGAAGTCATTGACTGTCTCTGTTTAAACTCACCTGAGACCTATGATCACTGAGCATGAGTGTTGAGTGTGTTCAGGAAAATTTGGTAACTTTCTTTGCCTAGATCTCTGTTAGGGAAAATAATTATCTTTTTTTTTTTTTTACAATAGGGACAGTGTAGGGTCCTGAGTCAGCTAACAGAGCTGTTAATCATAAAGAAAATATATATTTTCTTTTTGCTAAAAGAAAAGAAAGGATTAGTTTAGTGAGGGTTTTTCTTTCTTTATTTTTTTAAAGTGGGGTAGTAGGTTTTCCTCAACCAAACTGAGTTCCAGGATGACAGCGAGAGTGTGACAAGTCAGAAGGAGCAATGTGAGAAGAAACACATCCCATTGAACTGAACTAAGCTATGTGTACACCAACAGGGTATTTTTTTTGTTTACTCTGGCCAGAGGTAGTTTTTTTGAGAACAGAAGCAAGCAAGATTAAAAACAGGAACATTTTGTATTTGTTAAATGTTTTATCTTTGCTATATAAAGACAAACATTTGAACACATAAACATACTTCCTTGATGGTTGAAGGGCAATGCTGTGGATGAAAAGCAGCAGAAAGTATCAATTCTTAGGTTACACAATTTATGGTAAATGTAAAATAAACACTAAAAGCAAAAGGCAGATACTTACCTGAGTTCAGCACAATCAATGTACATGAAGAAAGTTCAACTATGAAGCAAAAAGAGAAGTAATATAACTGTTATACGCTATTGCTTAGAGTAATTTGTTGTCAAGAATAAGCAATAGTTACTTTCATCTGATCAAAATCAAAATGAACTTAATAACTTTCATTAAATTCTTAATTGCATCACTGCATTCTAAATATTAAGGTTCAGCAATTTACTTCTCTTTGTGAAAGCAAACTGGTGTCACCTATTGAACTCATTTTGATCTTACCCACTCGACCACTGACCCAAACAAAGCAGGAGGGGTTCAAAACCAGGCTTGCTTACAGTATAAATATCAACCCCATAGATACCCTGACCTCCTACCACTAACTCACTAAAATAGCATTGGTGGCCAAAGCAGCCCATATACCCTGACCCCAACCCCCAAGAAAAACTCATTGGTGTCCCATAGTGCCCACTGTACCCACAATCCCTCACAGTACATCCAACATTGGTAGTTAGGAGCACTGTTCCCTCTAAGCTGTGCGCGTGTGCGCGTGCACACACCTCGCTGAGCGAATGCACATACTTTATAACAGAGCGCACAAAAATTACGGTTCTGATTCTGATAGAAAACAACACAGACGTCTTAAAATTTTAAAGTTGTTATGTATTTACGGTTTTCACAAGTTCTACAATATTTTCTAGTGCAATCAATGTGGTGTACATACTGTATTCTGATGTGTAGTCAAATTTTAAAGTACATAACTCCAAGTGTCATTATGTGGTGCACAAAAATGTAACCTTCCTTCAAAAGCTGCACAGCTGATATTTTATGCGCACACAGCCTACAGAAAATTAGAGGGAACATTGGTTAGGAGTGATGCCTATATACGTCTGCCTTTGAGCCACCATTTTGAAAAATTGCAATGCCTGACCCCATGTGGTGCATCCTGGGACGCATCCCACATAGGGTTGCCAACTAGATTGGCCACTGTTGGAAACAGAATACTGGGCTTGATGGACCTTGGTCTGACCCAGTATGGCATATCTTATGTTCTTATGTTCTTATGTTCTTAACTGGCTCCAGATGCGCCCGACAGGTTCAATCCAGTCCTGGGTTTACCTCATTGCATGCAGGGATATGTAGTTCTGATTTCTCCATTGCACTCCATACGAAAAGGAAAACTACAAGTCACTGCATGCAATGGGGTAAACCCAGGACTGGATCAAGCCTGTCGGGCGCATCTGGAGCCAGTTGGCAACCCTAATCCCACAGGGTCAGTTTGACCCAACAGAGTGTGTCTCAATGCACTGTGTGAGGTCATTACTGCCATTTTCAAGATGGCAGCATGGAGGCAAAAGCATGTAGGCAGGTTGAGCAGTTTGCTTTGGGTGTCCTAGGTGGACTGGCCAGCTTGCCTGTGGTGCCCTAGGTGGCCCTAGACTGCCTTGGGCCACAAAGGCAATTTTTTTGGGAGTCAGCATGAGGGATAGGGACTGTTTGGGCCACCAATGAATTGGGGAGGTCAGAGATGGGCAATGTAGGGATCCCTGGGCCGCCAATGAGACTTGGGGGGGGGGGCGGGGAGGTCAGAGGCTCAGGCAGGAAATTATTGGGAGTGCACTAACAGGAAGAGAGATGTTTACTCACTGAAGAAACAAAAAGCTGTGATGTATGTTGTTTTATCTGACAGTGCATATATTTTAACTTGGGATAATTTTCATGCTATTAGTTTATTGGATCAGGAGTAAAAATTTGTTTATCGTTTTTGTTAGAGTGCAGTATTCTATCACAGAGCTAGCTACATTGAGTCCTTAGAGAGCATAGTATTTTTGCCCTTTTTTGCCCATCTTTAAGAGTTGTCAAGACTCAGGAGGAGAGCCTGAGGAGTGTGGTGCATGGGCCAGGAGGTCTTATGTTTGAAGAAGGTGACTGTACATATGTCTGCTATGCATATTAATATATGCTGATGCCATGTTTGGGGAAAAATGTCGCTGTGTGTACGTCTTGCACTCCTATGCCCAGCACTATGGTGTTTATAGGAAAGGCTGGGGCACAATGCAGGACACAGAAAGACAACATTGGGTAAGGTATTGGCTCCATGCAACATGGCTAACACTATAGCTATCTATCAGAACAATTGGACACAGGGTGGCAGCAAATCACATATGTACCCTTTCATCTTTCATCTAAAGACACTGCATTTCCCTTTGTGCAGTTCCCAGGGGCATTACGTAACTGGATCTTTTGGGATGAGAACATACAGGCAGGGTTGGCCCAAGGGGGATGCAGGGCCATGTGTGGAGATTCACTGCAGGGCCTAATTTGCATAAGGATTCTCATTTGCATAAATATTGGCATAATATTAACATGCGCTTTTAGTAAACATGCCTCTTAATGGGTGTCTGGATAAAGAAAGACTACCAGATTTCTAAATTACCATAGTCCAGTGCCAACTGCCAGGCCCATTAGGAAGTATTATAAACACTGACCATTTAGAACCCATAGCAAACCCACCGTATGATAACAGCACTAAAAGGACTCACAAAGCACCAAACCTTACCTATCAAAAAGGCAACAGTGCAAATATTAAACCAATACATCTCAGAGAATACCAATACATCTCATTGGGGGAAAGAGAACAAGTGGTACTGTCAAATAGAAACTACATGAACAGAATACCTCAGCTTGATTGTTGTTGTTAAGTGCCGACGAGTCGGTGTCGACTCATGGCGGCCCTCTGGATAGTTGTCCTAAATTGTGTTTGGTCTTCAGTCAGGCGGCTCATGACAGACTGGTACCTGTAGCTGCTGTTATTGTATCGATCCATCTCATTGCTGGCCTTCCTCCTTTGCGTTGACCTTCTGTCTTGCCAAGCATGATGTCTTTCTCTAATGATCTCTCTCTTCGCATGATGTGTTCAAAGTACGAAAGCCAAAGTCTTGTCATCTGAGCTTCTAAAGAAAGCTTAGGTTTGATCTCCTCTAATACTGACTGGTTTGTTCTTCGGGCAGTCCATGGTATACGCAGTATTCGCCGCCAGCACAATAATTCAAAGGCATCAATTTTCTTCCTGTCTGTCTTTTTCACTGTCCAGCTTTCACATCCATATGATGTTATTGAAAATACCATGTCTTGAACGAGTTGAATCTTTGTATGGAGAGAGACATCTCTGCTCTTTAGAATCTTGTCTAGTTCTTTCATATCCACCATTCTGCCAAGAGCAATGCGTCGTCGGATTTCTTGCCTGCTTGTTGCTTCTTTATTGATAGTGGATCCAAGTAGGTTAAAGTTGTCCACGATTTCAATTTCTTCTCCTTCAACGATGAAGTTGTTGATTTTGCCAGTTGTCATGATCTTTGCCTTCTTTACATTAAGATGCAGGCCTATTTTAAAACTATGTTCTTTGATCGTGAGAAGCAAATGTTTCAGATCATCTTCACTTTCAGCCAGTAGTGTGGTATCATCAGCATAACGAAGTTCTTCCACCAATCTTCACACCTCTGTTGTCTTCATAAAATCCTGCTTCTCTGATGATTTGTTCTGCATATAAATTAAACAGGTAGGGGGAAAGTATGCAGTCTTGTCTTACACCTTTGCTTATTTTAAACCATTCTGTTTCTCCTTGTTCCGTGAAAACTGTTGTTTCTTGATCAATGTACAGATTGTGCAAGAGAACGATCAGGTGTTCTTGTATACCCATGCTTCTTAATGTGGCCCAGAGTTTCTCATGGTCTACACAGTCAAAACATAGAAACATAGAAACATAGAAATATGACGACAGAAAAAGACCACATGGCCTATCTAGTCTGTCCTTCCATAACAACTACAACAGTCCACTTTTTGCCTTTAGAGATCCTCTGTGTTGGTCCCATGCTTTCTTGAATTCAGTTACTGTCCTCATCTCTACCACCTCCACTGGGAGACTATTCCACGGATCCACTACTCTTTCCGTAAAGAAATATTTCCGCATATCACTCCTGAATCTATCTCCCTTCACCCTCATCCCATGTCCCTCGTAGCAGAACTTGCTTTCAATTGAAAGAGGCTCTCTCCCTGAACATTTATGCCACGGAGGTATTAAACATCTCAATCATATCACCTCTATCCCGCCTTTCCTCTAAGTGTACATATTAAGATCCTTAAGTCTGTCCTCATATGCTTTATAATGAAGCCCATTAATCATTTTGGTAGCAACCCTCTGCACGACTCCATCCTGTTCACATCCTTTTGAAGGTGCGGTCTCCAGAATTGCACACCATACTCCAAATGAGGTCGCACCAAAGACTTATACAGAGGCATTATCACCTCCTTTTTTCTGCTAGCCATTCCTCTCCGTATGCACCCAAGCATCCTTCTAGCTTTTGCTGTCGCCTTTTCCACCTGTTTATTTATTTATTTATTTATTTAACAATTATTTCTATACCGCTCTTTCACAAGTATCAAGTGCGGTTTACAATGAACATTATGTTATATGGTATGGGTAGTATCATACCAAGTCATTTTACATAGAACATAGAACAGGTGAACTAGGTACAGGTAACAGTATAATATTTAAACAGTAAATTATTAGAACGTTAAACTATTAGAACATATGTACATAGTAGATATTTACAATTATCTTATATCGCTTGTAGGTGTAAACATTAATTTAATCTTGAAGGCACGTAGTTATATAATGGTTGTATTTGCTAGTTAACCTGTGTTTAGCTACTTTAAGATCATCAGACACAACCATGCCTAGGTCCCGCTCTTCTTTAGTGGACAAAAGTACTTCACCTCCTATACTGTATTGCTCCTTTGGATTGCTGCAGCCCAAATGCATGACCTTACATTTTTTAACATTAAATCCCAGCTGCCAAATTCTAGACCATTCTTCAAGCTTAGCTAGATCCCTCGTCATGTTATCTACCCTTCCGGGTGTCTACTCTATTGCAGATTTTGGTATCATCCGCAAAGAGGCAAACCTTACCCGACAGCCCTTCCGCTATATCACTAACAAAGATGTTAAAAAGAATCGGACCAAGGACAGATCCCTGGGGCACACCACTGGTAACATCCTTCTCCTCAGAGTGAGCTCCATTTACTTGTACTCTTTGTCGCCTCCCACCCAACCAATTTCTAACCCAAGCAGTAACTTTAGGGTCCATCCCTAGGGTGCTCAGTTTGTTTATAAGTCGCCTGTGAGGAACAGTGTCAAAGGCTTTACGGAAATCTAAATACACCACATCTAGAGCTCTCCCTCGGTCCAACTCCCTGGTCACCCAGTCAAAAAAATCAATCAGATTTGTCTGACAAGACCTGCCTCTGGTGAATCCATGCTGCCTCGGATCCTGTAATCCGCTGGACTCCAGAAACCTCACTATTTTCTCTTTCAGCAGCGTTTCCAATAATTTACTCACCACCGAAGTTAAAACTAACCGGCCTGTAGTTTTCAACCACATCCTTACTTCCGCTTTTGTGTAAAGGCACCACATGAGCCTCTCTCCAGTCCTTTGGCACCACTCCTGACTCCAACGAGGCATTGAAAAGGTCAGTCAGTGGAGCTGCTAGAATGTCCCCAAGTTCCCTCAGTATTCTAGGGTGTATCCCATCCGGTCCCATCGCTTTGTCTACTTTAAGTTGAGCTAGTTTCTCACGAACACAGTCTTCTGAAAATAGTTCAAGATGTCCCTCGCTTCTGTTCTTATTTGTGGGTGTTTTCTGAGGTCCTGCTCCTGGTTCTTCATCTGTGAACACAGAACAAAAATATTTGTTAAGCAATTCCGCTTTATCCTTATCAGCTTCTACATATTCCCCCCCTGCACCCTTGAGTCTGACAATACCACTTTTGCTCTTCCTCTTCTCACTAATATATCTGAAAAATGTCTTATCCCCCCATTTTATTGCATTGGCTATTTCCTCCTCCTTTTGAATCTTTGCCTTCTTGACTACTTTGCTAGCTTCTCTACGTTTTTCCAAATACAGATGCCTGTCTTCTGCTCTCTGTGATCTCTTGTATTTCATGAAGGCCTCCCTCTTTTTCTTCACTTTTTCAGCTACTTCCTTCGAAAACCATAGCGGTCTCCTGTTCCTTTTGCCTTTATTTACCATTTTAACAAAAAGGTTGGTTGCCCTTAAATACCCCCTTTCAGTTTTGCCCACTGTTTTTCTACATCCCCCAGCTGTTCCCATCCCACTAACGACTCCCTGAGGTATTGGCCCATCTTCGCAAAGTTAGTCTTCCTAAAGTCTAAGATCCTCACCTTGGAATGGATTCTAACAGCCCTAGTCCTAATACTGAACCACACCATCTGGTGATCACTGGATGCAAAATGATCTCCCACTACAACATCAGAAAACACTTTCACCATTGGTAAGCACCAAGTCCAGTATGGCCCCTTCACGTGTGGGGTCTGTTACCAATTGCCTGAATAGTTCTCCCTGTAGAGAATCCAGGATCTCCTTACTTCTAGATGATACTGCAGCAGGAATGTGCCAATCAACATCTGGCATATTGAAATCTCCTATCAGTAGCACTTCCCCTTTCCTAGCAATGCTGCATATGTCTTCAATTAACTCTCTGTCCACCTCTTCCTCTTGTGAGGGAGGTCTGTATATCACTCCAATGCAAATAGATTTCTCTTTCCCTCTTTCTAGTTTAACCCACAATGCCTCCTCCCCTTTAAGCTCTGTAATTCCAAAGCTTTAATAGTAGTTTTTACATATAGTGCCACTCCTCCTCCTCTTCTTCCTACCCTGTCCTTCCTGAATAAAGTATAGCCAGGTATAGTTACATCCCAGTCATTGTTTTCTGTGAACCATGTTTCTGTAACTGCCACTAAATCCAAGTCAGCCACTCCCACCAAAGCTTCAACCTCAGGGATCTTATTTCCCATGCTACGGGCATTAATACACACTGCTTTCCATATGTTACCCCTGTTACCCATTTCCATAAAGCCTTGCTATAGTCGATAAAGCACAAGTAGATATCCTTTTCGTATTCTTTAGTCTTTTTAAGGATCCATCTCACATCCGCGATGATGTCTCTTGTTCCTCGCCCGTTCCTGAACCCTGCTTGCACGTCAAGCAGTTGTTGTTCCAGGTATGGTTGTAGTCTCTGTTGAATAATCTTCAGTAGAATCTTGCTGGCATGTGGGATCAGAGCAATTGTGCGATAATTTCCACAGTCAGTTGGTTACACAAAGCCAAACATGAAATGTACAAAAAAAATGGAGAAATAAAACTATAAATGAATTTCCTCTTGCACTAAACAAAAAGACAAAGATGTTAGCGATACACATTTCCCAGACCTGACATATTCCAGTTAATAAATTCAAAATAAAAAGTATTTTCTACCTTTTGTTTGGGCATTTTATTTTTCAGTTGCAATTGCCCCAGTCACTTTCTTCTGGTTTCTTCATGTCTTCCGCAAGCTGTCCATTTGTCCTCTCTTCTAGATTTTTTTCATTCTCTCTCTATATCTGCTTTAACATACTGATCTTTCCCCTTTGCTCCTTCTCCCATTTCTTTCTTTATTCCTTTATCATCCACTCAAATTTCACCCTTCCATTCTCAATCCCCACTTACTCTCCTAATACCCGGCCAATCATAGATTTTTCTTCCCTCTCACACAAAATATCTTTTCCCCTCTCCATCCTCATTCCCCATCCCCTTCTAGTCCTCCCCCAAAATCAGCTCCCTTCTAGTTCTAGATCCACCCAGCATCCACTCCCTTCTGGTCCCATTCTCCCATGCCCCCACATCAGCCCATTTCCAGTCCTAGCCCTCCATATGCTCCTTTCCAGTCTCATTCCAGCTCACCATCAGCCCATTTCCTCTCCAAGCTCCCCCATCAATTTCCAATCCTAGCCCCCCCCCATCAGCCCATTTCCAGCCCTATTCCAGCCCCATCAGCACATTTCCAGTCCAAGCTCCTCCTCCTCAGCCTATTTCCAGTCCTATTCCAGCTCTCCATCAGCCTATTTCCAATCCTAGCCCCCCCATTAGTCATTTCCAGTTCAAGATTCCCCCCATCAGCCCATTTCCAGTCCTAGCCCCCCCATCACAGCCCATTTGGGGTTCCAGGTTACCCTCTCATCACAGGCCATTTCCAGTCCTAGCCACTCCCCCATCACAGGCCATTTCCAGTCCAAGCTTCCCTCCATCGCAGGCCATTTCCAGTCCTAGCCACCCCCCCCATCACAGGCAATTTCCAGTCATATCCACACACCCCCCACCTGCCCGCGAGCCCTGCGGCCATCTAAGGGGCTTCAGAGGGAGCCAGGAATGAAGGGGCTTCAGAGGTAGCCAGGAAAGCCCGCGAAAAGCCTGGGCTCCCTCTGCACAACCGCCAGCATGAAGTGTGATCTCCAGGAACAAGCAGGAATATAGTCTTCACATATGGGTGACGTTGGCACCGACGGAACCCGCACGGGAACGCTCCCCAGTGTCCTATAGGAAAGCTTTTGGGAGCATCCCACTGCGCCTGCATAGCTGCCTTCCTGCCTTTCCAACTCTCCCTCCTCAGTTTTTTGTTTTCCGTGGAGCCGGCAGGGAGCAATTCATGTCACTGCAGAAAATTTACTTCTTTTGTGGTCGCATCTGCCTTCCCGTCGACACTAGCACCATCGGTGTTTCTTGTATTTTCTGTGTCTATTTCTTTCTTAAAAAAAAAACAAAAAAACTTCTGCGTTTTCCCTGAGGGTACCGTGCCCTCTAGGTGCTTAGGTGCCATTTTGGGCCTTAGGCCCTTTTTTCCTTTTAAGATGGATAAACCAGCTAGTGATTTCAAAAAGTGTTCCAAATGTAGCAGTACCATCTCTGCTACTGACACCCATGACTGGTGTCTCCAATGTTTGGGACTAGACCATCTGCCATCTTAATGTCTTCTCTGCAGTAATATTTATTTATTTATTTATTTATTTATAGTTCTTCTATACCGCACTCTTTTCCATCAGCGCGGTTCACATTAAACAAGAATACTCATTACAAGCAACAGGCTGTTGTGAGTTTACATATAACAGGAGAGTTCAACTGGGATTATAACTTTGGGAAACTTTGTACATATTCATTATGAACCTATATACAATGAATAGCATTTATTATTAACATCTTGAGTAAATAAGGTATTTACAATTTTACAATTTTTACTATGAGGGCTTGGAAATATGACAAAATATGACAAAGAGGGGCCTGCAGAATAGAGCTGTGAAACTTGGCACCCTCTTTGCCATGTCGGTTGCATTGATGTCGTTGAGAGTTTCATCTTTCTCCCATGGATCTCAGGTATCGAAACCCAAGTCTTCCTCGAAGGCTGGCCGGTCTTCAAAGAGTAGATCTCCTTCTAAGCATCGAGATGCCTTAGGCGTTGCTCTGGAGGGGAATACATCAGCCAAACAACCCCGGCAGGAGGTCCTTGCCTCCAAAGCATTAACTGGGTCCCAAGATGCTCCCGAGGCCTCCACCTCCGGAGAGCTCTTGGTGCCATGCTCTGGGGTCATGGCCTGCTGTTTGGGTACCGATACCCAGGCATCGGCTGGCCCCATGGATCAACGTATCCTGGCCATTGAGTGGAGTTTAGTGGCCTTGCTAGCAGCTTCGGTAGCGCTAAACCCTCTGCAATCGGTTCCGCAGCCATCGGTACCGACACTGGTACCGAATGTGTCTGCATCGACCATTGCATCGCTCTCCACGCTATCACCCATGCCGGCCTTAGAATCAGTGTCCGGCATAGAAGGTCCAGTACCGAGGCATTCCGATGCCAATTTTGATCGGTACCGTCGATGGGCTGGGCGGGAGCACCTGGCCCGCCGATACTTCGAGTCCTCCAATTCCGACTCATCCGATGAATCGATCGGTACCAAGGAAATGGAGGCTCTTCCAGAAGATACTTCTCCTTCCCCAAAATGCCATATGTCTCCTCTGGAGGACATGTCTTTTCAAGACTTTATATGGGGACGTGGCTCGGGGCCTCTCCATTACGGTGACCTCGGAGAAAGAACCGAGAGCTGAAGAACTTGAAATTCTTCAGAATCCAGCAGCCCTGAAGGAGGCTGCTACCCTGTCTATTCACCAGATATTGCATGACCTTATGCTTAGGATGTGGGAGACACCCTTAACTGTCTCTCCACATTCTCAGAGGCTCGATACTATGTACCGGGTACCGCAGTGTCCCAGTTTCCAGAAGACGCAGTTGCCACACCACTCCATGGTAGTGCAATCGGCAATGCGTCAAATGAAAAGTGCCAAGAAACATTCCTCAAATCCTCCGGGCCGGGAGGTGAGAACTCTCGATGCCTTTGGTCATCGATGTTTTCAAGCCTCCGTGTTATCAGCCAGAATAAGTTCTTACATACTCTACATGGGTATGTTCCTTTGGGAGGTTGCTAAGGATTTAGAATTAATGGCGCCTCTTCTCCCTGATGACAAGAGGTCTGATTCCCTGACACTTGTAACACATGCCCAAAATGTTTTTAAATTTATGAACAGGGCAATCTTTGACTACTTTGAGAGTATTAGCAGAACTTCTGTTATTTGCATCGGTGCACGTTGGATTGCTTGGTTACAAGCATACAATCTTGAACAGTGGGTGCAGGATAAGCTGGGGAACATTCCTTGCACAAAGGAAAACCTTTTTGGCAAGGATTGGCAGGACAAGGCTTCTCAGCTAGAATCCGAGAATACCACTCTCAATAGACGTTCTAGAACTACTGAAACCCAGCTAAGAAAAAGGCTATAAAGAAGCCCTTTTTCAACAAGAAAAAGACGTTTTATCCTTCCTATACCCATGCTATGCACTGTCCGGTCCATGCTTCCCAGAAGGGACAGCAACAACCGAAGCAACACAGGAAGGCTCAGACCCCCAGGGCTCAGTCAACTCAACAGAACCAGCCTCCTCAAGGTCTTTGACTTCTTTCTAGGGAACTTAGCTGTCCTACCTCTGGAGGTTCCAGAGCCAGTCAACATTCCAGGCAGACTATGTTACTTTGCCCAAAGATGGCATCAGATAACATCAGAACATTGGACTCTCTCCATAGTAGCAGAGGGGTACAAACTTCACTTCCAAAGTATGCCCCCTCCTTCTACTCCAATAGAGTTCAGCTCTCGGCCTTACCAAGCTCTTATTCCAAGAGATTAACAGCCTTCTCGCGCAGGATGCGATAGAGGAGGTGCCACTCTCTCAGCAAGACCTGGGCTTCTATTCCCCCTACTTCCTTATTCCAAAGAAGACAGGAGGATACAGGCACATTCTGGACCTCAGATAATTGAACAAGTATCTGCTCCGAGAGAAATTCAAGATGATCTCTCTCCCTTAACTCCAGAGTTAGGACTGGCTTTGTTCTCTAGATCTAAAGGATGCATATATCCATATCCTTATTCACGCAGAACATAGGAGGTTTCTACGATTCCTCTTTCAAGGAAGACATTACCAATACAGGGTTCTACCCTTCGGCCTGGCTTCTGCCCCAATAGTCGTTAAAAAAAATGGCGGTAGTGGCAGCATTCCTAAGATCTCTAGGGATATTTGTCTGCCCTTACTTAGATGACTGGCTCATCCGAGCAACTACAGCTCTAGAAGCCAGCTCTGCTCTCTCCCGCACAATGCAGGTTCATCAACACTTGGGATTTGTAATAAATCTTCTAAAATCCCAACTCACCCCTTCTCAAACCTTAGAGTTCATAGGGGCTCTCTTAGACACGCAGCAGTCAAGGATTTTTCTAGGAAGAAGGGGAGGAGGAGTGGCACTATATTTGAAAAATAATATTAAAGCTTTGGAATTTACAAAGCTTAAAAGGGAGAGAGGAGGAACTAGAAAGAGGGAAAGAGAAATCTATTTGCATTGGCGTGATATACAGACCTCCCTCACAAGAGTGGAGGAGTGGAGTGGAGGAGTGGCCTAGTGGTTGGGGCAAGGTACTTCAGGCTGGAAGGTCGGGGGTTCAAATCCCACTAGAGAACAGCAACCTTGGGCCGGAAGGACTGGGGTTTCTAGTCCCACAGATGCTCCTTGTGGTCTTGGACAAACCACTTAACCCTCCATAGCCCATGTTCCCTGTAAAATAGTTATTTCCAAATTATAATGCCCTGTTCAATATAATTTCAGTTTGTTCAATGTAAACCACACTGATGCAGAATAGCATGGTATATAAGAGAATGTAAATAAATAAAGAGGAAGAGGTGGATGGAGAGTTAATTGAAGACATACGCAGCATTTCTAGGAATGGGGAAGTGCTACTGATAGGGATTCCAATATTCCAGATGTTAATTGGCATATTCCTGCTGCAGTATCATCTAAAGGAAGGAGATTCTGGATTCTCTACAGGGAGAACTATTCAGGCAATTGGTAACAGAGCCCACACAAAAAGGGGCCATACTGGACTTGGTGCTTACCAATAGTGAAAGTGTTTCTGATGTGGGAGATCATTTTGAATCCAGTGATCACCAGATGGTGTGGTTCAGTATTAGGACTAGGGCTGATAGAATCCATTCAAAAGTGAGGGTCTTAGACTTTAGGAAAACTAATTTTGCCAAGATGGGCCAATACCTCAGGGAATCGTTAGCGGGATGGGAACAGCTGGGGGATGTAGAAAAACTGAAAGGGGATATTTTAAGGGCAACCAGCCTTTTAGTTAAAATGGTAAATAAAGGTAAAAGGTAAAGGAGACCGCTATGGTTTTTGAAAGAAGTAGCTGAAAAGGTGAAGAAAAAGAGGGAGGCCTTCATGAAATACAAGAGATCACAGAGAGAGGAAGACAGGCATCTATATTTGGAAAAACTTAGAGAAGCTAGCAAAGTAGTCAGGAAAGCAAAGATTCGAGAAGAGGAGGAAATAGCCAATGCAATAAAAAGGGGGGATAAAATATTTTTCAGATGTTAGTGAGAAAAGGAAGGGCAAAAGTGGCATTGTCAGACTCAAGGGTGAAGGGGAGGAATATGTAGAAGCTGATGAGGATAAAGCGGAATTGCTTAACAAATATTTCTATTCTGTGTTCACAGATGAAGAACCAGGAACAGGACATCAGAAAACACCCACAAACAGGAACAGAAGCGAGGGGCATCTTGAAATATTTTCAATAGACTGTGTTCGTGAGAAACTAGCTAAACTTAAAGTAGACAAAGTGATGGGACCGGATGGGATACACCCAAGAATACTGAGGGAACTTGGGGACGTTCTAGCAGCTCCACTGACTGACCTTTTTAATGCCTCGTTGGAGTCGGGAGTGGTGCCAAAGGATGAGAGAGGCTCATGTGGTGCCTTCACACAAAAACATAAGTAATGATGTGGTTGAAAACTACAGGCAGGTTAGTTTAACTTCGGTTGTGAGTAAATTATTGGAAACGCTGCTGAAAGAGAAAAAAGTGAGGTTTCTGGAGTCCAGTGGATTACAGGATCCGAGGCAGCATGGATTCACCAGAGGCAGGTCTTGTCAGACAAATCTGATTGATTTCTTTGACTGGGTGACCAGGGAGTTGGACGAGGAAGAGCCCTAGATGTGGTGTATTTAGATTTCAGTAAAGCCTTTGACACCATTCCTCACAGACGACTTATAAACAAACTGAGCACCCTAGGGATGGACCCTAAAGTTACTGCTTGGGTTAGAAATTGGTTGAGTGGGAGGCGACAAAGAGTACAGGTAAATGGAGCTCACTATAAGGAGAAGGAAGTTACCAGTGGTGTGCCCCAGGGATCTGTCCTTGGTTCGATTCTTTTTAACATCTTTGTTAGTGATATAGCGGAAGAGCTGTCAGGTAAGGTTTGCCTCTTTGCAGATGATACCAAAATCTGCAATAGAGTAAATACCCAGGAAGGTGTAGATAACATGAGGAGGGATCTAGCTAAGCTTGAAGAATGGTCTAGAATTTGGCAGCTGGGATTTAATGTTAAAAAATGTAAGGTCATGCATTTGGGCTGCAGCAATCCAAGGGAGCAATATAATATAGGGGGTGAAGTACTTTTGTCCACTACAGAAGAGCGGGACCTAGGCGTGGTTGTGTCTGATGAACTTAAAGTAGCTAAACAGGTAGAAAAGGCGACAGCAAAAGCTAGAAGGATGCTTGGGTGCATACGGAGAGGAATGGCTAGCAGAAAAAAGGTGGTGATAGTGCCTCTGTATAAGTCTTTGGTGCGAACTCATTTGTAATCTAGTGTGCAGTTCTGCAGACCACATCTTTAAAAGGATATAAACAGGATGGAGTCAGTACAGAGGGTGGCTACTAAAATGGTCTGTGGTCTTCATTATAAAGCATATGAGGACAGACTTAAGGATCTTAATATGTATACCATAGAGGAAAGGTGGGATAGAGGTGATATGATTGAGATGTTTAAATACCTCCATGGCATAAATGCACAGTTGGAGAGCCTCTTTCGATTGAAAGTAAGTTCTTCTATGAGGAGACATGGGATGAGGGTGAAAGGGGATAGATTCAGGAGTGATATGCGGAAATATTTCTTTACGGAAAGAGTGGTGGATCCGTGGTATAGTCTCCCAGTGGAGGTGGTAGAGATGAGGACAGTATCTGAATTAAAAAAAACATGGGAGAAACACAGAGGATCTCTAAAGGAAAAAAGGGGACTGTTGTAGTTGTTGATATGGAAGGACAGACTAGACAGGCCATGTGATTTTTTTTTTGTCATCATTTTTCTATGTTTCTATGTTTCTACAGCCACATGATCACAGCTTTAGACTATGTAATAATCACAGTATGGCTACATAGCCATGACATGGTCACAGCTCGGTCGGGGTGAGAGTGGCCTGTCAGCACTAAATGATGTGTGCACCCTGGTCTCATGGCAGTCACATACTAGGCCATCCCTGCCATATACCTACTCTCTGAACCATATACATCCTGTGCAAATGGTGCTGTTTCTGACAATACCCAGAATCCTCTTCCCTTCCTTTGCTTACCATTTGATTGTAAACTTGTGTAATGGAACTGCAATGCAGGGTGCACTGGATAATGAGCTACAGTTAGGCTGTGAGTGCATGCTGGGCCACTGTGGCCATCGTCTGAGACATACCCAAACATTTTGTCCCCCTACTCAGCATCTGTCAGTGAGCATCGCATAAAGAGCCATGCCTTTATATACATATTATGTTTTGGCACTAGCACTAGACCCTGCCGAGATGACAGGTGGAGCACATGCACTCATTTATGTTGCAGATGCAGTGGGCACCCCCACAAGTGCACATCACATCATGACAGCATGTGCACGGGCCCTCACACTGTCTGTAGATTTGCTGAAGAGCAGACCAGCAGCATGCTGTATACACAGACATAATGCCTGGCCATCACACTCATGCATACTGCATTGCTGCAGTTCACAGTCTCCCAGGAGGCTGCACACACACACTGGACCCCGCTTTGTATGCTTGTTACCTGGCCCTTATGACTCCTATCATGCTTACTGATTCCAAAGGCTTGCTCAGTGTGCATGTGTAATTAATGCACATTGCACATTATCAACACCGGTGCTATTAGTGTGTTTTGCCATCCAGACTTCCATTGTGCAGCTGATCCTCTTGACCTATGGGTGTGGGGAGCTTGCTTGCTGCACTCAGGGCTGGCCCGTCCATTGAGAAAGAATGTTGTTTGCACAGGGCCCCACGTTTCAGGGGGCCCTGCAAAAACAATATTCTGCCCATCAACCCAGGAAAACTTTAAAAGAAAAAACAAACTTGCTGCTGCTGCTGCCGCTGCCGCCTTGGAAGCGGCAGAATCAAGTGTCTCCCATTGGGCCCCCACCCTCCCAACATAGCCCTCCCTCCTGCCCAACAGAGCCCTCCCTTGATCACTCTCCTCGGCGTAGCTTTCAGAGCAGCGAAGGGAGGGTGTCCCTCTCGCGGCTCTGTTAAGCCCACTGGGGCTGTTTCCCATTAGCCCTGGCCGGCTTAACAGAACCGCGAAAACTAGAAGAGAGAAGAAAGGACAAATGGACATCAGATGATGGAGAGTTAGCAGAAGACACCAAGAAACCAGAAGAAAGTGGCTGGAGCAATTGCAACTGAAAAAAAATGCACAAAAGGTAGAAAAATATCTCTTTATTTTGAATTTATTAACTGGAATATGTCAGCTCTGGGAAATATGAATCATTAACATCTGTGCTTTATTTAGTACAAGAAGAAATTAATTTATAGTTTTATTTCTACAGTGTTGATGTACATTCCAAATTTGGCTTTTGGGGTTCCCAGTTTAATTATTGTCTTCCTGTTTCTAAATTGTGATTCCTTGTTTGGTGATGGTCTATGTTCTGCATACGTAACTGAGCTGAGGTATTCTGTTTATGTAATTCCTATTTGACATTGCCACTCGTTCTCTTTCTCCAGTAGGTCATGTATTGTTATTCTCTGAAATGTATTGGTTTAATATTTGTAGTGTTGCCTTTTGATAGGTAGGGTCTGGTGCTTTATGAGCACTGGTTGTGCTGTTATGATAAGGTGGGTTTGCTATGGGTTCTAAATGGGCAGTGTTTTTAGTAGTTCCTAATGTGCCTGGCGGTTGGCACTGGATTATAGTAATGTAGAAATCTTTTAGTCTTTCTTTATCTATACACTCATTAAGAGGCATGTTTACTAAAATTTAGTGTATGGTAACATTATGCAAATATTTATGCAAAGGATGCCCCGCACCAAGTCTCCGCACATGGCCCCCCCCCTTGGGCCACCACTGGCTGCACTGTGTGTGTGTGTGTGTGGGGGGGGGTTTCCACCTGTTCCTGGATGGTATTATAAACATACTTGGACCTACTGAGATGGGAAATGAAAGCATTACAAAGAACAAGAAAGGAAAAACATTGCAGGTAGCCCAAGCAGCAAACTAGGGATGCAGGCCTGAACTTGCAGGTACAGGGAAGCAGAAAAAAACAACTTAATGTCTTTAACTGATAAGCTTGCTAACAGTCTGCTCTTTGTAAAGGGAAACCTTTCCTAATCACAGAACAGAAGAAGAGAGACAGATAACCCCAGCCACCCCTCGTGCAACCAATCATAAGCCCATATTCACCTAGACATATAGTTTTTGCTAAGCTTCTTGCCACTAGAATTTCCAACGAAGATACACAAAGATAGGTACTTTTTGACCCTATTTCTCAATAGGTCAGCTAGTCAGTTAGGCCTGACCGCTATCCTGCTGAACTATCTTTGCCCTCATAGACATACTTGACCACTATGTTGTAAAATAATCTGCACATCTGGTAATCAACCAGTAACACAGCTTCCCTTTGGCCTCGGACACAAAGGGACTAAGAAAGGGGGGAGGGGGGGGAGAAAATGCGTAGGTGGATTGACAAGAGCTATGCAGGCAAATAGCATAAATGCAACGGCAAGGCTTGTATCGGGACCTGTTACTGTGACTCTGTAAGTGACAGGTCTCTGCTAGCAGAATAAAACAGGTAATGTACCTGGAACTTGGATTTGTTTTGTCTTGTCTTTCTTCACATTCTCTTCAGCAGGTGTCAAACTCAGTGGACCGGGACCCCACTAAGCAACGACTCATGACAGAATGGCACCCCAGATTGGGACCTTGCTTAGCCAACACATCTCTCCCTCTCCTGGATGGATGGAACGTTTAGTGCGCACCCTCTAAGGTCAGTGTTACCGGGGAAACCTTCCTGATCCCGAGGGGGTAGAAAGGTGATAAGTGGGAGGTCCATGGGAATTGATAGACTCTTGAAGAGACAGTGAACTACTTGACAAGAATCCAGGTAGGGAAAATTAATTACTGGTAAAAAAAAAAATGTTGGTCATCTCCCTCATTAAAGGCTTGGTGTGTTGTATTTACACATCTCCCTTTGAGGCTTGGTGGGAAAATGGGAAGTGCTATGTCTAAGGGTCCCAGGACTGATGCTCCATTAGAATGTGTTATAAAGAATTGGAGCCATTTGACAGCTACGGCCGAGTTGTCCCAAATGGCACTAATCAAATTATACCAGGTTGCTTGGTCCTCATATACGGCTGGGACTAATTTTGTCAAATCTTAGACACATTCTAATGGACCAAAAAGATACATCAACTTGATTATTATTATTTCTTTGGAAAATTCTATGATTCCTTATCGTCCCTCCAGTCTAGTCCCGAACCTCTGGGGTTTAGCACCTCCTCCAGCAGCTTTGGAGACTGAGAAACGTCATTTTTGTGATGACACTGGTACAAATACTCCTGGATCTGCCTCCTCTGACCAGTTATCTCAGTCTCCAAGCAGCTGGAGAGTAGAGGATCCAAGATGGCGGCAGAGTAGGACACCGAGTTGGAGTGTGCTGAGCCAGCTCCTGCACTTACCTTTCTAATGGGGAAGAAGCGAAAACAACGTACCCTGAAGCCCTCTGGTGCTTATTCTGCTGCGAGTGGGCTGGTGCAGTCTTCTATTGCTGGTTTCTGCGTCCCTTCGGCACATATGGCTTCGGGAGACACGCGGTTGCTTTCCGCGGATCTGAGTGAGGAAGGGGTGGATCTTAGCCCCGTGCAGGCGTCTCCAGTGCAGCCCGGAAGCTGCTTCTAAAAGGGGCAGTTTGTTGGTGTGTCTCCGGGTCATGAGGTCACTGGTACTGCGGAGGGTTCTCCTGCGAAGGTGCAGTTGGTTGTAGCTACTACAGGGGGTCGATCTTTTGCCGTTCCTTCTGGGGGCAGCTCAGGAGTGGAGCATTTGGAGCTCAGCTCTCTCGACAACTCGCCTATCCGACCTCCTGGATTGTTGGAAAAACCTGCGTTTGTGACTTTAGATAGCTTATTGGAAACTATCTCTATGCTTCAACAATCCCTTCTGCCTGTGGTGGCTGGTTTTTCTCAAGAACTTAGTGAAGTCACAGCTCAGTGTTCAACAGTGGTTTCGGAGTTTGCAAGTCAGACCTCCAGAGTAGCCCAGCTGGAAACCAAGGTGGAAGATCTTCGGACTCTTGGTGTAGTTAACTTCAGGGACCGTTTAATCCAGGCAAGGAAAATAGAATTTCTGGATAATCAATTACGTAGAAATAATTTGAGATTCCTGAACTTTCCTCGTTCTCCATTGATGGATCCTGTGGATTTGGTTCGTAAATACCTGATGGATGTCCTTCAGATGCCTGCTGATTCATTACCTCCTGTGGTACGTGTTCAATATGTGGTGGTTTTTTCTGTGACAGCTGGCACTAAGTCGGAGCCTGATGGTGTAACCTGGCCTCCCCAACTGGTTTTCGCAGAGTTCTTGGAAAGTTCTCTGAAACTGGTGACTAGCATGGCCACCCTGTTGGTCTGTTTTGCCTTTGAATCTGATCGCAACTCTGTGCTAAGGTTATATTTCTGTAAACTGTCTGATTCTAAGTTTATGGGCTCAAAAATCATAATTTTTCCTGATTTAGCTAGAGATATCCAGAGATATCCAGCCGTTTCAACCTGTACCTTATGATCGGGAACCATTGGTGATGAAAGAGGAAGTTGAAGCAGCATTGAAAGCCTTATCAAAGAACAAAGCACCAGGCATCGATAGCATTCCTATAGAAGTATTGCAGCAATCTGATGCAGCTGTTACCATACTTACAAGGCTCTGTCAAGAAATATGGAAGACAACATCATGGCCAACTTACTGGAAAAGATCTGTGTTTATACCAATACTAAAGAAAGGTGATCCAACTGACTGTGGAAATTATCGCACAATCGCTCTGATCCCACATGCCAGCAAGATTCTACTGAAGATTATTCAAAAGAGACTACAACCATACCTGGAACAAGAACTACCTGAAGTGCAAGCAGGGTTCAGGAAAGGGCGAGGAACGAGAGACATCATTGCGGATGTGAGATGGATCCTTGAAAAGACTAAAGAATACCAAAAGGATATCTATTTGTGCTTTATCGACTATAGCAAGGCTTTTGACTGTGTAAACCATGAGAAACTCTGGGCCACATTAAGAAGCATGGGTATACTAGAACACCTGATCGTACTCTTGCACAATCTGTACATTGATCAAGAAGCAACAGTTCGAATGGAACAAGGAGAAACAGAATGGTTTAAAATAAGCAAAGGTGTAAGACAAGGCTGCATACTTTCCACCTACCTGTTTAATTTATATGCAGAACAAATCATCAGAGAAGCAGGATTGTATGAAGACAACAGAGGTATGAAGACTGGTGGAAGACTCATCAACAACCTTCGCTATGCTGATGATACTACATTACTGGCTGAAAGTGAAGATGATCTGAAACATTTGCTTCTCACAATCAAAGAACATAGTCTCAAAATGGGCCTGCAACTTAATGTAAAGAAGACAAAGATCATGACAACTGGCATAATCAACAGGTTTATCGTTGAAGGAGAAGAAATTGAAATTGTGAACAACTTTAACCTACTTGGATCAACTATCAATAAAGAAGCAACAAGCAGTCAAGAAATCAAACGACGCATTACTCTTGGCAGAATGGCTATGAAAGACCTAGATAAGATTCTCAAGAGCAAAGATGTCTCTCTCAATACAAAGATTCGACTTGTTCAAGCCATGGTATTTTCAATAACATTATATGGATGTGAAAGCTGGACAGTGAAAAAGACAGACAGGAAGAAAATTGATGCCTTTGAATTATGGTGCTGGCGGCGAATACTGTGTATACCATGGACTGCCCGAAGAACAAACCAGTTGGTACTAGAAGAGATCAAACCTAAGCTTTCTTTAGAAGCTCAGATGACAAGACTTTGACTTTCATACTTTGGACATATCATGCGAAGAGAGAGATCGTTAGAGAAAGACATCATGCTTGGGAAGATAGAAGGTCAACGCAAAAGAGGAAGGCCAGCAATGAGATGAATCGATACAATAACAGCAGCTACGGGTACCAGTCTGTCAACAATGAGCTGCCTGACTGAAGACCGAACACATTTTAGGATAGCTATCCAGAGGGTCGCCATGAGTCGACTCCAACTCGACGGCACTTAACAACAACATCCAGAAAAGGCGGAGAGATTTTCTGGCCTTGCGTCAGAGAGCCATCACTGTGGGTGCCCAATTTAGGTTAAAATATCCATGTAAATGTGTGGTTTTATTTCAATCAAAACAATTTCTGTTTTTTGAGTCTCAACAACTGTTGCAATTTCTACACAGTAGGGAATTAGAGGGGCGGGTTTGATTCCCATATTGGCTGCCATATTTTTCTATCTGTGCTCATATGATTTCTTTGGTCTTTAAGTTAAGGGGGTTCCCTTAACTTGTAATGGTATATTTCTTTTTTCTTGGGTTCTTATTGTGGGGAGTATTGTGGGCTAAACCAATGAATAACACAGGTACACTACCAAAAAACTGCCTCCAGTTTTGCAACTGATTCCTATAGATTTTGGGGTGCTGAATCCAGGAAAAATAGCCAAAATGTTCCATCACGTCACGTTTTCTTGCAAAATTAGATTTCTTACCCATATAAGGAATGTTCACATAATTTCTTTTTAGCCGACTGCAGTTTATTTTCTTGGCCCAAAGTAGAGGTTGTAATGGTTAACTAACTAGAAACACTCCCTCGTGATATTTTAGAGTGTTTTGTATTCATTTTATACATTAACAGGACAATTGGGAGGCGGGGGGCTAAATCCAGTACTCGCGCTGGCGCATGTTCTTTCCTGTTCGCCTCGCCTCGTTCGCTCGCTCAAACACGGTGGTTGCGACATGAACGTTCCTGTCAAATTTCAGTTTCTTGCAAGTTCATTATTACCTTTTGTTTGCTCAGTCGTAATCCAGCTTTATTCCGAAGTGGTTCACTACAGTTGTAGTTTGCAGTGCTGTGTATTTGTGAAGGCTCACAGAGCCAGAGGTTGCGTCAACTCTCCGGACAGTTTTTGTTTTATTTGTGGGGAATATACCGTGAAAAAGTGGCAGAGGAACATTTCTGCATTTATTAAAAAAGTATATTTCGCCTATTTCGGTTTGAAGTTAGGCGATCAAGACAAACCGTGGGCTCCTCACAAAGTGTGCAAGACATGTGAGGAAGATCTACGCTTATGGATGAAAGGTAAAAAACAAGCATTTCGTTTCGGAATACCTATGATGTGGCGTGAACAAAGAGACCACAGCAGTGACTGCTATTTTTGCTCTTGCATTGTGAAGGGATACAACTTAAAAAATAAGAACGTAATAAGTTACCCCAACCTTCCCTCAGCAATTAGGCCTATGCCTCATAGCAACGAAGTACCTGTGCCTGAACCACCAAAATCTTTGGATCATATTTGTGTGGACGGTTCTGATCATGATGAGACTCATCAGATGGCTTTTCCCGATGAGTCCAGTACTTCCGAGTTTGAAACTGAACCAGATCCGAAACCTGAACTTTTCTCTCAAGCTGAATTGAATGATTTAGTCCGGGATTTAGGACTCCCAAAAGATGCTGCCCAACTGCTAGGTTCTCGGCTTAAACAGAAAAATCTATTGTCACCAGGAACAACTTTTTATTGGTACTGCAACCGCGAGACACAATTTTTGAAGTATTTCAGCAAAGAGGAAGATTTGGTATTTTGCAACGATATATACGGAGTGATGGAAAAGTTTAAACTCAAGTATGATCCTGCTGAATGGCGGCTGTTCATTGATTCGTCAAAAGACAGCATAAAAGGTGTTCTTCTTCATAATGGCAACACATTCGCTTCAGTTCCTATTGCTCACTCTGTTATTCTCCAAGAAAAATATGAGAATTTGGCCCTGATTCTTCAGAAGATTCGTTATGATGAGCATAAGTGGATGATTTGTGGAGACTTTAAAATTCTATCCATGCTATTAGGGCAGCAATCCGGTTTCACCAAATATCCCTGCTTCCTTTGCTTGTGGGATAGCCGGGCCCGCGACCTACACTGGGGGAAAAAAGACTGGCCAATTCGGGAGTATTTGAGACCCGGTGAGAAAAATGTTCTTCATGAGAGCTTGGTACCTCGTGATAAAATTCTATTACCACCTCTCCACATTAAGTTGGGTCTCATTAAGCAATTCATCAAGTCCCTTCCAAAAGATGGTGAGTGCTTTCGGTACCTTTGCTCAAAGTTCCCCCGACTTTCTGAAGCAAAGCTAAAGGAAGGAGTGTTTGTTGGCCCTGATATAAGGAAACTCATTTCAGATGGAGCATTCGCTGAAACGATGTCTGAGAAGGAAAAAGAAGCCTGGGATTCCTTCAAGGATGTTGTTCTCAAATTCTTGGGGAACAGGCGGGATGAGAACTATAAGGATATTGTTGCCAGGATGCTCAATGCCTTCAAAGAGCAAGGCTGTAACATGAGCCTGAAAGTCCATTTCTTGCACTCCCATGTGAACTACTTTCCCGAAAACTTGGGGGCGTACAGTGAAGAACAAGGTGAAAGGTTTCACCAGGACATCAAGGACGCAGAGAGAAGGTACCAAGGAAGATGGAACACCACTATGATGGCTGATTTCTGCTGGTTGCTGCTGCGGGAAACCCCAGATGAAAAATACGCCAAGCAGCGCACCAAGAGAAGCATTCGGGGGAAGAAGAAACGGGCCCACCAGGAGATTGATTGACCCAAGAATGACTTTAAAATCTAAACTGTGTTGACAAATATCGTGTTTTTACTAAACTTTGAAATAAAAATTTGCTAGTTATTACCACAGTGTCGGATCTCATTTATTAGAATTTTATTTTCACACCATCGGGTGTTTGTCTTCATGTATTGCAATGGTGCGGTTTGCGTTTTCTATTCTTACATACATACCTGTACAACATTTTTTGCACATTTCTTTGCTTTGCTTTGTGTCTAACCTCGCTCTTATATGCTCAATGTTTGTGCACATGTATGTGGCTGTTTTAAGTGCTGACAATTTTGCTACCATCACAGTGTGTTTTGTTGACATTACTCTATTCTTATGTGCTGCCTTGTTACAATTTTCTTTATTCTTATTTGAATAACTACTAAACAATTAGTATAAAGAATTCATCCAAGAAACTTTTATCTCGATCGCACTCAATCTGAAACGTTCACCTCAAACTGCTAACCCAATGTAGCAAAAAATCTGTACGTGATGGAGCAAATTGGTTACCAGATTTGGATTCAGTGCACCAAAAAACGTAAAAATCAATCGAAACAGAGGCAGTTTAAAAAAAAATGTTTTTAGTGTACCTGTGTAACTATTATTGCTGTATTTTTTTTATTTTTCTGGTTTTGTAATTCTTATTCTGTAATTCATATTCAGATTTAATTTCTGGATTGTACTGGAAAAATTCAATAAAATTATAAATCTAAAAAGCAGCTGGAGAGTGGTGAGCCTTGAGGTTCGAGGCTCACTGGAGAAACAGTTAAGGAATATAGTTAGATATATTGTTCTGATTGTTAGATTAAGTGTTCAATTGAAAAAATAAAGAATAAGAGAGAGAGTGTGCTCTGAGGAGTCCCTCCTCCCTCCCCTCATTGGCGGGCTGGGCGCCGGAGGAAAAAGGCACTCAAAAGTTGTAGAGGAGCTGCGATCTGGTTCCCAAACTCACTCTTAAGTGAGGAACAGGCAGCAGAAGCAAGGCAGAGAAAGGATCTCCTTAGTGCTGAGACACATGGCAGGGCCGAAGACCGCCGCAGCTCTGGCACATCAGTACCAACTTCTCTCCCGTCGCCGAAGCCGCTTTTACGGCTGAGTGCAGGGAGAAGTAGCAGAGACACAAGCAGATGCAAGAAGCAGGGTGAGTGAAGTAATTTTATTACGATTGGCCAGTTTCGGATCGGGGAACCGCGTGAGCGTGGTGCTCATTGATGTCTGTCAGCAACCGCATGGGGAAAGTGCGAGAAAGCTGTTTTCGTTGTCCGGCTCTGTGGCAGCGTCAGTTTCTTCATCGGGTCGGCTTTGACTGATCGGGCTGCTTTTTCCTTCGTGTGTAAAGAGTTCAGGAAAGCCCTCTAGTCGAATGGTTAAAAAAAAAAGAAAGAACTCTGTGGTATTTCTGTTCTGCATGGGGGGGGGAGGGGGGGCTAGGGTTCTCAGTGTATAATTTTTCTCCTTCCACGGTGGTGAGGCAGCATTCATCGCGCTCTTTAGCTGCCTGTGGAGATTGTTTGTTTGCATTCAGCTATACGTCTCCATTAAGGTTACCAATCAGACATTTAGGAAGCGGAGGGAGGAATGCCTTCTAGGCTGCAGTGTTTGTTGTGCGGGGCTAGAAGGGGAGCGGTGTCAGACACAGGGGTCTGTAGAGGCTGCACCCAGGAGGCGACATCTATGGAGCAAGTTTTGGAATTGGGGGCAGAGAGTCAGAAAGAAGCCTCAGTAGCTCTGCCACAGCCTGTGTCACCCTCCATACCGCTACTGGAGCCAGTAGCGGGTCCGTCCTGGGTCCCAGATCTGCCGCCTTTCCAACCGGCTTTACCAGGAGGGCTTGCGGAAGTCTTTTCCCCAGAGTTTGTGGCTCTGATTCAACAAGCCTTTAGTGGCACTCAGAAGGGAACTGATACTACTCCCACGGTGGCACAGCCAGGGGTAAAGCGTCTGGGGACCCCTTTAGTTTTGGGGACTCCAGAAGTTCCATTAAAGAGGTCCAGAAAAGGGAAGAATAAGCAAGAGCAGTGTCATCGGAAGGTCCCCTCTCAGAGGATAGGGAACCCGATTTAGACATGGAGGAGGAGCTGGAGGAAGTAGAGTTAGCTGAACATGAGGACCACGCTAGGGTGATCAGGGTGTTCAGATGTGACGAACTACCAGCTCTCATAGCAGAAACGCTAAAAGCCCTTAATATGCCCACTACAGGGCCTGCGGAGGTTGTGACTTTGGAGGTTCCCTTGTTGCAGGCAGTGCGTAAGGCACAGACAGATTTTCTGGTACACAGAGTGGTGTGGGAAATGATACAGGAGGAATGGGACATGCCTGAAGCGGGTCTTAAAGGGTCCCGGGTAATGTCTCGCCTTTGTCCGTTGGTAGATCAGGATCGAGAGTTGTTTAAGTCCCCTAAGGTAGATGCAGCGGTCTCGGCGGTGACCAAAAAGACCACCATTCCCGTGGAAGGTAGCGCCACTCTCAAAGATGTTCAGGACAGGAAGTTGGATACTCTGTTAAAACAGGTCTTCGACATTAGTGCTTTCTCCATTCAGGCATCTATTTGTGGTGCATGGGTGGCGAGGGCCTGTCTTCGCTGGTCTCAGGGAATTCAGGGAGAACAGCTGGAGGAGAGGGGGAAGTATCCAGATTAGAATCTGAAACGGCTTACCTGGCTGACATTCACTATGACCTGTCTAAGAGTATGGCATCAGTGATAGCGGCTAGGTGCTCTCTTTGGCTGCGGAATTGGGCAGCGGATAGTTTCTCCAAAGTACGGCTGGGTAAGCTGCCCTTTAGAGGTAAGCTACTGTTTGGGGAGGACTTAGATAAGCTGGTAAAGGACCTTGGAGAGTCCAAAGGTGGAAGACTCTCGGAGGAAAGCAAAAGCAAGCGCGTCCAGCTCTGGCGGCTAAGGGCCAGCAAAGAGAGTTTTGTTGCTTCCGTCCAGCAAGGTTTGGTCAATTTCAGAGGGGACGCTTCACTTATTGGAATCAGGGATTTCTAGGCTTTAGAGGAGCAAGCAGAGGCTTTGCTGCTTCCTCTTCCTCAAATCTTAGAAAGTCGCAATGAAGCAAGAAGGGCACAGGTGAGCCTCGTTCCCATGGGAGGTCAGCTATGGGACTTTTATCCTGGTTGGGTCCAAATCACTTCCAATCAGTGGGTGTTGGAGGTCATTGGAGACAGCTATGCGCTGGAATTTCAATGCCTGGTGATAGACACTTACGTTTAATAGCCGTGCAAAGCGCCCCTCAAGTTCCGAGTGGTATAGATGACGTTAGAAAGACTGTTGAGCCTGAACGCGGTGGTGCCCGTACTACCGGACCAGTGCGGATACAGTCGATACTCCATTTACTTTTTGGCGCCAAAGAAAGAGGGATCATTTTGCCCAATTTTAGATCTCAAGGGGGTAAATCGCTGTCTGAGAGTGGCTCATTTTAATATGGAAATGCTAAGGTCGGTTATTGTGGCGGTAAGAGCAGCAGACTTCCTTACTTCTCTGGATTTGTCAGAAGCTTATCTTCACATTCCGATTTGACGGGAGCATCAGACGTTCCTCAGGTTTGCGGTTCCAATGGGGCATTTTTAATTCCAAGCATTGCCCTTTGGGTTAGCGACAGCTCCATGAACTTTCATCAAAGTCATGGTAGTAGTAGCAGCCGCCTTGAGAAAGCAGGGGATTCTTGTGCACCCCTATCTCGACGGTTGGTTAATTCGAGCAAAGTCCAGGAGCGAGAGCAAGTCGGCGACCACCAGAGTAGTAGAGTTTCTGCAGAGCCTAGGTTGGGTGGTCAATATGGCGAAGATCAGTTTGGGGCCCTCTCAGAACTTGGAGCATCTGGGGGCTCGATTCGATACAAACAGGGGAAAGGTTTTTCTGCCACAGCTGCGGGCACGAAGTTTGAGAAAGCTGGTCCGCGCTTTTCTGAGCAGAAGGATTCCCACGGCGTGGCATTATCTTCAGTTGCTAGGCAAGATGGCAGCAACGCTCGAGTTGGTGCCGTGGGCACGGGCTCATATGAGACCATTGCAGAGGGCCTTGCTCAGACAGTGGTCCCACCAGGACGATCCTTTGTCTTGAAAACTACCATGTCCACCGGAAACGAGACAGGTTCTTCAGTGGTGGCTGAAGCCAGGGGTCCTGAAGGAGGGAATGCCTCTGGAAGCTCCCACGTGGATAATCCTTATGATGGATGCCAGCCTCTGGGGTTGTGGAGCGCACGTCGAAGGAAATTTTGCCCAAGGACAGTGGACCGACATGAAAAAGACTTGGACCATCAACAGATTGGAGCTCAGAGCGGTCACTCTGGCTCTGAGGTACTTTCAGGGTTACCTGAGGAGCAGAGCGGTGTGAGTGTTTTCCGACAATGCCACCGCAGTGGCCTACATCAATCATCAAGGAGGCACAAGCCGCTAGAGTCTGAGGCCGAACAGCTCTTTCTATTGGCAGAGGTACATCTCGTAGCATTGTCAGCAGCACATGTGGCAGGAGTGGACAATGTGGCGGCAGATTTTCTGAGTTGAGTAAAAGTGGACCCAGCAGAATGGGTTCTTCATCCGGAGGTGTTCAAAATGGTAGTGCACTGCTGGGGGGAGACAGTTATGGATCTAATGGCGACATTCGAGTCAGCGAAGGCCAGCCGATTCTTCAGCAGGCGAAAAGAAAGAATGTCGGTCTTGATGTTCTCATCCAGAAGTGGCCAGAGCAGCAGCTCTTGCACGTGTTCCCTCCTTGGGTATTAATAGGTCGGGTGCTACAAAGAATAGAAATTCACAGGGGCCAAGTCATTCTGATAATGACGGATTGGCCAAGGAGGCCATGGAACGCGGATCTCATAATTTATTTATTTATTTATTTATTTAGCTGTATTTATATCCCGCTTTTCACCGGGTCAAAGCGGTCAATTGGGAGATACATTTAACACGAGGGGATATGACACACATACGCCAATACTTACAGGGAACATGGGCAATGGAGGGTTAAGTGGCTTGCCCAAGACCACAAGGAGTACCTATAGAACTAGAAATCCCAGTCCCTCCGGCCTGAGATTGCTGTCCCCAGGTGGGACTTGAACCCCCGGCCCTCCGGCCTGAAGTACCTTGTCCTAACCACTAGGCCACTCCTCCCTAGACTCTTGGTGGGCCGCCCTTGGCGGCTACCAAGTCGGGGGGATCTGTTGTTCTAAGGTCCCATCCTTATGCCTCAGGTGGATCGATTCTCGCTTACGGCTTGGCTCTTGAAAGGGCGAGGCTGAAAGCGAGAGTTTACTCCATGGTGGTTATTTCCACCATGTTGAGGTCTAGGCGGAGGTCTACCTCATTGGCATATGTCTGTATCTGGCGAGTATTTGAGGCCTGGTGTACAGACAGGTTGTTTGAAGTGTTGAGATCTTCAGTTCCTCACGTTTTGTCTTTCTTGCAAGACGGTTTCGACAAGGGACTAGCGGCGACTTCCTTACGAGTGCAGGTGGCAGCGCTTTCATGTTATAGAGGAAGCATAAAAGGCGTGTTGCTGGGTATTCACCCAGATATAAAGCGTTTTTTGAAAGCAGTGTCTCTTCTCAGACCTCCACTTAAATCTGCGGTTCCGCCGTGGGATCTTGCGTTAGTGCTGGATGCATTAGTACGTGAACCTTTTGAACCTTTGTCTAGGTCTTCGGTTAAAGATCTTACTCTCAAGGTAGTATTTCTAGTAGCGATATGTTCAGCTCATAGAATTTCAGAGCTGCAGGCTTTGTCTTGTAGAGAGCCCTTCTTGTCATTTTATGATAAGAAGGTGGTATTGAGACCAGTGCCATCTTTCTTGCCAAAGGCCGTTTCACCTTTTCATGTGAATCAGGTGGTCTCTCTGCCAGTCTTTGAAGAGTCTACCGAAAAGTCCAACTCAGGAACATTGCAATTTCTAGACGTTCGACGAGCGTTAAAGAAGTATCTTAGGAGGATGGCCGAGTTCCGAAAGTCAGATAGACTATTTGTCCTGTTTGGTGGATCAAGGAGAGGAGAAGCAGCCAGTAAAGCTTCCATTGCAAGGTGGCTTAAGGAGGCTATAGCATCGGGGAGGGCATTAGAGCTCCTTCGACTAGGGCACAAGCGGCGTCATGGGCCGAGTGTCAGCTAGTGCCACTGGTTGATATTTGTAAGGCGGCTACTTGGTCGTCTTTCAATACGTTTGTGAAGCATTACTGTCTAGATGTTCAAGCGGAGAGGGATACTAGGTTTGGCTCAGCGGTGTTTCAGGCTAGCCTAGCAGGTTCCTCCCGTTGATTATTTCACTGCTCTGTTACATCCCCAGAGGTTCGGGACTAGACTGGAGGGACGATAAGGAAGGTGAAATTAGACTTACCTGCTAATTGCTGTTCCTTGAGGAACTCCAGTCTAGTCCCACATCTCTCCCTCGTTTATGCTATTACTGTTGCCTGAAGCACGGAAGTATGTCACAAGGGAAGAGAAAGACTCTACTGTGAGGATGCGGGCCATAAAGGGTAAGTGCTCTGGGGGAGTGGGGATTTGATTGAGGTCACTGTCCTCCGGGGAGCGGAAAGGGACGGACCTCAGTAGCACAGTTTGTTATAGGTACCTCCGGGTTTCGGGGGCGTTACAGCAGGAGCAGTTCCGGCTCTTTGCTTAGTTAAATTTAGGTTAGTGGACAATTGGTGGTTCTATTGCTGCTTGATTGTTGCTCTGGTGAGTCTGCTTTGTCAATAGATTACTGGTCAGAGGAGGCAGATCCAGGAGTATTTGTACCAGTGTCATCACTAGAGTGACGTTTCTCAGTCTCCAAAGCTGCTACAGGAGGCAGGGCCGGATTTACCTATACGCCATGTACACCATGGCGTAGGGCCCACAGCTGGCAGGGGCCCACAAAAAAAGAAAAAGTTAATTTTTTTAAAAATAAAATTAAAAAAAAACCCCTGCTGGCTGCCGCCGCAGCACCGACTGACCCGCGGGGGCCCCCTCTACAAGCTGACTCCGTCGGTTCCTTCCTCCCTCCCTCCCTCCCTCCCTCCGTGCAGGGTGCAGGCTGTGAGAGACGCGAAAGTGTCTCCTCGCGTCTCTGTTAAGCCCACAGGGGCTGATGGGAAATTTCCCATCAGCCCCTGCGGGCTTAACAGAGACGCGAGGGAGACACTCTACCTTCGCGCCTCTCACAGCGTGCACGGAGGGAGAGAGGGATCGACGGACCGACGGAGTCAGCTTGCAGAGGGGGCCCCCGCGGGTCAGTCCATGCTGCCGCGGCAGCAGAGGGGGCCCCGCGGCGGCAGCCAGCAGGTTGTTTTTTTTAAATTAAATTTTACTTTAGGCCGACGGGGGTGGGGGGTAGGACTGGTAATGGGCTATTGGGGGGGCTGGGGCTGGGGCTGGGACTGGAAAGGGGCTGGGGGTTTAAGGCTAGAGGTGGGTTGATGGGGTTAGGACTGGTAATGGACTGTGGGCTGTTGGGGGGGGCTTAGAACTGGCAATGGGCTTTGGGGGGGGTTAAGACTGGTAATGGGCTGTGGGCTGATGGGGGCTGTATGGTAATGGGCTATGGGTTTCTAGGACTGGAAAGGGGCTGGGGGGGGTTAAGACTGGAAGTGGGCTGGTGGGGTTAGGACTGGTAATGGGCTTTTGGGGGGGTGTAGAACTGGTAATGTGCTTTGGGGGGGGTTAAGACTGGTAATGGGCTGTGGGCTGATGGGGCTGTCTGGTAATGGGCTATGGGGGGGCTAGGACTGGAAATGGGCTGGGGGGGTTAAAACTGGAGGTGGGCTGATGGGGTTAGGACTGGTAATGGGCTGTGGGCTGATGGGGGGGTTAGGACTGGCAATGGGCTATGGGGGGCTGACTGGAAATGGGTTGATTGGGTTAGGACTGGAAGTGGGCTGATGGGGGGTTAGGACTGGTAATGGGTTATAGGGGGGGCTTAAACTGAAAATGGGGTGATGGGGGGTTAGGACTGTAAGTGGGTTGATGGGGGGGCTAGGACTGGTATTGGGTTGGGGGGTTGCTAGGACTGGAAATGGGCTGATGGGTGGCTAGGACTGGAAATGGGCTGATGCAGGGACTGGAAGGGAATGGATGCTGGGTGAGGCTGGAACTAGAAGGGAGCTGATGTTGGGGGAGGATTAGAATGGGATGGGGCTGGAAGAGTAAAATGGAGAAGGGAAAAATATTTTGTGTGGGAGGGATAAAAAATCTACAATTGGCCGGGTATTGGGAGAGTAAGTGGGGATTGAGGATGGAGGGGTAAAATTTGAGTGGATGAAATAGGAATGAGGAAAGAGCAAAAGGAGAAAGATTAGTATGTTAAAGCAGATGTAGAGAGAGAATGGAAAAAAATCTAGCAGAAAGAAGAAAGGACAAATGGACAGCAGACGATGGAGAGTTAGCAGAAGACACGAAGAAACCAGAAGAAAGTGGCTGGAGCAATTGCAGCTGAAAAAAATGCACAAAAGGTAGAAAAATATCTCTTTATTTTGAATTTATTAATTGGAATATGTCAGCTTTGGTAAATGTGCATCATTAACGTCTGCGCTTTGTTTAGTACAAGAGCAAATTAATGTATAGTTTTCTTTCTACAGTGTTGTACTTTCCAAGTTTGGCTTTTGGGATTCCCAGTTTAATTATTGTCTTCCTGTTTCTAAATTGTGATTACTTGTTTGATGGTCTATGTTCTGCATGTGTAACTGAGCTGAGGTGTTCTGTTTATATAATTCCTATTTGACATTGCCACTTGTTCTCTTTCCCCAGTAGGTCATGTATTGTTGTTCTCTGAAATGTATTGGTTTAATATTTGCAGTGTTGCCTTTTGATTGGTAGGGTATGGTGCTTTGTGAGTCCTGGTAGTGCTGTTAGGATACGGCGGGTTTACTATGGGTTCTAAATGGGCAGTGTTTGTAGTAGTTCCTAATGTGTCTGGCAGTTGGCACTGGATTATAGTAATGTAGAAATCTTTTAGTCTTTCTTTATCCATACACTCATTAAGAGGCACGTTTACTAAAAGTTAGTATATGGTAACATTATGCAAGTATTTATACAAATGAGGCCCCTTATGCAAATGAGGCCCCGCACCCCCCTTGGGCCGCCCCTGCTGGGGGCCCACAATTTTTGTTGCAATAGGGCCTCACTCAAGGTAAATCCGGCCCTGACAGGAGGTGCTAAACCCCAAAGGTTCGGGACTAGACTGGAGTTCCTCAAGGAACAACAATTAGCAGGTAAGTCTAATTTCACTATCTCTGTCTTGAGAAAAATTGTCAGAAAAGTGTTTGTCCTTTAGTGAAGAGAAAGAATGAAGGGCCCTCTCCTCCTTTTCAGGATTCAGATGATCCCCTTGAACCCTTGCTTTAAAATTTAAGTCCTGCTGCCCCAAGGTTACCTGATGTTCTGGAGCCTCCAGATGACCCTCCCATCCTAAGGTCAGAGTTCCCCCTCCTTCAGTAAGTTCAGCATTCCAGAAGTCACATTCAGTTAACCAGTTGCCCAGCTGCACACAGGCAGAAACTTCATCACAGGCAAGCAGTTCTTCCCCACCCCATTTAGTCCCAGTTTCCCTGGAAGAGGAAGAGAGTATTTCTCAGAGAACATGCTCTTATCTCCCTGTACCAATCCGTAAACTTGCAAGCACTGCCACCAGTGTCCAAGATATGCCAAATATTACTCAAGCTGTAATACATTTTAACAATGCCGAAGATATTACTGCCCTAATGCCCCTGAGAGTTGTCCCTACTATGGGGACTGATGGGCAGATTACTGACCACAAGGTCTGTGTCCCCTTATCCACTGCAGACCTCCTTCACTGGAAAAATACCACTCTGCAATGGAGGGATGATCCGGAGGGGGTCATCAAGGTGTTTGAAACCATTTTCCTTACCAATGAGGCAGACTGGAAGGACTGTCAGGTACTTCTTAGAACTCTCCTTAAGACTGGGGAAAGTTCAGAGATTATTAGGGCTGCCAAAGAAGCCCGAGTTTATATTTACCGGGACCCAGAGTCCCGATTTTCCCATCTCACCGCTGACAATTTTGATACAAATCCCAATTGGAATCTTAATGATGCAGAGGGACAACACCTTACCTCGTTCTTCCGTCTATGTATTCTGGAGGGTATTCGTAAGGCTGCCCATAAGACTGTGAACTGGCAGAAAGTCCACGAAGTAAAACAGGGATCAAACGAACACCCATTAGATTTCTTCCAGCATCTTCGGGAGGCTGTGAGAATCTGGGGAGGTATAGAAGACCCCGAGGACGCAGCCCATGTTGCCTTGATGCGGGGTCTATTTAAAGGACAGTGTGCCCCTGATATACGGCACAGGCTAGCATCAAGAGATGATTTTAATGGCATGAATTTAGATGCAGTACTATCTATGGTCACTTCTGTGTTTTACAAGAGTCAGTAAAGAAAAACAGGGTGAGAAAAATATGATGAATCTGTTGGCTGCAGTCATTACTCAAAATCGTCCTCGACCAAATAATCCTGGAATCGGTACCCATTTCCAGTGTGGTCAAAAGGGCCACTTTAAACATGAATGTCCTCTTAAGGGAAACAAATGTGCAGGATACTAAAGACCTTTTAATTAGTTTAGCTTACAAAGGCCACAAAGTTTCCCTGCCACAGATTCAGTTTTCCCAAAAGGAAGTACATTATTTGGGCCATGTGCTATCAGAAGGTCAGAGGAAATTATCTGAAAGCAGACTTCAGGATATCATAAACTGCCCTAAGTCACGTACTAAAAGACAGAGGAGAGGATTGTTGGGAATGGCTGGGTTTTGCCGAGCCTGGAACCCAGGGGTGTGGGGAATTGTCCAAGCCTCTCACTACCATGACATATAAAGAGGAACCTGATGAATTGTACTGGATTAAAGAAGCCAGCAAGAGCTTTGATCAGCTGAAACATGCCTTGTCCACAGCCCCAGTCTTGGGTCTCCCAGATTACCGTAAGCCTTTCACCCTCTTTTTCCATGATCAGAGGGGGGTGGCTTTGGGGGTCCTTACTCAAGAGTTGGGACCATGTAAACGACCCATAGCTTAATTTTCCTGCCAGTTAGACCCGGTGTTAGAGTCTGCTGCACTCCCATCTAATTACAGTGCACAAGCAGCAGAACTAGTGACACTCACACGTGCCTGTGATTTATCTGCTTATGTGGCTGTAAATTTATTTAAGAGGTTTTATATACCCCTTTATCATTTCAGTCAAAGGGGTTTACATTGAAACTTAAACCTGGTAATGTACATTAAACAGGGACATTGATAACTTGGATTTTTCTGAGGCAATGGAGGGTTAAGTGACTTGCCCAAGGCCACAAGAAGTGCTGGTGGGAAATGAATGCTGGTCTCTGGGTTCCCCAGCCAGTGTTCTTAACCATTAGGCTGCTCCTCCAGATAGCTTGTATACATTCAGTGTTATTCAATCCACAGGTGTGTTGTGGACACAACGAGGGATTCTCACCTCAGCAGGAACTAAGATTGCTAATGCTCAGTTAGTCAGCACCTTATTAGAAGCTATTCAGCTCCCTGAAGCTATCTCTGTCATGCACTGTAAAGGTCACTCCCGAGACTCTGATCCTATCTCTATAGATAATAGAATGGCTCATTATGCTGCTCAGAAGGCTGCCCTGCTACCTCCATCTACCTCATTATGCATGCAAGCCTCTGTCTGCCCAAGTGCTGCTGAGTCCCCTGGTCCTCTGTACAACAATGGATGTCCTGGAGTCTCATCATCACCCGGATGGGTCATGGACTACACAAGACAGCAGAGTAGTGTAGGCAGGGTCCACCTACAAAGGTTTCCCCAATATTACCAATTACCAATGAATAGCTCAGACAACTGTTGCTTAGCTGCAAAAGCCTTTATTTGGGTACAAAAGCAAACAATTTGCAAATGCAGATAGCAAAAGACTTTGTCTGAAAAGGTGACAGGCAACCAACTCTCAGTAATGGAGTCAGAGAGCAGATTGCCCCTGAGCTAGAGAGCTGCTCCCCTTATATCTTCTTTCTCTGTCACAAAGCTCTAGAAAGTACTGCATAGCTTCTGACGTCATATGCAGGGTTTTTTTCTATGGAGTACGTGCAGCTTTCTGCAAAGCCTGCAAAAGTTTCTACTTGGGGAGGGAGCCTCCCATGATCATTTGGGCAAGAAATTAATTCAGTTCTCTTCAAGGTCTCTGCTTATCGGTGTGCTGTCAAGCATTTCTTTCCTTTGCCTTCCTGTGTGGGGCCTGTGTTCTTTTTAGTTCCTGGTACCAAACGCTATCTTCAAGGCTGAAAGTATTTTCATTTCTACTAATTAGTTTTAGCTTGACCTATATTTCATAGTAGGCCCATATCCTGAGCACTGCTGCCCAAAACATGGTTTCCAGACTGTAGCAGGCCTCATATACTTTCTCTGGTAGCCCACATGCTGTATTCTTGTACCATAAACAGGATGCTTGTGTGCGGTGCAGGTCAGCAAGAGTGTAGACATAGAAGGCATATGAAGCAGAGCAGAGCAGAACTATCCCTAAGCCAAAATATCCCAACAGTAGCTATCCACACTCCTCAGTTAATGCAGCTTTTAAGATTGTTACATCAAAGAACTCATTGGTCAGCTATGAAAATGGGAGATTCAGTTAGTGGCCAGTGGTTTGCTCCTGAAGTCTATTCCCTGGCTAAGCAGATTGTTAAGGATTGCTTGCTGTGTGCAGCAAGTAATCCAAGGGGGGAGATGCAAAACCATGGGCTTTTGTTCCTTTTGAGCGATTGCAAATTGATTTCACTGACTTGACTCCTGCAAAAAAGTTTAAATAAGTGTTAGTTATTGTTGATCAGTTAACTGGCTGGGTCGAAGCATTTCCTACAACCAATAAAAGGGCTTTGCAAGTGGCCAAGATATTGGTGAAGGAAATTGTTCCAAGGTATGGTCCACCCAGGGTCATTGACTCAGATCAGGGACCCGAATTTACCTCAAGCATTATTCAAAGTCTGTCTGAATTTCTGGGCTTCACCTGGAAGCTACATACTCCTTGGCATCCTCAGAGCTCAGGACAAGTTGAAAGAATGAATCAGACTTTAAAACAACAACTGCTAAAACTTTGCAAGGAAACCAAATTACTATGGGTAGATGTTTTACCTCTAGCCCTGTTTATCCGTACCACCCCGAGGGGCAGACTCAAAATCTCTCCGTACCAGTTACTTTACAGGAGACTACCTGTGGGATATGGCCCCGAACCCTCAGAGATCCCCAACTATGTATTTCAAGATTCTCACCTCACCTCTGATATTTTGCATCAGCAGAAACAAATTTCTTCCCTTCACAGGTATGCACAGCAGTTCCAATCTCTCCCATTAGACATGGCCGCCCAGTGCGCCCACTCATTCCACCCCGGAGACTGGGTCCTGATTAAAGCCTACCACCAACAACCACTACAGTCACCATGGGAAGGGCCCTTCCAAGTGCTGCTAACCACCCCGACTGCAGTCAAGGTTGTCGTCAAAGGATCCTGAACTCACTACACCCGCTGTAAACATGCCACGCCTCCTCAAACCCCCGGACCAGGATGAGAAGAAGCTGACATTGGGGCAGCCAAAGCCCTAGCACCTGGTGAAGGAGAAGAGAAGGCTCCTGAAGAAAAGTGGCTCTCGGAGGCTGTGCCCAGCCTTGGCCTGAAGGTAAAGCTCAAGAGACTGAAATAAGAGACTGATATAATTCTATTTCACTGAAATCTTGTATTTCTCCATGCCTATTTGTTATCCTTTTGGAAGGAGGATCCGACCAGAGGAAGCTCCAGTAGTTCAAAGGAGTTCCTCTGAAACGGTTGAAACTGAGATTATTGTATGTGTCTTTTTCTTTGTGCTATTTAGTGTCCTGTTTATAGAGGTTATTGTTCCCTGGCTTATTGCAGAATGGGCAGTCCCCTCCAGTGTACTCCCTCTCAATAATGTTTGTTTATCTCCTCTACTTTGCTTACCTTCCTGTGATAAGTCCCAGCCCTTTTGGATCAGGATTGAGTAGGGGATGGTGCCTGTGTCCCCAGTATAAGCATTTTTCACACTGCCCCAGCAGTTTGATCAACATTTATTTATTTTATTCACATTTATATACCGCATCTTCCAAAGTTCAGTTGCGGTATATAAATATAAATTATCCTGCCAAGTCCCGAGCCCTGTGTACCCAGGAAGAACTCATAGGCATTTTGCGACTTAACTCCCACAATGCCTCCGTATGCATAGGACCCAACTCCAGTTGTGGGAGGTACATAATTACAACCCTAAAGGACAGAAAACTTGTGAAAGAGAACAAAAAGGTATTGTTCCCTGTAAAGTGACCTGTTATCACCACAACCCCCGAACCCCATTTCGGCCACTGGGAACAAAGCCTTCATGTAAAGTTGCTCAAAGAAATTGCCTCACAGACAACTCAGAATTGTTATGTGTGTTCTCATGTTCCTTCACATCAGCAAGCTGACACTCCCTTAATAAGTATAGAAGTTTCTTTTGCAGACTATAATGTTACTATCTTCTCCCCATCGAAAGCCTTTAATACCTCTTCTACCTTCATTTCACTAACAAATTTGGGTTATGGTACTATATGTTTTCAAAAGAATGGTCAAGGTCAAAGGTTAGGTAGAAGTGTGTGCCAATACCGCATCACTCATGAAAACTCTTATTTTTCCTATTTTCTTTCTAATTCTTCCTCCCCTATTTTAACTACCTCAAATTTAACCTCTCTACTGTGCCACATCTCCACTTGCTCTCTTTCTTCTTCGCTTATAGGTAATTTAGCCTCTTGGAAACCACTCCCAGGAACTTATTAGGTATGTGGATTCTGTGCCTTCTCTAATTTTCCTAAGGGTGGACAGGGCCTTAGTTTCATTGGCCTGGTTGTCCTAGTTATACGTATTACCCCTACCCTCCCTGAGGGATGTAGGAGAAACCGTAGATCAGCTCTAGATACAGAGGATCACAATAAGCTCATAACCAAAATAACTTCCCAGTATGATGGTGATTCTGTAGGTCATATTATTATCCCAGGTATAGGGGTGATTATGAATCACGGGGATATACGCACTCTTGCCTCTATTCTATCTGCATTTTTG
This sequence comes from Ichthyophis bannanicus, assembly GCA_033557465.1. NCBI lineage: Eukaryota > Metazoa > Chordata > Amphibia > Gymnophiona > Ichthyophiidae > Ichthyophis > Ichthyophis bannanicus. The sequence goes on along the minus strand of CM066037.1, from coordinate 368,048,615 downwards.
AATTAACCATATTACAGCTTTACAATACATGACCTGCAGCGACCCCTCCAGGAAATTATCAGAGATAAAACAGGTTTAGGTAACTTAGCAGATTGGTTCGGAGGATGGGGCTAGTTACAGAAAGTTGTCTTTTATTTGATCATAATTGTCATAATACTGGTCTCTGTGTGCTGTTGCATCCAGTGTATCCCTAGCTTGGCCCAAACCTTTAAAGTCTGCTTCACTCCAACAGCGATTGTTAATGCTAACCTCCTTATCCCTGAACTCCCCCAAATTGAGGCTGAGGTGTGCTCAGAGTACCTGCTCCGGAACAAGATATACTCCCTACTTGGACCCAGGGACCCCCCGGCACTGTTCCCTCTAAGCTGTGCGCGTGTGCGCGCGCACACATCTCGCCGAGCGAGCGCACATACTTTACAACAGAGCGCACAAAAATTACAGCTCTGATTCTGATAGAAAACAACACAGACATCTTAAAATTTAAAAGTTATGATTGTAATTACTAGAAATTTCCCGCTTCATTTAGTAATCCTCTATTTTCATTTAATTTGATTAAAATCAATGTGGTGTACATACTGTATTCTGACGTGTAGTCAAATTTTTAAGTATATAACTCCGAGTGTCGTTATGTGGCGCACAAAAATTTAACCTTCCTTCAAAAGCTGCACACAGCTGATATTTTATGCGCAGCCAGCCTACAGAAAATTAGAGGGAACATTGCCCCCCGGCCATGAGGACGGCCAAGAAGAACCTGGGCCGAGGATGCAGGAACAATATCTGTGATTGCCTCCAGTGATAAGGAGGCAATCAAAGGGGGGAGTGAGATGGGAAAGGAAAGCATTACAAGGAACAAGAAAGGAAAAACATTGCAGGTAGCCCAAGCAGCAAACTGGGGATGCAGGCCTGAACTTGCAGGTACAGGGAAGCAGGGCAACAGAGAAAAACAACTTAATGTCTTTAACTGATAAGCTTGCTAACAATCTGCTCTTTGTAAAAAGGAAACTTTGCCTAACCACAGAACAGAAGAAGAGAGACAGATAACCCCAGCCACCCCTCGTGCAACCAATCAGAAGCCCATATTCGCCTAGACATATAGTTTTTGCTAAGCTTCTTTCCACTAGAATTTCCATTGAAGATACACAAAGATAGGTACCTTTTGACCCTATTTCTTAATAGTTCAGCTAGTCAGTTAGGCCTGACCACTATCCTGCTGAACTATCTTTGCCCTCATAGACATGCTTGACCACTATCTTGCTAAATAATCTGCACATCTAGTAATCAACCAGTAACACAGCTTCCCTTTGGCCTTGGACGCAAGGGGACTAAGAAAGGGGGAGGGTGGGAGGGGGGGGGGGAGAAAATGCATAGGTGGATTGACAAGAGCTATGCAGGAAAATTGTATAAACATAACGCACAAGGCTTGTATCGGGACCTGTTACTGTGACTCTGTAAGTGACAGGTCTCTGCTAGCAGAATAAAACAGGTAATGTACATAGAACTTGGATTTGTTTTGTCTTTCTTCACATTCTCTTCAGCAGGTGTCAAACTCAGTGGACCGGGACCCTACTAAGCAACGACTCATGACACTACCACTACTGATCCACAGGCTGGTGTTGAACCTGTGACCCTTTACTCATACTAGCCTTGGGTTTGGAGCCACAGAACAGCTATATGAATGCTTCAGTACATGCATATTTAGGTGGCCATTTTCAGGGTGCATGAGGGCATGACTTGGGGCATGCCTATGTGCGCTTAGCTATCTGCAGGCTCTGTGACATGCTTGCAGGCTGCAGTGATGGTTAGCAGTGGAGAGCGATAGGTTGGGAGTATGAGAGATGGAAGGGACAACAGTAAAGAAGATGGAGCTTAGGAGACGGTTGGAAATAGGATCAGAGGAACCTCCTCAGGGATCATAAAAAAGGAAGAGAGGGTAGCAGAGGTGGGGGGGGGGGAGGGAAGGTTTGGAGTGAAGAGGGGGAGGTGGGGAAGTGGCTGACCTCATGGGGAATGAAGTGTGATCTTGTGGATTTAGTCATGGAAATAGCCAGGGTTTGGCCAGAAAGGGAAGGAGGGATCAGAGTCAGAGCCACCTTGAAGAGAGTGGTGAGAGTTGTAAAGAGACAGCGAGGGTCAGAGGCACGAGAGTTAATGATATGGGCATAATAGTCTTGTTTTCCAGGTGCTATGACTGACTGACATGAGACATGTGTGCATTTGAGATGTAGAAAGTCCGCAAGGGTGTGGGTTTGAGGCAAGTACACTCAGCTGAGCGAGCACAGGAACATAGATGGTGGATAAAGCCAGGGCGGGGGTAATGTATGCCTCACAAGACATGGCATGGTCAGAGCAAGTGCATCCAAAGCAGAGGATAGTGCAGCATTATAGGAAGCTACTGCCTCATCAACAGACTCAGATGACATAGGAGATGAGAGAGGTGATGAGGGAGTTGTGGAGAGAGGCAAAGGGTTACTAGCATGAGGAATAGTGATACCATGTTGCTCCTGCCCCCCTCCCACAGAGTCTGTGGGTACAGGTACCACTGCTGTAGACCTCAGAAGGGGGGTGGGGGGGTATGTGCTCCAGTGTGCCTGCTCCTACCATGCTTGGCATCCCACTGACAGTGAAAACTGTCGGGTTGCCCCTGTCACACACTGCCAGAACACAGCTCATCCCAACTGCAGGCTGCACACAATGCACACAAAGCACGCAACCCCCACATTCGCACAGCACTGACATGGTGGCATGGTAGCAGTGGTGATGGCAGCACTCACTTCTGACTGCAGCAGCATGTCTATGTGTGCCAATATCACTGCAATGCCATACTATGCATATTATATGTACATCCTAGGCAGCTGCCTTGTCACCCTCCTGGACCTGTGAGCCCCACGTGGCACCTCCTTTACCACATAGCAGCATCCATGTGACACCTTCTTTGCCCCATTGGCAACATCAGCCTAGTGCCCTGTCATAATAGGACACTGTTGTAGCTGCTAATGGAGCACTACTATCACTATCTTGGGCTCCCCGTCTATGCACCACATTGCACACATTAAAATAGGCTCTCTCCCCTCAGGCAATACCCTTTCTTTGAGGTTTACTTGCCGGTAAGGTCTCCAGCGTTAAAAGGCTCTAAAACCCGATTGCATGACAGGCATTAAGGGAGCACTCATTGTGAATGCCCACTCTCTGCCCCGTTAATGTCACTCTCTGCAACCTGTTCTCTTAATTCTGAGGAAGCCTTTAACGTTTGTTAAAGCAGTGTTATTGCAGCGTTAAGGGAGCATGTGTGCCAATAACAGGCATTAATGGCACACTTGCTCCCTTGACGCCCTTTAGTAAACATATCCCTATATCAACTTGTTTACCTGTTTATTCACACCTTCAAAAAAAAAAAAACAGATTAGTAAGACAAGACCTTCCTTGGCTAAAGCCATATTGGCTTTCTCCCATTAAACCATGATTATCTACATATTCAGTAATGTTGTTCTTTATAATGGTTTCTACTATTCTGCCCGGTACTGATGTCTGGCTCAACAGTCTGTAATTTCTCAGATCACCCCCTGGAACCCTTTTTAAAAATTGTCATTACATTGACCACCAATTTATTTATTTAACAAACTCTTTTATACCACATCCTCCCATGGATCGGATGCGGTTTACAATGAACAAGTGATACAGGCATGACAGATATGCATGTCTAGTCCTAATACCAATCTTCAGGTATTACAGATGATTTTAATGATAGTTCACAGATTACTAATAGTAGGTCTGCAATCTCATATTTCAGTTCTTTCAACACCCTCGGATGTATACCATCCAGTCCTGGTGATTTGTTACTCTTCAGTTTATCGAATAGTTGTGATATATCTTCCTGGTTTATCGATATTTATTTAAATTCTTCCGATGTAGCACCTTTAAATATCATTTCAGTCATGGGAAACTTGCCTACATTTTCTTCAATAAAGACTAAAGCAAAGAATTCATTTAATCTCTCCGCTATGACCTTGTCCCCTCTTAGTACCCCTTTTATCCCTCTATCATCTAATGGTCCAACTGACTCTCACATAGGTTTTTTGCTACAAATGTACTTGAAAAAGTTTTTATTATGCATTTTTGCTTCCACAGCAAGTTTTTTTTTTAATTCTCTCTTTGCCGTCCTTATCATTGCTTTGCATCTAACTTGCCAGTGCTTATGTTGTTTCCAGTTTTTGCCATTTCACTCCTTTTTTCCAATTCCTCAAAGATGTTTTTTTGGCTACAACAGCCTCTCTGACCTCATCTTTAAACCATGCTGGCAGTTTTTTCGCCTTTCTTCCACTTTTCTTAAATTATGGAATACAGCTGGTCTGGGCTTCCAAGATAGTATTTTTTAACAACGCCCATGCTTGATGTAAATCTTTAACCTTTGCAGCTGCGCCTTTTAATTTTTTCTTAACTGTTTTCTTCATTTTATCATAGTCTCCCTTTTGAAAATTAATTGTGGATTTCCTTGCCATCCTTCCTCCATTTATTAAATCAAACACGATCATGCTATGATCACTATTACCAAATGGCCCCATGTTAACAATTAGCACACGTTAGTAAACATGCTCCTGTATGGCCAAAAATTAATGCACATTCCTACTTCATTAAGTGGCAGTTGTAACCCTAAAATGAATGAACCTCTAAAAAGCCTGTAAGACTGGCAATCAGTGTGGAACAGTAATTGTAACCATAAACCAGTGGATCTAAGTGAAAGCCTTGGGTGCAATCTGTCCAGAGTGAAAGTTAAAACCCTAAAATGCAATGGTACTACAGTACTTTAATACTGTAGGTTGTGAAACTTAGGAAAAGAGATTCTGAATGTAGGATTCCATATGAAAATCTGTGTGTGCATCTGTCCAAGCTGAACAAATCACTGTGGGGCAGACAAGATGAGCCTTTCTGATATTTACAGTATCTGCTTTCATTTGTTATGTCACTGTGTTCAGAGCACTATTGGGTAGGTTCAAAGAAAAAACTGATTTTCATTTTGATTTAAATTATGAAGAAGCTGGAAAGACAAAATGCAGCAAAGGATCACATAGCAACAGAGCTCTCCCTAACTCTCTGACAAAAGCAAGAAATATAGCTGATCTATTTATTTTTCTCTCCAGAAATGGAAAAATAATTATAAAATATATTGCATTAATAAATCAAACCAGGCGCCTGAAATAATCTCATAAAATGTTATGGCCTAAATAAGACCCTTTATCAGTATTCTTTGTTTAACATTTTATGTTTATTGATAAATGAAGATGCACTTAAATTATTCAAAGCAAACATTAGCTGCAAGCAAGGAATTAATAATTGATAGGACTGAAAGGGCTCTGTTTTACACTTGAGAGCTAGATATTATTAGCCGAGTTGCATGGACAAAGGGAATGTAATGGATATAAAGGCATTCAAATTATGATGGTTATTGTGGTCTTGTGGCTTGCTACAAAGGCGAAAGCTATACAACTCAGAATAACCATAGATTTCACTCCTAGAAATTGACACTACAAATTAGACTCTGATATATCCAGATTTCCTCAACATCAAGAGGAATAAATATCTTGTTGCAATATCTACAACATCAATGGGAGGGAATGGAAGAAATGTTATTAAAATGAAAGCTGTGAATGAAGAGACAGCCAAAACGTAAACTATAAATCTGTGAATTACATTGTCTTGAAATGCTCTTGGTTTCTGTATCCTAGACTCAAAATGTACAGTAGATGTAGTCAGTACACCAGAGCGTGCTGTAAGCCATTACAATAGCATAGCAGATATTGTTCCTTATACATTGCTGAGGAAAAATACTTAAACAATGCAAACAATGGACTTGTATTTCAGCTCAAAACTTCAAAGTGCTAATATTATATATACAAGGGGTGTCCGATATTAAAGGTACAGGACAAAATTACACTAACATTTGTATTTAAAGAAATTATTCAATACATTCCACCAAAAACTACATACTTTTGTTTACTTCTCCACATAATCGCCATAAACATTGACCCAGCATGACACTAGTTTGAACATCCCTTCATGGTACAGTTGCGTGTCATGTTGCTTGAAGTAGTCCATAACGGTGTCTTGCAATTCCTCCTGATCCGCAAAGTGTTTCCCCACCAAGAATTTCTTCAAAGGTCCAAATAAATGAAAATCCGAAGGGGCTAAGTCCAGACATTGCATACAGCCATAAGACAGAAAAGGCCGGGAAGATTACGCGAAGGAGTTAAACTTCTGCATGATGGCGCAAGACTCCACACGTCAAAACAAACAATCTGTGGTTGACACAGCGGAAGTGGGAGGTCCTGCTACATCCTCCGTATAGTCTGTGACACTAAAGATCCAGGATTCCTAATTTAAGATCTAAGGGCCTGATATTGATTTCTGACGGCTATGCACCTCTAAGGCGCATAGCTGTCACTACTGAACTTTAACCCCGGATATTCAATCTGGGACCATATCCAGCCACCAGAATTGAATGTCCGGGTCTGCCACAACGTGCCCCAATGAGTCAAACAGCGCAGAGGCTAACCATGTAGCGGCGATATTAAACCACTGCCTGGTTAGCCTCGACGGCAAAAGTTTATTTATTTATTTAACAGGTTTTATATACCGCTTTATCATTTCAATCAAAGTGGTTTATATTGAAACTTAAACTTGGCAATGTACATTAAACAGGGACATTGATAACTTGGATTTTTCTGAGGCAAGTTAGGATTGTGTTAGTGTCACTAAATATCCCACTTGGGGCATTTACACGGTTTACAACTCTGAAAACCATGCAAATACCTTGCAATATCGGGCTCTAAGAGACCAACATTTGCTGCTCTCTGGATGGTGCTAGCACTGACTGCAAAATCAGAATATTCAGTGCCGGCCAGGATCCAGACACCATCATTGAATATCTACATTTTTTACCCACATTGGTTAGCATTTCAAAAAAATGCAGACTGCTGCAGGCTGAATATTGGCCCGTAAATTTCTTCACAAGGTCACATAGTGACAGGTGGAGTTTGAAATCAAACTAGGGACTCCAGGTATACTAAATATAATATTACAATGCAAATCTGACCCAGGCAATTTCTTCTTTGAACTGAATCCATCCCAAAGCATGGGATGCATAAAATGAAGCCACATTCTATATGCTAGCAGCAAATGGTCTCACACATAATTAGGCTTCTGACTTTAAGTTTTAACCAATGAACACTGATAAAACATCTCCTGTGCAAAAAAGTAAAATAGGTATTTATTAAACACCAGAAAAACCATACTTTCTCTAGTATTTTTTACCTCTTCCCTTGCCTACCTTGGATCTTCCATTCTGTTTTTGTATTTTTTTCATGCTGGTGGCTCCCCAGTTGCATAAATATATATATGTAGCAGGACACCAAAAGGAACATGCCTTAGAAGTGTCAGAGAGAACATTCTAGGTCCTTTCTGTAGTGTAATGTCCATCAAACTCAATGAAGGGAGGTCTAGTCAGGTGAAGCCCAGTAGTGGGAGTTCCCTAGTTGGAAGGATGTATAAGAGTTGATGTCTGAGAGGGGCACAGGTCCTTCCACTTAAGAGACCAAAGATGGAGGAGGTGGCAGTCATGGCCTTCCACAGAGACAGTGGAGCCCCAGAGAGAGGTGGCTTTCTTCAGTAGGCCACTGGAGAAAGAGGAAGAAGGATAAGCTCTCAAAGCTTACCCCAGAACACAAAGTGCTCAGAAGGAGGAGAGGAGAAGGGATCAGCAGGAAAGATCTCATAATGGAGGAGAAAAGGAGTCTGAAGTGAGTTCCAGCTATAGTGAGGAGGACCAGAATTGTTAAATACAAAAGTAGGAGTGAGAGGAGGATCCCAAAAGCAAAGAAGAAAGTCGGATCCAAGTTCTGGATGCATTCTGCTGACTGAAAGTTAGGAAGGGGTCTGAGGACAGTGGCTGAGAGCAGTTAGCCCCCAAGAGAGAGAGTGGAACTGTTGTCTAATGTGAAACTGATTTTGCACTAAGAAGAGGTTATAGGCACCTTTCAAGGTCCCACATACTTGCTGCATGAAGGAGAAGAGGGTTAAGGGCAGGGAAGAAAGGTATACTGCAAATATAACTGATTACTAAGTATGTGCAGGGCCAAATTTTTCATTATTTTGGGACAATTGCATTGCTACTACATGCATAAATAGTTTTGTGTACATTTACCTAAAAATTAATGCACACACAATTGATATACTCAAGCACAAACAATTTGCATGCATGCTTAATTTTTACCTGCACGGACAAATGCTCAAACAAACCTGAAATGTACAAGGATGCCATAAAAGAACTATTAGTTTATAGTTTACCACCTTATCAATAACCTCAAAGTCGTTTATGTATGATATTAAAAACACAAAAGTAAAGTAAAATACAATAAAAATTGTGTAGGGTATTAGACTCCTGGTGACCCAGCACTTTCCCAGGAGTCAGCATTGACTTGAAGGCACACATTGCATTGTGTTGCATTGCAGGGTATTACAAAACATGAAGATAATATATAATACAGTAAAAGTGATACTGTATAAATTAAAATAAAGATGTAGAACAATGGGGTAGTGTTAGAATGTAGATTTTTGTTTTTTTTAAGAGATTTAGTTGGAAAGGATTAAAGAAAGAGTAAGAAGGTAGGTGAGTTCTAATATACTGTATCACAGTGCCAGTTTTGATTAATTGTCGATATTTGAGGCTTGTTGGAAGTAACATGTTTTCAGCCCTTTTTAAAACTTCTTTAGTATGGCTTCTCCATCAGGTATAGAGGTAATGCATTCTGGATTTGAGGAACCATGCATAAGAAGGCAGACATTCTTGTTCTTTCCAGCTATACTTGATGATTTGTTGGAGTGATTTATATGTGGGGGTCCAATTTTCAAAATGGCCAATATTCAGACACCATGTGTGAGACTACGCCGGTCCTAGGCGGTTGCCTAGACCCGGGTATAGCCTTGAGTTGTGGAAATTAAGGACACTGTAGTCGTGACCAGAGTGAAATTAAGGTTGGGTTTTATTCCCTTTCCCTTGAGGATGTCATAGAATAAGGACAACATAAAAGAACGGTTGCTTCACCGGTGTAGAGAATGCTTAACAAATAATAATTATGCTTCTTTTCAGCAAATCATAGTCCATCACATTTCCAATGTGCAGAAATACACTTTCTTTCTTGCTCTTTTCCTTAACAAAGAGACTCTATGTTATCAGCCACACATAAAGCACATTCCATGGGCTCAGGGATGTTTTCTGTGCTATAGCTCTCCCACTGCATAGAGCCAGGACCTGGTCCTGTGTATGGACACTGAGCCCCTGTGACGCTGCTCTCCGAGCCTTGCCCTGGGGAAACCTCAGTTGCTGCAAGTTGGAGCGGCTTTTGGGTGTCCCAGATAGCTGGAGCTGTGCTGGGGATTTCTTCCCATGGCTTAGGCCAATAAGAGTTCACTAGCCTGGTGTAGGCCTGGCTTTTCCCCCGAAGACCCCCTTCTCTCCCTTCAACAAAGATAGGGTACTTATCTCTTCCTGTGGAGAAGATGGTTTTAAACTCCTCTGCTTCTAGCCAAGGCTTTCTCTCTGCCCTGCAGCCTGCTCTTCTGTGGGAACACCGGTTACTGTGCTTGGCTGAAGGAAACTCACTTCCTGCCTTCAGTGAGCTTCCCTGGACGTGACCTCTGCCTTCTGTTGGCTGGGCTGTTTGCCTCGATATGAGGACCTCTCTGGCTGGGAAGACTTTGCTACTGTCTTTCTTAGCTCTCCTGGGTTTATCAGCCTGCCTTTCTTCAGCCCTGGTTCTCCAAGGCAACGTGTCTTTCTGTAACTGCTTGGGAGTTCTGTTCTCACCTTCTCTCCAAGCCTGCCTGGAACTGCAGTCAGACTTCCTTTGGTCTCTGCTTTCTTCCTCACAGTCAAACTCCTGCTCCAGCCCTAATCCAGGCTCCAGCTTCCCTTCTCCTTTCTCCTCCTTCCTCTTCTGTCTCTGTGGGATTTCCCACCTGTTTTTATCTCTCTGCTCAACTAACGTATAACGTGAGTCTGGGTCCAGGTGAGCCTGATTGGAACCCTCAATTCTTACTGCGTCACTAAAACCATGTGGAAAGTTTGTTTTCCTTTTCCCTGCCTCTCTGCATTGTGAATGCTGCAACTGCCCATGTGGCTGCAAGGTAAGCTCTTCTTTCTTTTTACTTTCTAATATCTCAGGGTCTGTGTTATCTACCTCATTACAGGTAAGCTCTTCCTTTGCATTGTTCTTTAATGTTTCAAGCTTAGTGCTGTCTAGCTCATGACAAGTAAGCTCTTCCTCTGCACTACTCTTTAATATTCCCGGTTTTGTGCTGTCTACCTCATGACACATGTTAGTCAGCTGTGATGCTTAAGAATACTTATATGCTATCAAAGGAGGATACTTATATGCTATCTACACTCTGTGGCCCATGGGTTAAAGAAATAATCACTCTGCAACTTAATAAATTTCCTTACTGGAAGGAGAAGGTAGAGGCAACAGAATGCCTCTTTGGTTGGTGGAGCCAAGCTCCTCCCACAAGCTCCACCCCAAGGGGGGGCAGGGATCAGAGCACTTCAAGTAAGGATGCAGTGTCATGCAGGCCCAGCCAGAGAGGCAGCAGTGGCAAAGTATTTGTCTTGTGGCCCACTGCGATCTTCCAACGGTGGGGGGCAGGCAGGCCCAGTGCAGCAGCAGCAACCGATTGCTTTCTGTTGACAATCTCTCTGAAGTGGAAGCAGAAAGGAAGCAATTCAAGCTGCAATGCTGCATCTAAATGAATTGGCTGCCGCTGAATGAGGAAGAGGTGCTAGCTGGACTTCAATGGGAATAAAATGCAAGCAGAACTTGAAGGACTGTGAGATGTGGGAGAATTGCAACAGATTCCCTGAGGAAGCCATGTAAGTGAAACTGTGGTCCATGGTTGGAGGAGTGATAATAGTAGTGAAACGCACAGCAGTGTTGGAAAACTTGGGGAAGTAGACTTTGTGCAAGCAGGTTGTGAAAACAGAGCTGGATAAGTTGTGGAATCAAGTTGGTTGCAACATAGGGGTGCTGTAGGAATTTTTCTGGTGCAACACCTGTGAGTGCCTGGCCAAGTGGACAGAAGTTCGCTTGGGATCCCACTGGGATTTGTATGCAGAGTACCGTTAAATTAATTGTTGAAGTCATATATTGAAGTCGCTTTGAACTGTGACTGTAAACCACGATAAAGATAATTGCGGAATAAAGAAGAAAATATTCTGGTGCTTGCATGGTGAGAAAGCATAGTTACTCACCTGTAACAGGTGATCTCCGGGAATAGCAGGAATTTAGTCTTCACATATGGGTATCGTCGGTACCGATGGAGCCTACGCGGGAACGCTCCCCAGCATCCAATTAGAAAGCTTTTGGGAGCATCCCACAGCGCCTGCGTGCCGCCTTCCCGCCTTTCCCAACTGTCTCTCTCCAGTTGAGTTTTAAAGCCGAGACAAAGAGAGAGAGAGAGGGAAAGAAAAGAGAGATACAACTCCTAGGGGAGGTGGGTGGGTTGTGAAGACTAAATTCCTGCTGTTCCCGGAGATCACCTGTTACAGGTGAGTAACTATGCTATCTCCAGGAACAAGCAGGAATGTAGTCTTCACATATGGGGACTCCCTAGCTACAGATGCCAGGGAGAGACCCCAGAAGTTGTGTGCCCCTGTGAAAGGGCTCCACTTCCCCCCATGGATCTCTGGCATCCTACCGGGAATGGTGGGTAGGAGCTGATTAAGTATGGAACAGGTGTCGTAGAACAGCCTGACCAAACAAGCAATCCCGGCGAGAGTCCTTGTCCAAACAGTAATGGGCTGTGAAGGTATGGCCCAAGTAGCTGCTCGACAGATGTCATCAATAGACACATAGTGTAGATGAGCCATTGAGGCTGCCATGGCTCTCACACTGTGAGCTGTGACATGGCCTTCCAGAGAATGGTCTTTACTCTGATAGGTAAAAGAAATACACTGTGCAATCCAATTGGACAATGTTCTCTTGGAGACTGGAAGTCCCAAATGAGAAGGATCAAAAGACAAAGAGTTGAGAGGACTTTCTATGTTGCTGTGTCCTTTGTAAGTAAAAAGCAAGTGCTCTTTTATAGTCCAAAGTATGAAGACTCCTTTCTGCATTTGAAGCATGAGACCTTGGAAAAAATACAGGCAGGTAAACTGCTTGGTTTAAATGAAAAGGTGAGACCACCTTTGGCATAAAGTGTGGATGAGTCCTAAGGACTACCTTATCATGATGGAACCTCGTATAAGGAGGATCAGCCACTAATGCTTGCAACTCACTAATGCGACGTGCTGATGTGATTGCAATGAGAAAGACAACCTTCCAGGAAAGGAATTTCAAGGAGGTAGTAGCTAGAGGTTCAAAAGGCGGCTTCATGAGCTGTCCAAGAGCCAGATTTAGGTCCCATACTACCGGTGGTGGCCTAATGGGAGGCTTAGTTAGAAGGAGGCCCCTCATAAATCTCGCTATGAGAGGATGAGAGGAAATAGGTTGTCTATTTAAAGGCTTGAAAGAAGCTGAAATAGCACTTAAATGGACCCATACTGAGTTAGTCTTAAGCCCTGCATTAGATAAATGAAGGAGATACTCCAATAATGATTCCAGAGGTATCGCCAGGGGGTCAAGACCCTTCTGCGAACACCATATGGAAAACCTTTTCCACTTAAAAGCATAAGAGCGTCTTGTGGAAGGCTTTCTAGAAGCATAAAGGATATCCTTTACTTGTTGAGACAGGTTAAGACTATAAAGGTCTAGGCCCTCAGCAACTAGACCCTGAGATGCAGGGAGTGAGGATCGGGATGCCACAACATCCCGTCCTCCTGAGACAGGAGATCTGGAGCTGATCCTAACTCCAGAGATGGAGCTTGAGAGAGATGTAGGAGCAGAGGATACCACACCTGCCGTGGCCAATGTGGAGCTATGAGAATCATATGGCCTCTGTCTCTCTGAAGCTTGAATAGGGTTTTGGGAATTAGGGGAATGGGTGGAAAGGCATATAGGAAGTCCTGCCCCCAATGGAGGAGGAAAGCATCCCTAGCCTGAGAACCCTGAGCCGGAATTCTGGAACAGAATCGGGGAAGTTTGGCATTCAACGGACTTGCAAAGAGGTCTATGTCCGGAGTTCCCCAAATTTGAAAACTTTTTGCTACCTGGTCTGCCCGAAGAGGATATTGTCTCACGTGCACTGGTTCCACTCCTGGTTTGATGGTAACAAGAACTGGGGCTATATTCTTGGCTAGGCCTGGTGGATTATCCTCCGGCCACACCTCGGGCAGAGCTAGAATACTGGTGGGTATACGGGAGCCGGCTGCCTTGGTCGGAGATGTACTATAGAACCGCCATTCTTCTTCGCGGGGTACAGTCAACACCATCAGGCCAGCAGATTTCGAGTTCACAGTCATTTCCATCTTTCCCCCTTCAACAAAGGATATCTGCGCCTGGAGCTTAGCAAGCATATCTCGGCCCAAAAGGGGAATTGGGCACTCAGGCATGTACAGGAACTGGTGCGTTATCTCCCGTCCCCCTAGTTCACAAGTGCGGTTCTGCAAGAAAGGCTTCGTGGCCCTAGCTCCAATAGCTCCGACAATGGTGATGGATCGAGAAGACAAAGGGGCCACCGGTTTTGCTACTACTGAATGTTCAGCCCCCGTATCCACCATGAAGTCCATATATTGGTCCCCAATCTTCAAACTGACCATAGGCTCCTGGGGACCTAGAGGAAACTTGGAGCCCGATCTGGCCTAGTCTTCATCCATGTTGTGGCCCTCTTCGGTTGCCATTCCCTCTATAGCTGCTTCTCCTTGTTGGAACTGTGTGCGATACATTCCTCCCCGATTCTGGAATCGTCCCCTTGCTCTCCGTATGCTCCCTCCTCCCCTCCAGGAGGCGGAGTCAAAGTTCGGGCATTCATTCTTCCAATGTCCTTCTTCTCTACAGTGCGCACACTCATTTGTGCCCAACGGGGGCCGACCATCTCCTCGGCCCCTTCCACGTCCTCGAGTCCTTCGGTTAGAGAAACTTCCTCCTCGTCATTCGACTAAAGCTGCAGCAAGGAAATCAGCTTTCTTTTTCATTTTATGTTCACTTTCCTTCTGACGTTCTTGATCACGATTCACAAACACTTTCTGAGCAACTTCCATTAACTGGGCCGCATTCATGCCAGCAAATCCTTCCAACTTTTGCAGTTTTCGTTTTATGTCTCCCTGGGACTGACTCACAAAGGCTGCATTTACCATATGCAAATTTTCCTGGGCCGCTAGATCATATGGGGTATAAAGTCTGTAAGCTTCAGATAAACGTTCATAGAAGGCCGCTGGGCTCTCATCCGGGCACTGGAGGACTTCTGATACCTTTCCGATGTTCATGGCCTTCTGGCCTCCTTTCTTCAGGCCTTGCAGTAGGGTCTGGCGGAACCGAGTGAGAGCCGCTGCCCCGTTTACACTATTTGGATCCCACTTGGGATCATCATTTGGAAAATCCGCGGCGGCTGCTTGCCGGGGATCTAGGTTTGCTTCTTCTACGGGATTTTCTTCTAACCATTGGGTGGACGCTTGCACGATTCGCTCTCGTTCTTCAGTAGTGAAGAGGGTAGACAGGAGCTGGTGGCAATCAGACCAGGTAGGCTGATGGGTCTGCATAATACTAGACATTAATTCGGTCAATTCTTGGGGCTTTTCAGTATAGGATGCATAATGCGTCTTCCAGTTCAATAAATCTGTGGTGGAGAAGGGCACATAGACGAGACTGGCTGGCCCCACCACAACTTGGTCCTGTTCATTAAGGATAGGTAGCCCTGGGACCTGTCGCAATGGCATGACGTGACCATCCCTCTGACTTGCCGTTGTACTTCTGAGAGCGTAATGTAGCCTGGCTTGTTGGAATTCGGCTCCCCTGCTCTGGTCCTTGGCAGTAAGTGACCCTGAACTAGCAAATGAATCCCTGCTTGCAGTGTCATCGGTGGACTGCGGTCCTTCCGGGGCACTCTGGACGGAGCTGGGGCTTGCGGTCAGGAGGGGGTGTGCCTCCTCCTGCTGCGGAGGTGGTTGGTGGACTAGGGGTAAATCGACAGGAGGGGGTCCCCCTGTGCCAGGCTCTGCCCGGGGTAGTGACGGAGCTGAGGGGACCAGCCTATAGAGGAACTAGGGCGAATGGGTCAGAATATCTGGAGATTCCGGGGCATAATATACGGGCAGCTTCTCTTCCCCAGACTTCCAGGCCCCCCTTGTGGTCGCTACCAATATCCTACACTGTTCCTCGTGGCAACGCTTCATCCAGGAGGGCTCATTTTCACAAATATTTAACCAGGAATCTATATAGGGGAACTGGTCAGGGTGTTCTCTACGTACAATCTGATGTACTCGAGATATGATTCTAGCATCAAAAGTACCGCCAGGGGGCCACGTGGTGACCAGCACCGGCCACTCCCTGCCACAAAGTATTTCTAATTGGGACGGAGACATTTTTACTCCATAGTCGCCGTCAAATCCCTTCTTGAAATTTTTGATCATACACTTCAGCGGAGTTTGCGTGGACTCCGACCCTCCCATAATGACGTACACAACAACAGACAGTAGGGGCGGGTGGTCGGGCTGCAGGTAAGGGGTCCATACAGCCCTAGGAACAAATAGGTAGACAAACACCGAACGCTTCCTCCTTTTCACGACCTGGGTGCGGTCGCCCGGCCAGGAACTGCGCTACTCAGGAGTCCGCACTCACTTGGTCTGTGTTTCAAGACCTCTCATTCACACACACAACCAAACATGCTAGCAACATTTTCCCAAATTCCCAGGCCTACCTTACTAACCAACAGCAGTGGTTTCGGTCTCGCGCATACTCATGCACGACGTATTGCTGATTAACCAAGGGCAGTAGTTTCAGCCTCGTGCATTCTCATGCAAGGCTTACTCGGACGTGCCCTGAGAGGTGATCAGGCTCTCGGTACCGTATTCCCATATCAATTTAGTCTCGCGTATACTCATGCAAGACGTATCCAAAACTGACTGACTAAGGAGCAAAGAAATTTCTACTCACCGGATCCGGTACCCGATACAAAACCAGTTCTTGGGTTGAATCCTGGACTCCCCTCGGGTTTGGAGGTGTTGGCCGGCCGGACCCAGTAGCCCGCCGAAGCAAGGTGGAACCCTCTCCGATACAAGAGGACCGGTAGCGCCTGAGGTTTCCCCTGCGGTCGGACGGACACGGTTCCAACCGGGCCAAACCTTGAGGCGGTAAAACGTGGTATATTCACTTGAATACCATCCACTACTCGCACATTCCCGGCCAATGCACCAAGAATATGTAGCAGCGAAGTGCACGCAATGAATAAAACCAGGAGTCAATAGCAGGTTCCAAGCCAATTTATTGTGCACAGGCTCAGACAGGAATGCATCCAAAAAGGACTGAGCAATGAAGTACAGGAGCAAATTCCTTATATACAATTTTTACAGTTTGATACAGGCAAATTTTCTATTGGTCCCAACACCCCTTGCACCTGTCCAATCGGGGACCCTCTCTGGGCCTAGCTCCCTGTTCCCCCTTCTCAGGCTATTCTAACAAAGGCATAGTCTTAGATATTGATACATTTCTACTTCAAAGATATTTCTAGCTCAGAGAATGCAAGACCAGTTCTATCATCAGCATAAAGGAATTATACAAACTTTTCAAAAGCAGTTTAAAGCAGTTTAAGGCAGTTTCTCAGACTCTGGTTCTTCTCAGCACTAGTCTTAGGTGGGGGCTGGGGTCTAGGCCTAGTTTACAGGCCATAGCCTACCACAATAGAAACATAGAAAAATGATGACAGAAAAATTTCACATAGCCTATCTAGTCTGTCCTTCCATATCGACAACTACAAAAGTCCCCTTTTTTCTTTCAGAGATCCTCTGTGTTTGTCCCATGCTTTTTTGAATTCAGATACTGTCCTCATCTCTACCACCTCCACTGGGAGACTATTCCACAGATCCACCACTCTTTCCGTAAAGAAATATTTCCGCATATCACTCCTGAATCTATCCCCTTTCACCCTCAATCCATGTCCTCTCATAGCAGAACTTGCTTTCAATCGAAAGAGGCTCTCCCTCTGTGCATTTATGCCACAGAGGTATTTAAACATCTCAATCATATCACCTCTATCCCGCCTTTCCTCTAAGGTGTACATATTAAGATCCTTAAGTCTGTCCTCATACTGTATGCTTTATAAGGAAGACCACTAACCATTTTAGTAGCCATTTTAGTATGGATTCCAGCACTCTTACCCAGAATTTTAGTATGGATTCCAGCACTCTTACCTACCCCAAAACCCTGAATAGTTGGTCAAGCAGATGGCATAATTGCAACTCAGAGAGAGCAGATGTGAAATTCCACACCCATTACACTGTCTGTAGTGAAGATTGCTTGCAGTTGCTGTCAACATTGTGCAACTATATAGATGTCATAGAACAACAGGTAACTTCCCTGCAGCCATCCAGAGCCATACCTCCCCTCTTCAAACTGCATTAAGATTGCTGACTGAGGCAGGCTATAGGAATCATGGATGGACCCTGGCCACCATATTTAGAATATTCATATTGCCATCATATACTACCTGCACAATCAGGGAATGAAAATGCTTTCAGTTAAGAAAGACAGGGTAGGATAAGTACAACATATAATTAATTAACTCCATCACATGTAAAAAGCCTGCTATGTTGTGAAATTATTCTTTAGGGTCTCCCTACTGTTGCCTGTCAATAGGAAATGCTATATAATTCCTAACCCAACCTATCAGCATGCAGGACCTGGGGTAGGCATCTAGAGAAGGTAGCATGTCTCATTCCACCAACTTTGCCATAGATGTTTGGTAGCAGCCAGAGACAAAGAAATGTAAAGCACTTAGCAGCTTCACCTGGCCAGGTATGGCATAAGATCCAGTAGTGAGAGGATCAAGGTCAGTCTTCAGATTCTCATACCATGCTATTATGGCCTCTGAGCTCATCTGGTAGAGAGGGATGCTCCTCAGGAAGGGTGCAGAGGGTGGCATGGGTTCTATATATGTGTGGCAACCTGGGCAATTCTTCCCTTCTTTGAGGATGCTGAGATCTCTGCAGTGGCTTCTGCTCCTGCTGTAGTTCCTGCCCCCACTGAGGTGGGTGGTCCTGTCACTTGGATTGGGATTGTCGCTCACCCACTTGTGCCTGTCTAGCTGGGCCAGACATTGCAACTGAAAGAACTACTCCCATGTAAAAAGCCATAGATGGGAAAGCAGCCTGCTCTTTTATTGACTCATTTGTGGGTGGGGTTGATGTATGGGAAAAGGTTGCCAGTTTGTTTGCTACTGGACATGCACTACTTGTGATGCTGTTACTGTGGAACGATTATCTCCAGGACAGGTGGTGACACTAATATACCATAATTGCACTAACAGCAGCAGTTTCGCATAGTGTGGGTCTATCTAGCATTGTCAGGCACACACTCTCTTCACCCATTCTCTACCCCTACCCTGCCAATTTCCCTCCTCTATGTGTGCTCCGCTAATAGAATGCAGTTAAATCCATGCTGTCTGTGTTGGTTGCCTGCTGTTAGCACAGTCCTTGCATGTCAGTTAGCATGTCCTCAAACCTACATTAGCAACTAGCATGGTTTAGTGAACATACTCCTTAGACTCATGCAATTTTACTCAAAGAATCAAAATAGCAGGTTGGATATTTTTGTAATAAGGAAGTGTTCAAAATGGATTCTACTAGGTCAGATACAACCAGTAATTAACACTTCTGAACAGATCATGTTGCTCTTAGATTTCTGACTTAGAAAAAAGAATACATATGCGAGGAGCTCACTAAAATAGAGGCTCGATATCTTGTATATTTAAAATTGACTGATGAAAACATACCTCCTTTCAGACGTTTCTACCTTAAGGACACAAAGGGGTATGTTTACTAAAGAATGGTAAGGTAGAAAGTGCCGTTAATGCACACTATCAGGACCCACAAGTGGTTAATGCCATAGAAAACACCAATAATGCTGGATTATCATGTGGGAGCAGGGCCCCCAGTATTAAGGTAAGAGGAGGCAGAGGGTGGACATTAATGGGATGGAGACTGAGTGGGGCTAGAGCGTGGTCCGTTACTGCTGGGTTGAGGAACCATGCGATAAAGCCTCCATCATGCCAGGTGAAAGCTCACAGTAAGGGCGAAATCTGAAGGGAGCCTATTTCACTGTATGCACTGTGGCCCACTCACAATAGTTCCCAAAAGTATGACAGTCATGCTCCTTTGGCAGCCACAGAATGGTGCCCTAAAAAGAAAGGGCACAATGTTGTTGATGACAGATTGGCAAAGATTGTGTTACATGGGTGATGCAGTGGGTCTGGCTGGACCACAACACTGAACAGGCCGCTGCCTAGGATGTACATCTCTGATGCCTGCCATGATCCCATGATGACAGTGGCAGCACACAGACATGCTGCCACAGTAAAAAAGAATTCTTACAATATTAGTCGTTCACTATTAACTATATAAGAATCGGAACACTTCCAAAATCTTTTCTCATTGAATATAGCAACAACCATAAATGTGCTAAAGAAGGTCTCAGTCTTATTTTGGCACTCCTCCTTAGATGTACGTCTTGATTGAGCAATGTGCCATTTAACATCAACGACCTCCAGTTTATCAAACAGTGATACTAGTCATACTATTATGCTGCCTTAGATCTTCAATCCTCAATCGGCAAGTTTTTAATATTATATGGCTATATACTTAGCTCCAATGATTAGAATTTATTTATTTTTATTTTATTTATTTAACATCTTTTATATACCGCACTATTGTCACCAGCGCGGTTTACATGTAACAAACATATACATACAAAGAACTGTAATGCATTTTACAAGTAAAAAAAGAATGACTAGAATCTTCTGTATTAACAAATCCAATTGATCCCGACGCTTGTCCCCGGTACCGTCCATGTGTTTCACGCTATTGGTTTCATCAGGGGATCATTCATTTCTTTATTGTGCTGTGTACAAATAAAATATAAGATACCTTCACTCCAACTCTCAATCACAGTGGCTGCGGCCTGTTGCAGATGAAACCTTGTCCTGGCCGTGTTTGTTTGGGGCAACGCTGCAGTTGCAACTGTCAGAGGGATGGCAAGCATGTCAACAGCAAGTACAATGGTGTACATGGTCACTCTCCTAAGGTCTAAGGCAGCAGTACATGTGCCCACATCTCCCGCTAAAGTGGGGCAAGAGCAGCATGCTGTGATAAGCTGCATGTGTGCAACTGCAATAAGACTGCCTACAGCACTGAAGTGGTGGCTGTGCTACGATGTCTGGGAGGGAGGGATTGGCCGGCATGCTGTTTACCATGGCCTGTGGACCCAGGCACCTGGCTATTTCCCTAGTGGATGGGATGCCCCCCAATCACACATAATGAGTGGGTATGTGCATGTGGGGGGACAACTATGCCACAGAGACAGGAAGACTATGCAATATGATAACAGTCCATCTCAGAGGAAAAATGACCACCCTGCCCCTTCATCTGCAAAATGACAATCATAATCTGTGGCCCCTCCATTGGTATGTACTCAGTCAGTTACAACCACCTGAGCCACATGGGAATCCAATTTAGCTGTGCTGGTCTGCAAGATATGAGATTATTCCATGACTGCCCCACAAGCACAAACCAGGGAATGGGGATGCTGGTCACTCAGCCAGTACACTCATGGTGTGGAAATTGCATGCTCATGTATCATGCCCTGCCCCTTTGCTGCACAGATCCTGTATGCAAGACATGAATACCAGTCAAACCAACAGCAGAGCAAGGCAGTGCAATATACAGATCTAACAGGAGGTCCCTCACCCATTCCTGACGAACATACCTTGTCAGAGAAGTATGGCAAAGAGCATGCAGAGATCAAAGCGGACATAGGCATACCCCAACAAATGGCTGCATGCATCCTGACAATGACCACATATATACTCATGGATCAAGTGGAGTGGAGTGGAGTGGAGTGGAGTGGAGGAGTAGCCTAATGGTTAAGAACACTGGCTTGGGAACCCAGAGACCACTAGCACTCCTTGTGGCCTTGGGCAAGTCACTTAACCCTCCATTGCCTCAGAAAAATCCAAGTTATCAATGTCCCTGTTTAATGTACATTACCAAGTTTAAGTTTCAATGTAAACCACTTTGATTGAAATGATAAAGCAGTATATAAATCCTGTTAAATAAATAAAATCAATGTACCCACATGGCTGGCTTCAAATGCATAGCCAGTGTGTGTATGAAAGGGTCACAGGTTCAAGTCCAGTCTGTAGATCATGAATGGTATGTGCAGGTGTGTTATCTTTAGCCAATGTTTCCATAACTGTCTCTGCATGAGCAATACTCAACATTTCATCCTGTAAGAGTCCACACACTCAGCTGCCACACTGAGAAACTACATGAGCCATGGCTGGATGGCAGAGCACACTAACAGCACCGGCAGACTAAGCAGGTGTTGACAGCACCTGAGCATAGGAAAACACACTAATAGCATCTGCATGCTGAGCAGGTATAGACAATAGCAGAGCATCAGAGGAGGCATAAGGGGCAGGTAAGAATACCAACCTTTACCACTTTTGCACAGAAGGGGTTGTGTGTGTGTGTGTGTGTGTCTCCAGAGTAGCGTGAGTCTCAGCAAGGCACAGTGCATGCATGTGGTGCCCAGGATTCATGACTATGCATACATCCTGCTGCTGGTCAGCTATACAGCTGCCCCACATACTGTGTGAGACACCACTTACAATCAGAAGGTTAGTTTGCAGTGAGTAGTTGCAACCTGTGACTCTAATGCTGTAACTCTTTCCCGGTTACATAAACGATAAGACCCATCCCCACAGCAGTCCCCTATATGTACCTCACAACATGACACTCTTGCGCAGCTCTAAAATCTGCTGGTCTGACTGGAGTGAGCAGGAGGGACATATGTGTATGTATTGCTACCCTCACCCCTCACTCAGCCCACAGGCCTCAGGGCACACCATTTTGTACAGGTGAGAGGCCTGATTAATGCCAACTGCCATAACAGCATTATCCGTGGCAACAGTGTCAGCCTACTTAGTGCATCTACAAAGAGTCTGTGATGTACCTGCATGCATGTAGCCCCTGTCCTATGCTGCAGTCCTAGAGTGCAATCTGGGGGACTCCTTGCTACAGGTACTGTATGCACATAAGGCAGGAACATATCAGCCAACGTTTCACACAATATCGTCTGTCCACAGTATCTACTGCACTTTGAAAACAACAGCCCACTGTACATCACCTATTCATCCAGAACTACAGCATACCCCATGTTTCCTGAGAGAAAATGCACATGTCTGATGGTGACACGGACACTGACCTCTGAATGGTTCATGCCATATACCAGCAGGCAATGTTTGCCACATCATGTCATGGGTGTCTGTTTGGTGCTGCCACAATATGGCCAGGAGGTGAATGTTGGGGTAGGGGTGGAGGTGGAGGTGGGGGGAACAGTGCCATATCAGTTTCAGTTTATTTGGATTTGATATACCGCCCTATATGACATCAGGGCTGTTCACAATAAGTTAACAACCAGAGAGAGGCATAAGGCCAGGAAAAAGGAAAAGAATATAACATAAGAACATAAGATATGCCATACTGGGTCAGACCAAGGTCCATCAAGCCCAGTATCCTGTTTCCAACAGTGGCCAATCTAGGTCATATGTACCTAGTAGTTTCCCCAAAAGACACAGGTTCCACAATGCTTTTACTGGGTCAAGCATTGATATCCTGGGTCCCTTGTTAATAATGGTTTATGGACCTTTCCTCCAGGAACTTGTCCAAATGTTTTTTAAACCCAGCTACACTAACAGCCTTTACTACATCCTCTGGTAACAAATTCCAGAGTTTGATTACATGTTGAGTGAAAAAATATTTTCTTTTATTAGTCTTAAATAGTTTACCCTGTAGCTTCATTGCATGTCCCCTAGGAAAAGGAAAGAGGAAATTATAAAGCGTGTAGAGAAAATACATAAGAGAAGAACTTAGACAAACATTAATAAACCAGGTCAGGAGTGAGAGGCCGGGAGGTTATAAGCTGTGGTGAAGAGATGAGTATTCAACTGTGACTTAAAGGCAGGATAGTTTGTTTCAAGACGGAGTGAGGTGGGCAAGGAATTCCACAGGGCTGGACCATGGAAGAAAAAAGCTGAGTGCCAGGTTGATTGAAGATGTGCACGTGAGGGTGAGTGGAGGTGAAGGCGATTGACATGGATTGAACAACATGCCCAAAGCACAGAACCTAAGATGGCTCAGTCATGACCTACATGTCTCACATCAGCAGACATGCATGATAGTCA
This sequence comes from Ichthyophis bannanicus, assembly GCA_033557465.1. Taxonomy (NCBI): domain Eukaryota; kingdom Metazoa; phylum Chordata; class Amphibia; order Gymnophiona; family Ichthyophiidae; genus Ichthyophis; species Ichthyophis bannanicus. The sequence goes on along the minus strand of CM066037.1, from coordinate 368,025,245 downwards.
CTTCTTCTCTCCCTGGCACTGAGTGTGACAGCCACAAAGATGTCCTCACAGTAGCAAGAGGCAGGGAATGGTGGCATATAGCGTATATAGGCAGCAACTGCACCAACATCTAACCCCATGTCTAACTGGCCATGCTTCCATGTGGACTCTGGGAGGGAGGCCAACGGGATCTGAAGCATGGAAGAAAGCCTGTAATGCACTGGCCAGTTTTGCTTTGTCCATGGCTAAGGACATGACATTGAATGGAAGTCTAAGCATGGCAGTATGTTCAATGCTCAATGTCCAAAGCTGTGTAGGGGAAACAGTATTTGGGGATGTGATAGATGAGTGGCTATGGACCCAAATGCACTTGCAGTCAATCATCAGGAAACTTATTGGTGCACCTTGCATTACATAAGCTGTCCCCACTTTCAACATAAATGGCACACAAATGAGGAATAGAGGATTCTGGGTATTGTCTACCGCAGAGTGGTATGCACAGTGGGCCCGATTTTTGAAGGCAGGTAACTGGCCTAGTTACTCGTATAAATGCCTTATCCGGGATTTTCAAAGGGCACCTACACAGAGTTCTTCGAAAATCCCGGATATGTCCCTAATGTGCCCAGATGCTATGGGTTAGCATCAGGGTGTGTTATGGGTGGTCCAGGGCAGAGCAGGAGTGGAGGTGGAGGTGGTGGACATCCACCTCCACCTCCTCCATTTCCCCCACACCTCCACACCTCCACCTCCTTCACACCTCCACCTTCTCTTCCTTCACCTCCTCCACATCCTCCTCCACCTCTAGTTTCTCAACCTCCACCTCTACCTCCTTGTCCTCCTCCACCACCTCCCCCTCTCCTCCACCTCCACCTCCACCTTCACTTTCACCTTCACCCACCTCCACCTCCTCCTCCACTTCCACTTCCTCTACCTTTTCTTCCTCCTTTTCCACTTCCTCCACCTCCACCTCCTTCTCCACATCCTCCTCCACCTCCACCTCCTCCTCATGCTCCTCTACCTTATCCACCTCTTCCTCCATATCTTCCTCCTCTACCAGCTCAGAGGGTCTTCGATCTCGCAGGGGTTCTTTTTTCCCCTATGGCTACCAGTGATTTCAAAAAGTGTGATTGGTGTGCTAAGCTCATGTCCTTAACTGACACACATGACTGCTGTCTCCGTTGCCTTGGGCTGTACCATTATACAGCAGCCTGCAGTTTATGAAACGGATGTCTACCAAGGCTCTGAAGAGCTGCTAGCAGCAGTACGATAGGTTTTCCCCCGATTCCCTGATGCATTGAAGGCCAGGGCCTTGTCTGAGGCGCCGATGTTCTTCAAACCCGAGCATCATCGTGGGTCCTCAGAGAGGGGGTCTTCCTCGAGGGAACACAGAAGGAAGAACAAACCCTTGAAGGCGGCATCCTTGGATGGCTCTGATGGACAGGGTTCCTCTCGCGCTTGGTCCCGCAGCCCCAAGCGCTCGCCCGAGGCTTCGGAGAAGGAGTGGCCGGAGAAGGTCTCTTAGAAGGATCCTGTGGTGGACTGGCCTCAATCCTTGGAGGCTATCCTTGTCGAGGACTCCCCTTCAGGGGAGCCGGCGTCGGGCCCGAGTTTCTCGGTGTCTGCGCTGAAAGCTGTGGAGCTTCTGGCCTGGAGTCCAGAATGGCGGCCTTGGAGCGCAGCTTGTCTGCCTTCTTGGATCAGCAGTGGGTACTGTTGTCCAGCACATCTGGTTCCTCTGCCCTGTCCACCGGGCGTTCGACGTCAAAGATGTCCCCAGAGGCCGAGATGATCCTTGAGGTCCTGCAGCCTCGTGTTGATCCTTGGCCGAGGTCGTGCTCGGTGCCCCATTCAACGGGGCCGTGGTCATCCCCACTGTGCCCTGCTGGGGGTGGACTGTGTGGCCTTGGGCCCTTCGAGGCCCACAGAGCAGCCAATCCTCGAGTATTCCTTGGATTGCTCCGAGTGGGAGATGGAGGATGACGAGTCCCCGGAGAACCATCGACACTGCAATATCCTCTCAGACTCCCCAGTCTCGGAACCTTGGAGAAAGTCTCTGCTGGAGGACATGGGATTCTTAGACTTTGTAAAAGACATGTCTAAGGCCCTGGCATTCCCGACCGAGTCGGAGGAGGACCCTTGGGCTGACGAGCTCATGATCCTCCAGTACGAGGCTCCCCCTTGGGAATCGCTCACGGTGCCCATTCCTCCCATCCTGGAAAGGCTCATGTTACGCATGTGGGAGATGTCAGCATCGGTGCCAGTAGTGAGCAAGTGGCTTGACTCGATATATCGACTCGATATATATGGCTTCCAGAAGTCGCAACTGCCGCACAACATCATGGTGGTGGAGTCGGCCATGCGTAGGCTGAAGAGCCAGAAGACGCACTCCTCGGTGCCCCCCGGGAGGGAGGCCCTCACCTTGGATGTCCTTGGCAGGAAGTGCTACCAGGGCTCGATGCTCATTTGCCGTGTCCAGGCCTACTAACTGTACATGGGTATGTACCTGAGGGATCTGGCAAAGGAACTCACCAGTTTCTCAGCTGGTCTCTCTGAGGAACCCTTGCAGCGCTTCAGGAGCCTGTTCAAGGCAGTCAGTGAATGCTCCAAGTTTATGTCTCGAGAGGCCTATGACGGGTTTGAGTTAGTGGCCCGGGTTGCTGCAGCAGGCATCGGTGCAGGCTGCCAAGCTTGGCTCCAGTCATCCAATCTCGAGCAATGGGTCCAGGACAAGTTGGTCGATGTCACCTGCCAGGGAGAAAACCTCTTTGGCAAGCCCATGACCGAGAAGGCCACCGAGTTGGAGACCGAGTTCATGACGAAGACCAGGCTCTCTAAGAAGACCGCTGCCCCTCCCCGATGAAAGGCCTTGAGTAAAAAGCCCTTTTACCCGAGGAAGGGAGCTGCTTACCATAACTACCCACATTTTCAGGCCTCCTCCGCTCCCCAACAAGGGCAGCAGGCCAAGGGACAAAGGCATGGCCCGTGTAAGCAGAAGGATTTGAAGCCCCAGGCACTGGCTCCAGCCTAGCCAGGTGGGAGTTTTTGACTACTCCAGCATAGCACTCTACCCCAAGGAGGTCAGCAGCCCACAGGGGGATGACTGACTCTCTATGCCCCTAGGTGGGTAAACATCACTACCGATGCCTGGCCACTGAGGGTAGTCATGGAGGGTTACCTCCTCCGCTTGGCCCAGATGCCTCCTCCTTATTTTCCAGGAGAGCCCCCCAGGTCTCTCCTCCACAGGGACCTTCTTCTGAAGGAATTGGCAGGTCTTCTTGAGGACAATGTGGTGGAATCAGTGCCCCACCACCTCCAGGGCAAGGGGTTCTACTCCAAATACTTCCTCATCCCAAAGAGGCCCAAGGCACATCCTCGACCTGCACAACCTCAACAAATTCCTGGTGTGGGAGAAGTTCAAGATGCTTTCCCTTGGAACATTGCTGCCCTACCTCCAGCAGGGAGACTGGCTATGCTCCTTAGACCTTAAGGATGCTTATACTCATGTCTTCATCCACCCACACCACAGGCAATACCTGTGGTTCGTAGTAGGGAGCAGGCACTTTCAGTACAGGGTGCTCCCATTCGGGATCTCCTCTGCCCCAAGGGTGTTCACAAAATGCCTGGCAGTCGTGGCCGCCTTTCTCAGGCTTCAGGGAATCGTCATGTTTCCCTACTTGGATGACTGGCTCGCAAAAGAGGACATGGCGTCCGAGAAGCAGCAGGCCACTGCGTGCACCATCCAGGTTCTACAGCACTTGGGCTTCGTCATAAACTACCCCAAGTCCCACCTTCTTCCGACACAGTGCCTGGAATTCATTGGAACAAAGCTCGACACCTGCCAGTCAAAGGCTTTCTTGCCCACTGACCAGGCAGACTGCCTCAGATCTCTGGTCCGGGACATACAGCACCGTCCCTCGGTGTCTGCCCCCCATCTTCTGCACCTACTCGGGCACATGGCCTCTACAGTCCACGTCAATGCAGATGCCTGTCTCCACATGAGAACGGCGCAGTGGTGTCTCCGGGACCAGTGGTCCTAGGCCACAGGCCACCTCAGGGACAGAGTTCGGGTGACCCGCCAGTTGGCGGACTCCCTTGTCTGGTGGCAGTCATCTCAGCACCTGGAAATGGGCATGCCTTTCCAAGGCCCAGGACAATCGATTGTCCTCACTACGGATGCCTCCCTACTTGGCTAGAGAGCCCATTGCGAGGGTCTCCGCATCCAGGGCAGCTGGTCACCAGACGAGAGCACCCATCAAATCAATCTCCTGGAGCTTCATGCCATTCACCTCGCCCTGAGAATCTTTGGGCATCGCCTCCGCCATCGGCTGGTCCTGGTCCAAATGGACAACCAGGTGGCCATGTTCTATGTGAACAAGCAAGGGGTCAAGGGGTCACTTGCCCTCTGTCAGGAGGCGCTGGCCCTCTGCTCTTTCGCAGTCCAGCAGGGGATCTTCCTCAAAGCGGTGTACCTGCCTGGGCAGGACAACCTACTAGCCGACAGGCTAAGCAGGGTTCTCCAACTGCACGAATGGCAGCTGGACCCCATGGTAGCCAGCCGGCTTTTTCAACTCTGGGGGGAATCTGTGTTGGACCTGTTTGCCAGCCCAGACAACGTCTAGTTGCCCTGCTTTTGCTCTCGGCAGGTTCACCCCTCCAGGGTGGCGGCGGACGCATTTCTAGTCCCATGGTCAGGGGGCCTCATGTATGCCTTCCCTCCGACGCCACTGATTGCCAAGACCTTGTCCAAGACCCTCTGCAACAGGGCCTTGCTCATCTTGATAGCCCCCCGATGGCTCAGGCAGCCGTGGTTCCTGCTGCTTCTGCAGTTAGCAGTGGAAGCCCCCATCCCCTTGGGGACTTCCCCGGGGCTTCTATCTCAGGAGGGGGGGCTCTCTCCTACACCCTAAACTGGGGTCTCTTTCGCTCATGGCATGGCTGCTGAAAGGGTAGCCATGGCCCATCTCCACCTTTCCACAGAAGTGTAGAATGTTCTGCTGGCCTCCCGTAAGGTTTCTAAGAGGAAGGCATATGCCTTCAAATGGCATAGATTCTCAGCTTGGTTTGCGGAGCAAAGGGCTGACCCTTTCTCCTGCCCAGTGGCTATAGTGTTTCAGTACCTTCTCCACCTTTCTCACTCCGGGCTCAGGTCTACTTTCGTTAGGGTGCACCTCAGTGCCCTGGCGGCTCACCACCACCCGGTGGATGGTAAATCCCTTTTGGCCCACCCTCTGGTGGGCCACTTCCTACGGGGCCTGCTCTTATCTAAGCCCCCGGTTCACTCTCCAGCGACTGAATGGGACCTCAATGTGGTGTTGGGGCAGCTCATCCGTCCACCATTCGAGCCCTTGGCTACTTGCCACCTTCACTACCTTTCGTGGAAGGTGGTTTTCCTGGTTGTGCTCACTTCCACTCGCTTAACGAGCTCCAAGCTTTTGTGGCTGAAGCGCCCTATACCAGGTTCTACAAAAACAGGGTGGTGCTCTGTACGCACCCCAAATTACTCCCAAAGGTAGTGTCCTTGTTCCTTCTCAACCAGGAGGTGGTACTCCCTACCTTCTTTCCGAGACCTCATGCCATTCGGGCAGAGAAGGTCCTCCACATCTTGGACTGTAAGAGGGCTTTGTCCTTCTATATCCAACGCACTCAGGACCACCACAAATCCTCCCAGCTCTTCGTCTCCTATGACCCCAGCAGGCTGGGGTAAGCGGTGACTAAGCGTACGCTGTCCATATTGGTGGCGGACTCAATTGCCCTTGCCTATGAGCAGGCAAAGCTCCCACTGCACGGTTGCATCACAGTACACCGTGTCCGGGCCATGGTGGCTTCAGTGGCACATCTGCGCTCTGTCCCGATGGCGGACATCTGCCGGGCTACCACCTGGTCTTCAGTCCATACCTTTGCAGCCCATTACTATGTGGAAAGAGAATCACGATGGGATAGCGCCTTCGGCCAGGTTGTGCTCCGTAATCTTTTTGGGGTCTAGGCAACTCCTACCCTCCGACCCTTCTGTATTCAGGCTATCGGAGTGCTGCTTTCATCGGACAGAGGGGTCCTACTGTATTCTGTACATCAGACTGAATTGCTGCTGCTTGCGGCTCCCCTTGGGGGGCCCAATTTTTGTTACGGGTCTCCCGGTAGCCTGTAACTGGGGAGTCCCATATGTGAGGACTGACTTCCTGCTTGTTCCCTCACTTGATCCCTCTTGTCCTTCTAATTATCGCCCCATCTCTCTCCTTCCTTTCATTTCTAAACTGCTCGAACGTGCGGTTTACCGCCGTTGTCTTGACTTCCTAGCTTCCCATGCTCTTCTCGATCCCTTACAATCCAGTTTTCATCCTTTGCACTCTACTGAAACTGCTCTTGTCAAAGTCTCCAGTGACTTGTTCTTGGCTAAATCTAAAAGCCTTTACTCTGTCCTTATCCTCCTTGACCTTTCTGCAGCCTTTGACACTGTTGACCATGATCTTCTCCTTGACACTTTGTCCTCGCTTGGCTTTAGGGACTCTGTTCTATCCTGGTTCTCTTCATATCTCTCCCATCACTCCTTTAGTGTATGTTCTGGTGGCTCCTCCTCCTCTGTTACCCCCACTCTCGGTTGGTGTCCCCCAGGGTTCTGTCTTCGGTCCCCTTCTTTTTTCTCTCTATACCCAATCACTTGGTGCGCTTATTTCCTCTCATGGTTTTCAGTACCATCTCTATGCTGATCACTCCCAAATCTATCTCTCTACTCCTGATCTTTCTTCTGCTTTCCAATCCCGGATCTCTTGCTGTCTCTCTGCCATTGCTGCCTGGATATTCCATCATCGCCTGAAATTGAACATGGCCAAGACTGAACTTCTTGTTTTTTCTCTTAAAATTTCCCTTTCTCCTTCTTCTTTTTCAGTCTCTGTTGATGGGCTCTGTTCTCCAACCTGTTTCATCTGCTCACAATTTGGGTGTTATTTTTGACTCTTCGCTCTCTTTCTCCTCTCATATCCAACTCATCGCTAAGACCTGTCACTTCTTTCTCTTCAACATTGGCAAAATCCGCCCCTTTCTCTCTGAGCTCACTACTAAAACCCTCATCCATTCCCTAATCACCTCCCGCCTTGATTATTGTAACCTCCTTCTTGCTGGTCTCCCTCAGTCTCATTTCTTCTGTCTTCAGTCTATTCAGCACTCCGCTGCCTGTTTGATTTTCCTTCAGCCTCGTTTTGCCCACATCACTCTTCTCCTCAGATCTCTTCATTGGCTCCCTATCCGTTTCTGTATTCACTTTAAGCTTCTCCTTCTGACCTATAAGTGCATTCACTCTGTGGCTCCTCAGTACCTTTCTTCTTTCATTTCTTCCTATTTCCCCCCTCGTGTACTCCATTCTTCTTCCCAGTTGCTTCTTGCTCTGCCCTTCTCCTCCATTGCCAACTCCAGATTCCACTCTTTTCACCTTGCTGCTCCTTATGCTTGGAATAAACTTCCTTTGTCTATACGTCAGGCATCTTCTTTGCCCTTCTTCAAACTCAAGTTAAAAGCTCATCTTTTTGCCTCTCCCTTTGGCTCTTGATTTTGCTGTTCTCCTTCCTTCCCCTCTTTTATTTCACCTTTCTTTCTTCCTCTTACACTTGTTCTTACCTCTTTCTTTTGTCCTGTCTCTCCTGCTCTTGTCTCTTTGTCCTTGTTCTTATCTTTTTTTCTACTCTGTTTCTTGCTTTGTCTTTTTAGATTGTAAGCTCTTTTGAGCAGGGACTGTCTTTTTGTGTTTTCATTGTACAGTGCTGCATGCGCCTGGTAGCGCTTTATAAATGCTTAGTAGTAGTAGTAGTAGTAGAAAGCGTAGATACTCACCTGTAACAGGTGTTCTCCGGGGACAGCAGGAATCAGTCATCACAACCTTCCCTCCTCCCTTTGGAGTTGTTTCTTTACCTTCTTTATTTTGCTATCTTCAGCTATGTCATTTGACAGAGCAAGATGTCACCCTTGGGTGGGAAGGGGAACACACATGAGTGGTGGCATCACCCAAAGGTTTTCTTTGAAAGCTGGGGAGATGCTCCCGCGAGGGCTCCATCAGTGTCAACGCCACCCATAAGTGAGGACTGATTCCTGCTGTCCCCAGAGAACACCTGTTACAGGTGAGTTACTACGCTTTATCTGCACTGATGCTGATGTGTATTATGGGAAAATAAGTTGCAAACCTTGAATGGTACACAGAGCTCCAATTGCTGCCACAGTGGTGAGTGAGATCTCTGGAGCATTGCCCAACACTTGCATGTTGTCTATGATGGTGGAGCAAGTGTGCATGGCCCCACAAAGAGGGCAGGATGGTCAGCAATGGACCAACGGGGTCAGTGATGTGGTATGCCCTTGGTGTATGTAACAAAGTACCTCTCTTGCTGTGTACCACACCTAGTAAGGCAATGCATGGCCATGAAATGTGTTGCCTCTGTGCTTATTCTCACACTGCAGCCTAGCACACCTCTGGGTGTGAGATTCTTGGGGCTTGAGAGGCACACTGGTGGGATGGGCATCTGCCTCTAAGCTGTGGTTTGACTCTTGCACAGGAATGTAGTTTGCAGCTGTGTATAGGTTATGGAGATGTTGTACTGAGTGTCTAGTGCAGCCTGTAGTGCATGTGCTGCGCAGCATGCCAGGACTAGGTATGGTTACCAACTGCCACAGAAGTTGGGCTAGCCCATTATGATTTCTCATTTTACAGCATGATATGTAATGTGATAGAGGACTGACTTCCACAAATCTCTCTGGATGGGTGTACAGCACATCAGTTTGGAGTGTGATAGCTCTGTGGCTGTACTGTACACTGTTTGTAGAAACCAACTCAGTAGGGCCCTCCATAAATCATCCCCATGGAAGATAATGGGCTTCTGAACAGTGCTTAGCTACACCTCTATACAGAGGATTGCTCAGACTGTGTCAAAATTCCAAGCATGAGGCTGACATACAGATGAAAGTACAAACAACTGAGGTATATCACATTGTTCTGCATTAGCATACGACTATGGAGGTTCATGACTAGCATATATCCAAGCTGCCTAATGCAATAGGCTGTTCCCAGAGGAGGGACAAGTACAGAAATGAGGTCCTGTAGTTCTCTTCGCTCTTGTGGGTAATGCACATAAATGTGCCATCACTTATGTTGTCATCATACAGAATGTTTCCCGGGTTGTGATCCCTGTATCTACGTGTCTGATGTAGCAATACCTCCCAATCAGACCATACAGCACAGAAATGGCCACATTGAACTGAGAGGTCCCACAACATGTAGCGCCAAACGGGTAAGGTATTCATCACCCCACAGTTAGCTAGTGGCAGTTGAAATGCAACATAATCCTACAGATGATGGGGCAGATGTAGAAGGCCTCTCTGTTACATGAAGATGGCTGGCCCCTGTCTAGATCCATGGTTCGGCTATTGTACCATGTAGACGGTGTCCCATGGACATTCAGATACATCTTGTGATGATGAGCCATACAAGTATGTATGACTGTGTGAAGGACTGATAACGATATATGGGGAACCCCAAATCAATTTAGGCCTGTACATGCGTCAGAAGGAAGTGATGCATCTATCAGTGCAATTGCCTGTGTCCAGCATGTGCACATACAGGAATGGGAGCACAATGGGATACATCAGGATGATGTATGGCAATTGCGTGTTGTAGCAAAGAAAAATCAGCATGTATGCCTCATACCTGTACACCATGTTCTAGCTCCCCTGTCTCATATGGATAATGGTGCAACTTTCTGTAGCTATGGAGAGCCATCGTCTGATACAGAGATAAAGCTCCCACCTTTCCTAAAGCATAATATAGGATACAGTAGGAAACCTGACCCTGCACAACATGTTGTGCGACCATATCACAAAAAGATGTACACTGCACATCACAGCTACAGCTCAGATGTGCCTCATTTCCATGCTCCACATACATGTGTATGCTGACTACCTCCCTATATGCAAGCCTGTGTGTTCAAGTACATGGGAGACCTCGGCACATGTGCCGTTGTCTGTTGTCACTTGTATCATGATCCAGATAAATAAAGATGGTCTCTGTTCAGAGTATGTACTAATCAGTAAACAGCTTACAACTGACTCTGAATAACTCTACTGTGCACACTTCTAATTGGTAAACCCACAAATCTCAGACTTTGGCACTTTTTCTGGGTATGTTATCTTTCCCAGTAACGCGCCTATTAGCATCAATGACTTGTATAACCTTTATATAAATATTTCTTTTTTCATTTTATCCAATGGCAATTTTTATCCATATCATTTTCAAACAGAAAGGATTATCACTTAGCTGCCATGTTGCTGTATGCTTTTAATCCCAACGCCAAACAAAGCGCCCTTGCGTTTCTCCCAATAGGGTTCCTGAGAGGACCTCTCTGTTTGTTCTTTTATCATTCATTGCACTAACGTCCTTCACAGATGCGCGGCATTCACTGAAGATGTCCAGATCAACCATTCTTTGGGAAGTGTGAAGGACGTTAGTGCAATGAATGATAACATACCCAGAAAAAGTGCCAAAGTCTGAGACTTGTGGGTTTACCAATTAGAAGTGTGCACAGTAGAGTTATTCAGAGTCAGTTGTAAGCTGTTTACTGACTTGTATCATGATGACATAGAGAAACCACATTTGCACATACTCCCCTGTCTTGGCATGGTGCATGCACAAACATGCTACAAGTGATGTATGTCTCCAGCCACTGGACATACCATTTGTTGGAACACATGCAAGCATGAGAGATATAATTTGGGCAAAGGGTCCTGCTATGTGCCAAGGGCTGGGCATCCTCCACTAAAGATGCTGTTTGTGAGCGTTATCTGCATGTCTGTGTAACATGCTGTAGTTATCTATATGGCGGTTAGGCATGAGAACATAGAGATGTACAGTTGACCTGTGCATGTCAGGCTTTATGCAGATATGTATGGAACAATTCCATGCGGTCTAGATGCAATCCCTGGATGTTCTGTAGCGCAATGTAATGACCGTGAAAAATGATGTTGGAATGTTGGCTATGTTGGAATGTTGGCTATGGTGCAGGAGGGAAAGAGCATATGTGCATGACTAGATGAGACAGGGTACACGATTACATATCTATTATATCCGAATGCACTGGGTTGCTGTTGGCCAGATAATTCTATCATGTGTTAGAGCGTGCACCTCCCTGTACTGATCCTTAATGTCTCTCACACATTTCCTTCAGGTCCTTGGGTATACACTGGAAGTACTCACTGCACTAAGTGTCCCATGGAGATGGTGGCTCTTCCAGAGGAATAACAATGTTGGAGTACAGATCACCATTGATACAACACAGGGCAGAGCTATCAGCATCAAACATGTCCCACCCCAATGCCACAGGTTATATGGCCATTTGGATCTCCACATTGGATCTGCGTACATGCCATGCAATGTGTTAACAGGTGATACTAGACTGATGCCCCTGCTGCAACATATTCCTGTCTCCCATGAACATTTCACAAAGAGACCAGGATGCAAGTAAGCTTGGACTGCCAAACTTCAATGTATCATAGATCTGCTACCAATTATGACCTATGCAATCAGCTGATGTGTGCAAGGTTGGGGACCAACCCCCACAACACAGACGTTGCCCTTGGAACCTGTTCCACATGCTGCCAGACCATTGTATGTACTATATAAGGAGATGGGATGCACACATGGGCATGAGGATCAGCAGGGACACAGCATGTGGCTCACAAACCACAGCTTGTAACAGCTGCAGTGTGGACTTGCAGTACCTCTGACCAGTATGATTGCTGAGTAACATGTGATGTGCAGGATTCTGACTATCAATCAAAGGCTCTATGAGAAAACTGCCTGGTGACATGTGAGATGTCTCATACACAGGTGTGGTCAACATTATGTCTGCCCTTGCAGTTAAACACCTTACTGTTCAATATATCCTTCCAGGAAGTGGCCAGTGAAATGGCTTGCCATCAGATATATGCATACGTATTGGACACACAGACCAAGCACATAAAACCAGACCACCTCAGGAAGGAATTAGTAGGAAGTTTTATCAACAGTGGGCCATTGCCAGGGCATGATCATTGACACCCCAACAAACAGTTCCAAACAGCTTTAATAGGGGAACCACACTCCCACTGCAAGGTAAATCAAGGTGATGAAATGTCTGTCCTGACATGACTGATGTTAGCCACTGTTTGAAGGCTCCACTGTTTGAAGGCTCCACTGTCTAATATGACCACATGTACTCCCTGTCCCAATCTCACAATGGGAAAGACAGGAGGACTGCCTGAGACCATCTGCAAAGTCATCATCGCCAAACATGAATCCTTAACGTAGTACAACGCCATCCTCATACACCTTAGGATCTCTGAATCAACTGTGCACATTCTCACTAAGAAGGTATCTGGCTCATGCAACTGTCCAAACATTCCCATGACGTGACGGGAGGAGAAAACATAAATCCAGATGTCCCAGAATGTGAGTGCAAAGTGTCATAGAAACAACACGTACAAGATACAAAGAGCAAAGCCTGACCGGGAACAATCATGAGTGCATCATATGCTTTGCACGAAACAAACATGCCAACTGTTAAATATGGTGGAGGCTGCGGAATGTGGTGGGGCTGTCTTTCTGCCCTCAGGAACTAGAGCCATGGTGCATCAAGTCAGAGGACCACCAAGATACCCTCCATTGAAAGTTGCTAGCTTGTTCCAGAAAGCAATATCTGGGTCAAAAGTCATGTGTCCACTAGCAGGACAATGAATGGAAGCATACATCCAAATGGAAAATTGCAGGGCAAATGAGGAAGACAGGGACTACTGTAAATAGGCCAGCAAGGGGTCCAGATCCCAAGCCAGTCAAGGACCTTTGGAAGGGGCTGACAGCTGCCACTGGTAATAGGAAACCAGGAAACATCTAGAAGCTATAAAAACTCACAGTAGAGGAGTGTGAGATGCTACCAGCAGACAGATCTACCAAATGAGGAGATAGCTACAAGACACATTTAGAGGCTGTCATCACAGCCAAGGGCTGAGCAGTGAAGGGTGCCATAATCCCTGTCCAGGTCCTATCTGGGTTTTACACAGACATTACTCAGTTTACATTGTCCAGGCCTCCTTTTATCTGGTTGTACACCTGTGAACATACTATTAAGATATCATGATGGCATACAGTTTGATGAGTTCTAAATATTTCTCTAGATCTTCTACACAACAGGCCTAAAATGCAAATGTGTCAATAATGTCTACCCCAACCGCATGTGCGTGCCATAAAAATGTCACTGAATGCTCAAACACCACTTGTGTCTACCTTTGGAAATGTGGTTAAACAGGTTGTGATGGAATAGCTAAACTGGACACTGAGGGAAAAACACTGTATTGTCACAGTCACACCATGATGCTGTGTAGTGCAGGTAAACTCTGTGGCTCTCCTAAACAGACATTAATCTGAGGTTGCAGAAGGATCAGGCAGCACATACAGAAACAATGTGGGAAATGAATTGATGTTGCAGGTGATTCCACCACCTGCAACACTGAAGTATGTTGTTTTATGCAAAGACATGTCCCAGAGGTGATATCACATTCTCCCCCTCGAAGCACGGACAAAATACAAAGCCATCCTGCTCACCCACAAAGCTATCCATCAAACACAAAACACCCAGCTTCGCACCCTACTGGCTCGTCCAGCCCACGGCAGATCTACTAGACAAACCTCCAGCATTTGTCTCACCGTCCCTCACAAAAGAACCAAATGTTCACAACGGACCTGCAATCGAGCCTTCGAACTTTATGCTCCGTCCTTATGGAACTCTCTACCGAGCTATCTCAGAAGCAATGCTGACCTACTATCTTTCAGAAAACAGCTAAAAACCATCCTTTTTCAAGAATACTTCAACTCGAACCCCACCGAAAAACCCACAAACCCCCGATTTCATCCACAATGAACCTCTAACTCAAAGCTACTCTATCCTGTCTGTGTCCAACGTTTGTCCTATGTCCAAAGTCTTCCCTATGTCAAAATCATCAATGTTGCCTCCCCGGTGATGGCCCCACCCCTGTACTTAATTCTCCCACCCCTTGTAACACCGCTTTGACCCGGTGAAAAGCGGTATATGAATATAGCTAAATAAAATAAATAAAATAAAATCACCCCCTGTGCAGCTGCATGACACTGTATGCCCTGTACTGCTCTCATCTACCCACACACATGTGCAACAGTAGTGTGACCTGTAGCAGATGATGCCAGCCACATCTGCAGATGATGCTATCTGCATACCTGCCTAGCGATGAAGGATGATGCAACATGTGTATGTACACAGCCCCAGACCTTAGGATCAATAGAGTGCCCATGGCACTATAGCCATCTGCTGCAAGGGATGGAGAAAGCCACTTGCACCACATGGACATAAGGAAACTCACAATCCACAGATGTGTCATGATGGCGATAGTACTGCCTTCACTGACTGCTGACGTGACCACATTCGATATGGCTATTGGCCATGATACCTGAAACACAGGAGACACAGAACTATTGTGCACCTCCATCTATGTCATGGGGTGAACAGGAAACTCGCAGTGAGCAGACTCCAGCTCTACACCTGTCACCATATGAGCATCTTCCATGTTGCATGGAGCAGCCAACTCAGACACATCTGGTAGGAAATGACATTATAGCTTGTATGCCCTTTACACAGGACATCTAGCCCTCTGACCAGCAGGATATCTATCAGCAAGAATGACAAGCACTGTGCAGGTGTTGAGACTACACCAAATCATAAGTCCAAACATGTATTTTATGCGTTCCCAAACATGTATTTTATGATTCTCAAACATGTATTTTATGCATAGCCAGTGAAGTTATTTGAATAGGGGTGTTATGTGTTCTGTTTTTTGTGAGTTGAGGAGTGTCCGGGCTCCTGTATTGAGAGCAAGTTGGAGAGAGTGGATAGCTGCTTTTGATAGGCCTTGAAGGATGATACTGCAGTAATCAAAATGCAGAAAAATGATTGCTTGGAGGACTGAGTGGAAGTCATGGCTGGTTAAAAGAGGTTTGAGGTGCTTAATTGTTTTGAGTTTGAAGTAGATGCTTCTTGTTATGTTTCGTATGTATCTTGTGAAGGTGTTTATCTTTATTAAAACATTTGATAGACCGCCCATCAGAAGCCATCTGGGCACTTTACAATAACAATAATATTTATTAGAAAAGCTAGAAACAGAAAAGGAACTACAATGCTAGACAGGAAAGTGCACACCCATACAGGACTAAAGAGGATTTGGGTCCCATCTATGGTTATAGAGCTCAGTGGGATAAAGCTATTGTCTCTGTTGATGTACATGGCATCTGTCTTCTTGACATTTATTGCCAAATTGTGTCTTTTGAGCCATTCGCTGACCAAGGAGAATCATTTTGTTAAGGGCTTGATATCTGGGTTAGATGTGCTGATAGGCATGTAGATCATTACATCATCTGCATAGATGTGGTACAGGACTTTTATGAAAGTGCAGATTGGTTGTAGAAAAATATTGAAAATTAATGAAGAGAGAGTGTAGCCTTGTGGGATTCCTTGAGGTTGGATGTATGGGGTGGAATTTGTAGAGCCTGATCTTATTTGAAGCTGTCAGTCTGTTAGATAGGACTTGAACCAAGTGAGGGGCATGTATGTTTGCTGTTGCTGGATGATTAGGTTGTATGGAATGGAGCCAAAAGCTTCTTTTATGTCTAAGAAGATGAGTACAAAGTCAAGTATGTCGCACAGGTTCTGAGTGGTCATGCCACCTGTGGTAGTACATGATGATGTGCATTATAGTTTGACCCCACATTGCAGACCAGAGTGTAAACCCATACTCTCCCAGATATTGCCTGTGCATATGATGCTGTTTGGATAATAAATGATGTTACTGCTAATGACTGGACTGTCATGTGTCTATTGCCTATTTGGGAAAGTGAGATAGAAACGTTCTGGGGAACATCAACAGTCAGCACAGATATGGGATTGCACATTGTCTTGGGGGGATTTGTGTCACTCACCATTGGGGCCGCTGACAAGCAGGTGTGCTGCTGTGATATAAGGAGGGAGTGTACTATAAGGTCATTGTGACAACATGTGATTGGTAAATGCGCAGATGTCTGGACCATCCACAATGACAGGCGTAGTCCTGTGATTACACGCCACTGTCATCAAGTGGCTCATGTCATCAGATGGCCCCAGATGACACACATGCTGTGCCATAGGTAGCCATGGGCAATTTGCCTAGCTGCACTCTTCAACACCTATGTGCCCTAGCAATCAGGACAGCATTAGCACGTTTATTTTTGGGGTGATTATAGTTTCAGATATTTAGAGGTCTGCTAAGAATGTTTCAGTATTTGGTCTTAGTTGTGCTGTGGCATATTATTGTTAATGAAGCAGTGCTGCATTTAGAATCTTGGGAAAGTTATGAGGGATATCCAAATATTTTTGAGTCACATTTACACTCAGTTACAAAATATTTTAATCTATCACGTTGTGCAGTTTGCCTTCCAACTGTGACAGCTACTCAACACGGGTTTCTACCACAAGTTAGGCCCAAAGCCTTTGAAGAGTTTCGTGATACAGCTTTTAATCTAACTACTGTACGATGGTCTCATACAGACACAGAATCTAGGGTAGTTAGTTCTATGCCTTTAAAGTCCCCTCCAATATGTTTTATGGCTCAAGGTACAGGGAAAAAGGTAGGGGACACCCCATGGAACGTTTGTAAAATAATAATGATACATAATTCTTCCATCTGGTATAAGAAATCCCACGTACAGAAACCTTATATTTCTGTAGTACAATTAATGCAAGTTCAAGGGAATCAGGTGCATGATTATGACTTGTTACAGTATAATAGTTCTGGCTACCTTTTGGAATGACTCAGTCCGAGACATACCTAACTGGAGTTGCCCCTTATTAGGATATTACCATCCCTGGGAATGTAATCTATCTGTAGGAATTAAGGAAATGAACATTACTCAGTGGGCTTTGAATAATTGTATGCAGAATCTAGTCTGTCCCCGTAACTTGACAATTATTGAAAATGGATTAGTGGCTTTAAAGGGAGACTATTTTGTGTGTGGTAATCGTGCATATACAGAAGTTCCCAGAGGTTGGTCAGGTACTTGCTATGTTGCTCAGTTAGATACCCCATGGCAGTTTTTACCTTACCAAAATGTTACTTTATTTTCAACCTTGAATAATTCCTTAAGAAGAAAAAGGGATGTTTCCCCTCAGGATGAAGCCATAATAGCAGCACAACAGTTGGTAGATTCTACAAGTTCTTTAACCAAATCTCAGATAGATGCATTTACAGGTACTGTTTGGCTTTCAACCTTTGGAGCCATAGCACCCACTAGAGAATATGGTACCCAGATTATGCGATTACAGGCTAGGGTTGCCAACTGGCCGGTTTTCAGCCGGCCTGGCCGGTTTTTCCATGGTCAGGCCGGCTGCCGGCGCAGAGGCAAAACCGGCCCTTGAAAAGCCGTTTTTTTTGCTCTGGCCGCAAGATCGGGAGCGGCCAGAGCAAAAACACCGGCTTTTCTCCCACCCCGGAGGGCTTCAGAGGGAGCCGGGGAAGCCCGCGCGAGGCCCCGGCTCCCTCTGTACAGCCGCCAGCGTGAAGAGCCTTTACCTTCACGCTGGCGGCTGTGCCTGTGAAGCCGCGATTGGTGGGAAAGGTTAAAGGCATTGCCCTTTAACCTTTCCCAGCATTCGCGGCTTCACAGGAACAGCCGCCAGCGTGAAGGAAAAGGCTCTTCATGCTGGCAGCTGTTCAGAGGGAGCCGGGGCCTTGCGCGGGCTTCCACAGCTCCCTCTAAAGCCTCAGACAGCCGCGGTTTTGGGGGGGGGAGGCCAAGGACTGCCTGGGCTGTGATGGGGGGAGGGGGCCTGGACTGGAAAAGGGCTAGGAGGGGGAATATGACTGGAAATGGGTTGTGATGTGGGGGGGGGGGGGGGACCTGGACCGGAAAAGGGCTATGGGGGGGGGGGGACTTGGACTGGAAAGAAATAGGCTGTGATGGGAGGGGACCTGGACTGTAAAAGCGCTATGTGGGGGGGGGGGGGACATGGACTGGAAAAGGGTTTTGATGGGGAGGGGGACCTGGACTGGAAAAGGGCTGGGGGGGGGACATGGACTGGAAATGGGTTGTGATGAGGAGGGGGACCTGGACTGGAAAAGGGCTATGGGGGGGGGAACTTGGACTGGAAAAGGGCTATGGGGGGGGGGAACTTGGAATGGAAATGGGCGATGGTGGAAGGAGGGGGAACATTGACAGCAAAAACGCAGTGATTAGGGGGAAATGGACTGGAAATGGGTTGTGAAGGGGGGGACGGACCAGGACTGGAAAAGGGCTATGGGGGGCATTGGACTAGAAAGAAATGGGCTGTGATGGGGAGGGGGACCTGGACTGTAAAAGGGCTATGTGGGGGGGGGGGACATTGACAGGAAATGGGTTTTGATGGGGAGGGGGACCTGGAATGGAAATGGGTTGTGATGGGGAGGGGGACCTGGACTGGAAAAGGCTATGGGGGGGGGGGAACTTGGACTGGAAATGGGCTATGGTGGAGGAGGGGGGGAACTTGGACTGGAAATAGGCTGTGATTAGGGGGGCTAGGACTGCAAATGGACTGTGATGGGGGGGGGGGGTAGGACTGCAAATGGGCTGTGATGGTGCGGGGGGACTCGGACTGCAAATGGGATGTGATGGGGGGGGGCCTAGGACTGGAAATAGGCTGTGATGGGGGACTTGGACTGGAAATGGGCTGTGATGGGGGGGGCTAGGACTGGAAATGGTCTGTGATGTGAGGGCTAGCACTGGAAATGGGCTGATGAAGAGCTGGAATAGGACTGGAAATGGGCTGATGTGGGGCACGGGAGAATGGGGTTAGAAGGGAGTGGATGCTGGGTGGGTCTAGAACTATAAGGGAACTGATTTTGGGGGAGGACTAGAATAGATGGGGAATGAGAATGGAGAGGGGAAAAATATTTTGTGTGGAAGAAAAGTCTATGATGGGCTGGGTATTGGGAGAGTGAGGGGCTTGAGAATGGAAGGGTGAAATTTAAATGGATGATAAAGGAATAAGGAAAGAATTGGGGGAAAGAGCAAAAGGGAAACAATCAGTATGTTAAAGCAGAAATAGAGAGAGAATGGAAAACATCTAAAAGAGAAGAAAGGACAAATGGATAGCTCGCAGAAGACACGAAGAAACCAGAAGAAAGTGACTGGAGCAATTGCAACTGAAAATAAAACGCCCAAACAGAAGGTAGAAAAATACTTTTTATTTTGAATTTATTAGCTGGAATATGTTTGGTCTGGGAAGTGTGTATTGATAACATCTTTGCGTTTTTGTTTAGTGCAAGAGGAAATTACTTTATAGTTTTATTTCTCCAGTGTTGTACATTTCATGTTTGGATTTTGGGGTTCCCAGTTTAATTATTATATGACCAAGGAAGTTAGCCTACACGTATCCTCAGTAATTTTTGTGGGTGGGACTGGGGGCGGGGCAGGGGTGAGACTAGGGGCGGAGAATGGGTGGAGCATGGCGAGCCACAGGTGTCCGGTTTTTCTCGGTGAAAAAGTTGGTAACCCTATTACAGGCAGTTGTTGAACTTACAGCCCTGGATCTCACAGAGGCTATTAGTGTGCTACAAGGTGAAGTAGACAGGGTGTCCACTTATGCAGCTCAGAATCGCATGGTTTTAGACTACCTACTAATGAAGTAAAATGGCGTATGTGGCCTAATTTCTGATTACTGTTGCAGTATGCTTGATAATGAAGGAAACGTAGTGAAAGGTTTGCTGGATAGGGTTAGAAATCGTATATTTGTATCAAGTAGTAGTTATGTAAGTTCTTTTCCAGATTTTTTTTTTCATTCTGTTTCTTCTTTCTGGAGTTTATTATCTAGGCCCCTGCAAGGCCTATTAGCTTCATTATCTGGCTTATTAGGGATTATCATTTTAGGGGCATTAATTCTTTGTGTAATATCAGCTTGTTGTAAGAAATCAGTGGAGACACTGACCCCTAAAATGATGTTACAGATTGACCCAGAAGCTAGCTACGATCCATTTTTAATACCAATGTCTGAGTTTCCTTATCTGTGAAATGATTCTTTACAGAATCAGAGGAAGGACTGAAAGAAAGCTTGATTGTACCAGGTTGGATACACAGCCAGGCCCTGTGTATAATATTGCTATAGTCCCTAAGAAAGAGTTAATATCATTTGTAGCTCCTATTTAATACTATCCTTGAAAAGTCTGTAGAAGAAATTGGGTTAAAGGTTTAGATAACTTAAACATTAGTCTTGTTATTAGAAAGATAAGTAAAAGGCAAGTTGTTTACCTAGCTTCACAGTCTCGCTGTCTCTGGTCAGAGATATCAAACTGTCAATGTTAGAATTAATTAGAATTAAGGCCTACATAGTCATGCCTGAGAATATATGTATGTCTTTTCATGATTGTCTATGACGTGCATGCCTATAGAAAAGTATATTATGAATATACGTAACACTAGACGTAGAATAAAATATGTATATTATGAATGTACGTGATGTGAGACGTAGAATAATAAAGTGAAATTATGCTGTGTAATGGAATCTTTACCTATAAATAAAGAGGCCTAAAGCTTTGATTTCAGAGTAATCATAGGCAACTGCCTAGCTTGCTCTCCCAAAGCGTTTTGGTCCTGTGTTTGTAATACAAGTGTGTTGTGTATTATTTACAGATTTGTGTATATCTAAAGATTGTGATCAGTCAACCTTCTCCTTGTTTTGTGTGCGGATTTCTGTAACCCAAGAGCCTGCCTCGTTGTAGGTGAAGGGAGGTGCAGAGTATCTTTCAGTAAATGCGCAGATGTCTGGACCATCCACAATGACAGGCATAGTCCTGTGATTACACACCACTGTCATCAAGTGGCTCATGTCATCAGACGGCCCCAGATGACACACATGCTGTGCCATAGGTAGCTATGGGCAATTTGCCTAGCTGCACTCTTCAACACCTATGTGCCCTAGCAATCGGGACAGCATGGAATCTACTACTACTGCTACTACTACTGAGCATTTGTATAGCGCTACAAGTCATACGCAGTGCTGCACAGACATGTAGAGTCAACTGCATGATATATGCGGATGATGTACTATTATATTTTCCTTTTACAACAGAGAACCCCCATAAATGAAGTATCCAACTGGCTACAATCTCGAAATCTAAGGATCCAACACAAAAAAACAGAGGTGTTATTCATTACACGGAACCGAAATTTCACTGCTCCGTCCTTTTTGAAAGTAAAGGATGCTAACCTCCAGACCAAGACCACCATCAGATACCTTGGTGTCACTTTAGACCAGAACTTGGATATGAAAGCACACATAGGAAATATTGTAAGAGCAGTATACCACAAAATACGTTCCCTTAGACATCTACGATCCTTGCTAGAGCCAAACGATTTTAGAACCATCTATCAGGCGCTAATCATACCTCATTTTGATTATGCGAACTCAATATTACAAGGTCTCCCTCAAGCCACATTACATCCACTTCAATTGGCAATGAATGCCGCAGCAAGAGTCCTTCATGGAGCATCCCAGAAAGAACATATTTCACCTATTCTAAAACATCTTCATTGGCTCCCGATACGAAATAGACTCACTTTCAAAACTTTACTAATTACAGTCAAACCTCGGTTTTCGTATGCCCTGGTTTTCGTACGATTCGGTTTTCGTTGACTTTTTTCATCAAGATTTTGTTCCGGTTTTCGTACGTTGTCTCGGTTTTCGTACAGTTGAAAATGGAGCACCATCTTGTGGCCAGAAGTGGGATTTTCTTTATTTTGATTTTCTTGCTGATTGACTGTCTTCCATATTTATTGGCGCTTCTCTTTACAAGGCAGGCTGGAGCCCCAATTGGGCAGCCGGCCAAGATGGCTGTTCCCACCTCCGCTGCTGGTGGTGATTGCTCGATCCCGGAGGGGGAGAGCAGCTGGAGCTGGCTGGAGTGCGTCCCATATGCCAACAAAAGTCTTCAATAAAGGTAAAAGTGATGTTACATGCTCATTTATCCATTTCATTAGTCATTTATATGTATTTCTCATTGTTTTCTGTATGTAAAAAATATAGTTATTCTCTATAAAATGTATTTTTTGTCAATATTTTTGGGTGTCTGGAACGGATTAATTGAATTTACATTATTTCTTATGGGAAATCTTGCTTCGGTTTTAGTCCGTTTCGGTTTTAGTCAGACTTTTTTGAACGGATTAATCATGAAAACCGAGGTTTGACTGTACATTCAAAGCCATCAAAGAGCTCTCATCTGCATCATTATCAGATATGATCCAAACAACACCCCTCAATAGGGATAGAAGGTCAGTATCACTCAATTCTCTGTTAGTCCCTAAATCAATAACACAATACACCAAAACTACTACTGACAGGGCTTTCTTTTTCTGTGCACCAAGGTGTTGGAACAGCCTTCCTCAAAACATCCGATCAATACCAGACCTTTTGCAGTTTCGAAAAGCTTTGAAACACTACCTCTTCCTCTTGTCTTATCCATTAAACAATCCAGATAACACAACCTACCCACAGACCTTCCAAACATACAAATTCAATACAGACACCCCACAGACCTCCCATACACAATACTGAAGCCAGGATGAGATCATGTCTGTTATATTAATTAATTACCCTGTTATCCGAGTTGTATTTCCTGTTTTTTCTGTAAACACAAAGTACCGTTGAATTGTGTAACTCCTTGTTTATTGTAAACCGCGCTGATGCTGAATAGTGCGGTATATAAGAGACTATAAATAAATAAATAAATAAATGTAAGAGATAGTCCCTGCTCATCAGAGCTTACAATCTAGTCAAGACAGATAACACAGAAGGTGTAGGCAGGGGTAAAACAAGGGGAAGGGGAAAGGAAAAGAAAAAGGAGATCAGGTGAGTTAAGATCCAAAAGCAGCAGCGAAGAGGTGAGTTTTCAGCCTGGATTTGAAGAGGGTCAGAGAAGGTGCCCGCCGTACAGACACAGGTAGTTTGTAAGGTGTAAGGTGCAGCAAGGTGAAAGGAGCGAAGTCTGGAGTTAGCAATAGAAGAGAAGGGCACAGATAGAAGCAGTTTGCTAGAAGAGCGGAGTTCCCGAGGGGGGTTGTAAGGAGAGATAAGAGAAGAAAGGTAGTGAGTTGCTGCAGAGTGAATGCATTTATAGGTTAGCAGGAGAAGTTTGAACTGGATGCGGAAATGGATAGGGAGCCGGTGAAGTGACTTGAGGAGTAATATGGGCATGACGAGGCTGGCAGAAGATTAGCCGCGCAGCAGAGTGTTGAACAGATTGAAGGGGATAAAGATGATTCAAAGGGAGACCAGCAAGGAGTAGGTTACAGTAGTCAAGACGGGAGGTGATTAAAGAGTGGATAAGCATCTTAGTAGTGTGTTCAGAAAGGAAAGGGCGGATTTTGCTGATGTTATAGAGAAAGAAACGGCAGGTCTTAGCTATCAGATGGATGTGTGTGGAGAAAGAGAGAGAGGAGTCAAAAACAACCCTAAGATTGCGGGCCGAGAAAACAGGAAGGAGTACAGAGTTATCCACAGAGACTGAGAAAGGAGGAAGAGGAGGGGAGGTTTTAGGGGCAAGATAAGAAGTTCAGGCTTGGCCCTGTTCAATTTCAAGCGACAGTGAGACATCTAGGCAGCGATGTCAGAAAGGCAGGGAGAGATCCGGGTCTGGATTGCTGGAGAGATTTCAGGCGTAGAGAGGTAGATTTGGAAGTCATCAGCATAAAGATGGTACTGATAGCTATAGCCATGGGAAGAGATAAGCGCACCAAGGGACTGGGTATAGAGAGAGAAAATGAGCTGTCCCAAGACAGATCCTTGGGGGTACACCAACTGGGAGCAGGATAGCAGAGGAGGAGGAGCCACCAGAACACACACTGAAAAAGCAATAGGAGAGATAGGAGGAGAACCAGGTTAGTAAAGAGCCCTTAAAACCAAGCGAGGACAGGGTATTGAGGAGAAGGTTGTGGTCAACAGTGTCAAAAGCAACAGAGAGGTCAAGAAGGATGAAGACAGAGTAAAGACCCTTGGATTTTGCCAGAAACAAGTCACTGGAGATTTTGGCAAGAACCATTTCAGTAGAGTGTAAAGGATGAAAGCCAGACTGTAAAGGATCCAGGAGGGCATGAGAGGAGAGGAAGTCGAGGCAGCGGCGGTGAACCGCACGCTCAAGTAGTTTAGAAATGAAGGGAAGGAGGGAGATGGGTCGATAGAAGGACAGGTGGGATCAAGTGAGGGTTTCTTGAGGAGAGGTGTGACCACAGCATGCTTGAAGGCTGCAGGGACAGTTGCAGTGGAGAGCGATAGGTTGAGAATATGAGAGATGGAAGGGACAACAGTGGAGGAGATGGGGCTTAGGAGACGGGTAGGGATAGGATCAGAGGAGCAGGTGGTGAGTTTGGAGGAAGAAAGAAGGTGTGCAGTTTTCTCTTTATAGATCACAGAAAAGGAAGCAGAGGTAGAGGGGGGAAAGTTGGGGGTGAAGAGGGGAAGGAGGGGAAGTAGCTGACTTTGTGGAGAATTGGAGGGTGATCTTGTGGATTTTGTCATGGAAATTACCAGGGTTTGGGCAGAAAGGGAGGGAGGGATCTGAGGCGGAGGCGCTTTGAGGAGAGAGCTGAGAGTATTAAAGAGACGGCGAGGGTCAGAGGCAAGAGAGTTAGTCAGATGGACATAATAGTCGTATTTGGCAAGAGCTATGGCTGACTGGAAAGAGACAAGCATGAATTTGAAGTGTAAAAAGTCTGCAAGGGATCGGGATTTGAGCCAAGCAAGCTCAGCAGAACAGGCACAGGAACGTAGATAGCGAGTAGTGGATGAAAGCCAGGGCTGGGGTGCAGAACGCCTCACAGGATGTGGCATGGGTGGAGTGAGAGCATCCAGAGCAAAGGAGAGTGCAGCGTTATAGGAAGCTAGTGCCTCGTCAACAGACTTAGATGACATAGTGGAAGAAAGAGATGGTGTGCCATACAGCCTGACAAGTATGATATCTATTACAGCTCCATAGCGGACCCATCGACATGGGTGGGTATACAGTGTGGGATACCATGCAGCAATGATTCCTCAAAGGACAGCATGCACTGCTGCCCCCCTCCAGAAGCATGCCGGCGAGGGTACAGAGCTGAAACACTATAAGTGTGATGGGTGACACACATAGGCATGGCCCAAGGGACATGTCTTTGTGGGGCTATCATATTTGCACCCACATTGTGCCTCACCCCACCACACGGCATGGCGGTGGGGGATTGTTGGGCAGTTTAAGGTGCTTGGGGGGAACAGTGCTGTGCATACCAAATTGAGGCCTACATGGCTATAGGGCACAGTCACCCTGTTGTGGGGAATGTGGTGTGGCACAATAACCTACAAGTATGTGCACATTGGCACAGTGGCAAGATTGTGCCATGTCCCCTGTCCCAGCTGCAGGTGTCGAAATGCACAATGTACCCCCACTGGTCTCTACAGCACATGCATGGGAACACCCACCTGAGATATCCTCATTGCTGCCCGTGGTGTAGGCATCAAGATTGGTCAGGAGACCCTGCATGACATTCCATGGACTACCTGTGGCAGCACATGCGCCATTCCCCTGGCCTCCTCGGTGGGCAGGGCCCACCATCTCCACCATCTCCACCACATCCCCAGTTCCACTGGCCTCCCATGGTCTGCCTTGCACCTCTTGGGTCTGGCCACCTTCCACATCTGCCTCTGAGTCCAATTCCAAGTGGAGGTGCCAGTAATCCTCAGCCTCACCTTCCCCAGCTGGTGAGTGGTATCCTGACCATTCCTCCCATCCATGCTCCTTGTATGTGCATGAGCCTCCATGTGTAGAGGAACCACCACTATGCACATTGCTAGCACTCAGAGTTGTGTCCTCCTCGATGTAGTCCTGGGCTACATCCCCCATGAGACTCTGTGCCTGTTTCTCCTCTGTTGTTCCCATAGCACTGGCCACTGAGAAGAAAGGCACACGCAGCAAGCATGATCAGGTAGCTAGCATGATGCATATATCCCTGCATGGTAACAGTCAACAGACATGCTGAAGCTTTGGGTTGACACATGGACAAGTTGGTTGCTAGCCAGCTCTTGGCTAAGAAGCATCAAGGGACTACTCCTAATTTTGGGAGAGAAAATCTAGGAGTTGGGCTTCAACTCTCCTCCATAATTCCAAGCCTTAGACTCAGACTTAAAAAACAGTAAGGATTTATTCCGCCCCAGTTCTGCATCTGAATTCAGCAGGAAAAGATTCTGCATTTCCTGACAACCCTGCAACTTCAAGATTCCCTTGGGAAAAGGTTGAGCCTGGCCACTGCCA
Organism: Ichthyophis bannanicus; assembly: GCA_033557465.1. NCBI lineage: Eukaryota > Metazoa > Chordata > Amphibia > Gymnophiona > Ichthyophiidae > Ichthyophis > Ichthyophis bannanicus. Next base: position 367,998,902 of record CM066037.1, on the reverse strand, counting down.
GAGACCAAATTGAACTGCCATCCAAATGGGACGATCTAACCATAAATAAACTAAAGAAAGCTGTATTTGTTTTCCAAACAGGAAATGACAACAAGAATTTGGATGGGACTGGGCTTGTATCCAGATCCAAATAGAATTTATGGTACTTGTGCATAATTGCATTCCAAGGCCCCTCAGCACCTAGGGTGGGTGCCCCCCTTGCGGCTAGCACCCCCTTGCAGCGCCTCCCAGCGTGGCATGATGCAACCACCCTCTCCCCGCTGGACCCATACAGTGGAGCCAGCTTGGAAAACTTACCTTAAAGCTGTGGGTGGTTTGCTGTGTTTCCAACGCTCCAGGCCCGGCAGCTCTTTTCTCCTGGGCCCAAATCTCACAATTCTCACGACTTCAGTTGGGAGAGAATAAGCAGCATGGTCAATCACCCACAACTTTAAGGTAAGTTCACCATGCTGGCTGCGCCATGTGGGCCTGGCAGGCAGGCATCACCCGCTGCCCCACCCTTATTACACCACTGCTTGTGCAACATTCTCAAAAATCATTGGGTTTCAATTCTCAAATTGGTTACTTTGGGGTTAAAAACTGCTTTGGTTTCTGTTATCAGCTACCAGTGCAAACTTCTAATTTACATATCCTAACAGTTTAATTGCTGATTTATTTTGGGCAATATTGTTATTATAAGTGGCATTTTAGAAAGAGCATCCAAGTACAATTTGGGACATCCAGAGCAAAACGTGCAGAAAAATCATTGGAGACATCAATTTTTCAGCCTGATTTTAGAAATATAGAAGCCCCTAACATGAACGCCCATGTCAGCATCTACATAGATGTCCTCGCTACAAAATATTGAGGCAGGGGCATCAATCACATGCTAGTTTGCATACAGGGATGTCCATCAGCATTCCCTGTTCATTGTCAACATAGAAAATGTAGAGGATATGAGTGTAGCATCTTCACTACACTCTTTGGATGTTTGGATGGGCAAAACTAGCACTTTTCCAAAGCCTATTCATGCTTGGAGCAGGTATAAATTTAGATGTGGCTCGGGACGTGCAGTGAGTTTCTGAAATCAGTTGAGGATATCCAGAACATGCTACAGCACACCCTCATTCTGATTTGGATATTCTCATACCTGGGATGTTTTTAAAACCACTTTCTAAAATAGATCCAGGATTGTCTCTGTTCTTTGTATGTCTGTATGCCCATTTTTAGACATCCAAATCATAAAATGGCATCCTAAAATAACTCATTTAATAATTGTCTGTTTTTAAGAACATAAGAACATAAGATATACCATACTGGGTTAGATCAAGATCCATCAAGCCCAGTGGCCAATCTGGGTCATAGGTACCTAGCAGTTTCCCCAAAAGACACATGTTCCACAATGCTTGTATTGAATCAAGCAGTGATATCCAGGGTCCCTTTTAATAATGGTTTATGGACCTTTCTCCAGGAACTTGTCCAAACGTTTTTAAACCTAGCTAGACTCTTACCGACCGATAGCCAGCATTCCATTTATAGCTAAAATAATAGAAAAAAACGTCCAATTACAATTACAAGACCATATCGATGAACACAAACCCTTAGACTCTCACCAGTTTGGCTTCCGCCCCTATCACGGTGTAGAAACCCTTCTAACTACACTGATAGACTTCCTCATCAAAGGCACAGATGATAGCAGTCAAGGCTTCCTACTCCTCTTCATAGACATCTCTGCCGCCTTTGACAACATCAACCACCTTACTTTGATCAATAGACTAGAAAATCTAGGAATAGGTGGGACAGTACTCAATTGGTTTAAGTCTTACATCACAAACAGACTAATACGTGTTCAAATAGACCAGGAAGTGTCAGAAACCTTCCCCCAAGGACAAGGAATACCCCAGGGATCCGCCCTTTCTGCCCTCCTTTTCAACCTGTACCTCCAACCCATTACAAAAATATTCAGAAAACACAAAATTAGTCACTTTATCTATGCTGATGACATCATGCTTGCTCTCCCATATCCACCAAAAATCCCACCTACGATGCCCTATCAAAATGCATGGTGGAGACCACCTCCTGGATGGAATCTAACTACCTTAGCATCAACCTCAAAAAACTGAGGCAATGTTCGTAACAAGATCACCCGTGACTGAGGACACCTATCCAACATCAATCTCAATCATAAATACAACTATACCCGTCAAAAAAGAGGTAAAATACCTAGGGGTAATAATAGACCATACACTCACCATGCTACCACATATAAAACAGACGGTAAAAACCATATTCTACAAACTCAAAACCATACAACACCTAAGACCCCTTCTTGACACCCATGACTTTAGATCAGTTGTTAACACACTCATCACCCCACACTTCGACTATTGTAATAGTCTCTTAATTGGCCTACCACAAAAAAGTACATACCTACTTCAAAGAGCCCAGAACATCTGTGCCAAAGTAGTCACAAAAGCCCGCCTAGTAGACCATGTAACCCCAATAATGCTGGAACTGCATTGGCTCCCTATAAACAGCAGAATCAGATATAAAATCCTCCTAATCACATTCAAGCTCCTGAACAACATCGCCCCATCATATCTATCCATGCTATTACATGCCCCATCAGAATCAAGAACTCGCAGACTAAACGCAACACACTCACTTGAAATACCAAATTCATTCAAAAAATCTTAAAAATACACCAGCAACAGATCCTTCTCATTCACTGCGCCCTTGCTCTGGAATAATCTCCCAATAAACCTTCGGATCATAAAAGACATCACCCAATTTAGAAAGGAACTCAAGACATACCTTTTCTCCGAACACTATGAAATCCCATACCTCCAAGTCCAACCACACACCATCCCCAAACACTCAAACACAAAGCCCTAAAACCACACTCAACTACCCACACACATACACCCACCACATACTCCCACCACATACACCCCAAAATACCCCCAAGAGATGAAAAAAAGGAAATAAATTCCTACACACACACACACATATGAAAGGTAGAAAACTCTGACTACCTATAAAAAGGTAGAAAAACTCTGATCAACACTACGATACAGAAACTTATTAATGTATATAAAATATAAATAGTTTTGACAATTAATGCACAGTTATTTGTATAAAGTTACAATGTTATAAATCTCTGTTAATAACTATTATCTGTATAAAGTTAAAAAAATCTCTGTTCCATGTAATGTATACATTAGTATGCAAATTTGTTTACTTGTTCCATGTAAACCGCCCCTGATCTCTGGAAGGGGCGGTATAGAAGAAATAGATAAATAAATAAATAAATAAATAAATAGACTAACAGCTTTTACTACATCCTCTGGTAACAAATCCAGAGTTTGATTACACGCTGAGTGAAAAAATATTTCCTCTTATTAGTCTTTTTTTTTTTTTTTTTAAACTTTTATTTTCATTTTGCAACAAACAAAAGAAACAACACACCAAAGGAGACAAAACAAGTATACAATAATGAAAAGTAAACCCAATTACCCCCCACCCCCACGCTTCTTCTCTAGCTGATGATGTCAGCATGTGAGCGCTTCCAAACAACAGTGATTATACATCAAAACAATCAAAAGAGTATCTGCGATACAGAATAATCATGGGACAAAGATATATACAAATCTAGACAGTCAGATGAGAGCATTGAGCAGAATGTACATAGTCATTGAGCATCTTCCATTTAGACCGATGATGAGGAGTCTGAATGGGGGAAGCAAACATACGAGGTATTTGTTCATATTTACTGTAGACAGACATGATTCCACCATTCATTGGGGCTCAGCTGGGAGCTATTTTTCCAGTATTTCGTAATGAGGGAAATAGCAATACCAAGCATAAAGTCCAAAAGGAAGTAAGCCGTTTTTGGAAGAGAGGGGATCCCCGCAGCTGAGCGAAGTCCCACTATCCTCCAAGAAAGGGGCTCTTGAAAGTGCAAAATAGACTGGATACGACCCCAGACCCGACGCCAGTAATACTGTAGTGCGGGGCATTCATACATAACATGAGGTAGTGAACCAATGGCCGCATGGCATGTCCAACAACTATTGCCCTGAGTAGTGTTCCATTTGGCTAATCTGTCAGGAGTGTAAAAACACCGGTGGGCTAGAAAGAAGAGTGTCTGAGTGAGTGAGGCGGATCGGGAGACCCGTGTCACTCTACTCCAGACAAGGCTCCATTGCTCCGGGGTCAAAGTCACATGCAATTCTCTCTCCCATGCTTTCTGCGCTATAGGGGTATCTCTAGTTATAGCATTACATAAGGTTTTGTAAAAATTGGATGCTACACCCGGTGAACTACCGATAGATCGGATAGTCTCCAGCCAACCTTGTGTAGGGGAGGCCGACGGCGGGAGCACCTTAGCACTCCGAAGGCAATGCTGAAGTTGCACCAACTGAAAGTAGTGTTTCGCTGGGAGGCCAAATTCAATTTGCAATTCACTAAAAGTTTTCCAGCGACCTTCATGGAACAACTGACTAGGAATCCAAATGCCCCTAGTGTACCAGGGGCTCCACGCCATCGGCTTGTTTTGTATTCGAAATCGAGTGTTATATACCCACAGTGGGCGCTTGTCTAACGGACAGAGTCGGGAGTCTAAAGAGTGCATAAGAGTAGTAAAGGCACCTAAGGTGTCTAAAAGCATTGGTGGAAAGTGGGAGTCTGATGGGAGAGTCATACCAGGGAGAAAAGTAAGAGGAATCGGTTTGCAAAGGTCCTCTTCTATGTCTAGCCACACAGGTCTACGCGGTGCTGGATCTTCCAGCCAGCGAGCGCCTTGTTTGAGAAGAAAAGATTGATGATACTTCAGGAAATCAGGGAATCTGACACCTCCATTTTCCTTATCTGCTTGCAGCTTATGTTTCGCTATCCTAGGTGTCTTGTTTTGCCACAAGTATCTAGTCAGAAGGCCCTCTATATCTTTATATATACGTCGAGGGAAGAGACAGGGCAACATTTCTAAGATATAATTCACTTTCGGAACAATCATCATTTTTATGGTTTCTAATCGACCCCACCAGGTAAGTGTTAAAGGAGTCCAGCGGTGAGTTAGCGCCCGGACTTTAGAGGTTAAGTCTTTGGCATTGAAGGAGATAGTGTCTTCCAAAGGAGAACAATAGTGAACCCCAAGGTATTTGACCATGCGAGGTTGCCATAAAAAGGGGAAGGGTTGCATATCTGCCTGAATGAAGCAAAGGATTTAATGGAAAGGCTACCGACTTGGTCCAATTGATCTTATAACCGGACAGTTGTGAGTATTTATCAATTTGCTCTAGGACAGCCGGTACTGAGTCTATAGAGACAAAAAGCATAAGGTCATCAGCATACGCTGAAATTTTGATTTCCCTATGGGTAAAGGGGACTCCATGAATCTCCTCCGATTGCCGGATTAGTAAAGCCAAGGGTTCAAGTGCAAGATCGAAGAGAAGTGGAGACAGTGGGCATCCCTGGCGAGTGCCGCGTTGAAGGGGAAAAGGCTGAGACTTTAAAGCATTGGCACATATACTGGCTGTAGGCTGTGCGTACATGGTGCGAAGACAACGGAGAAAACCTTCCCCGAATCCATACCAGCGGAGGACTGCAAACAGGAAGGGCCACTCTAAGCGATCAAAGGCCTTCTCAGCATCAAGTGAGAGGCCAACAAATGGGCGATCAAGATTAACTGCGGTAGTCAGTACATGGCATAGAGTCCGAGCATTGTCAGCAGTGGATCTACCAGGAATGAAACCGCATTGATCTGGGTGTATTAAGGTAGGCATCCTATCCGAGAGCCGGGTAGAGAGAATGGTGGCAAATATTTTATAGTCCGCGTTTAGGAGGGAAATTGGACGATAATTAGCTGTTAATTGCGGGTCTCTCCCCTCTTTCTCAAAAACTACTACATTTGCCATTGAAAAGGACCCAGAAGGAGAACCCTCCTCGGCCAGAGCAGAAAAATAAATTTTCAAAACTGGAGCTAAGTCAGCGTGAAAAGTTTTGTAGAATTCAGCAGGGAGACCGTCTGGGCCTGCAGCTCGACCTGAGGCACATTTCTTGATAGCAGAATGAATTTCTGAGACAGTAAATGGTGTGTCCAAGGCCACTCTATCTTCGTCAGATAGGGTCGGTCTTTGTACCCCTGAAAGTAAGCGTTCAAATACATCTGGCTCAAAATCACATTCAGATTGATAAAGCCGGGTATAAAAATCACGAAAGAGTTCTAAGATTTCGGTATCTTTAGTGACCAAGCCCCCCCCGACGGATTACGGAGGGCGGTAACACGCTTGGCTTCTTTTTGACCTTTTAGGGCATTTGCTAATAATTTGCCAGCACGATTATTTTCCCGATAATATAGCCCTTGTTGTGATTCGATATGTTTAACAGCAGCAGTGTACAAAAGCTGATTGTATTGAAAACGCAAGCGTTGTAAACGGAGTAAAATACATGGGTCAGTACGGGACGTGAGGAGACGCTCCCCAGCTTGTATCTGCTGCTCTAGAATCAGTAAATGCTGCTTTCTTTGTTGTTTCCCCTGCCGAATTTGATAGCTAGTTATAGTGGCGCGGATAGATGCTTTAAAACCCTCCCACCAAGCCCAGCTCGCTGTGTCATGGGGTGAGTTAAAATGAAAATAATCTTGGATAGCGGCCTTTATATCAACCTGAAAATCTTTTTGACCCAGTAGGGATCTATCAAAAACCAAGCTCGGGGAGAATCGTCCCGCGCAGTGACACGTAATGATAAAGATATGGCAGCATGATCTGAAATATGGAGAGGATGAGTCCTAGTCGTGTCTACTTGAGAAATCAGTGCTTTGGAAATGAGAAAGAAATCTATTCTAGATTGGGAGTGATGGGGGGCAGAAAAGAAAGTGAACTCTAAGTCGGAGGGGTGAAGCAGCCTCCATATATCTACCAGCGCAAGATCTTGCATCAGAGCTGTAAGGGTAGCAAGACTCTTGGGTGGACTACTCGTTCTAGGCGGCTTGCTATCTATCAGAGGGTCTAACACTTGATTAAAATCACCACCAAGTATTAATGGAGTTATTGGCAGAGGCCTGTGCCAACTGCGCAATACTTGCATAGTAAGCAGGGTTGTCCACATTCGGGGCATAAATGCAAATACATGTAAATTCACTATCTCCAACCTTAAGATGTACGCGGGCCCATCTACCCTCCTTGTCAGCGCTGGTATCAATTACAGTAGCTTGCAAAGATTTCTTAACCAGAATGGCTACCCCGCACCGTTTGGAAACGGCGGGAGAATAGGCAGCCACCATGTAAGGCTTAACATTGAGTTTCAGTGTTTCAGCAGAGTTTAAGTGCGTTTCCTGAAGAAACGCTAAATCAGCATGCTCATGGCTAAGATAGCTAAGGATTTTCTTTCTCTTGATTGGACTATTAATGCCCTTTACGCTGAGTGATAAGATTTTACATAAAGCCATTCAGACAAGTTAAAAATTCTGAGCATGATAGCGCACATAATTTCACAATGTCCCTCATATTGACTGTATCTGGCTGTACATATGGCATAAAAGAAAATAAGCTTAGATAATACAATGAAGCGCCCCACATTAAAAAAGAAAAACCGCAGCGCGGTAGAGAGAAGAAGCAGAACCCCAAAAATTACTGGCGACCATGTGTCTGCGGGGAGAAGCCCCAGAGAAGGCCGAAAATTGAAAAAACACATAACCTGTAGGACTGTGCGTGCTCCGAATCCGACCGAGGCACACATCTTGGAGGGATAGGAGACCACAAAACAAAAGTCATAGAAAGAGAGAAGGAAAGTCCAGGTAGTCTCTGTGCTGAACTATGACCGCCGCATCGGGCCCTTCAAAATGGCGGACAGAGCCGGCAAATAAAAGTCCAAATCGTTGGATTAGCGCATCTGCTCTGCTTCTTTGGAGTCTAAAAATGTTGATAGTAGATCAGGATCTTCGAATGTCCTGGTTTGGTTGTGGAGAGTCACTCGGAGCTTCGCGGGATACAACAGGCCAAAGCGAGCCTGTAGCTGTTGAAGTCGAGGGCGAAAAGCAAGGAGTTTCTTCCGTCGGTCGACTGTAGGCTTTGCCAAATCAGGGAAGAAGGAGACTTTGTGACCTTCAAATTCCAAATGATGGTTCGCCCGGGCAGCATTTAAAATTTGTTCCACTTGTTGATATCGTAGCAAGCGAAAGATAATAGGCCGGGGGGTCGTTCGGTTGAGCGCCATGTGGGTAGGAACACGGTGTGCTCGATCGATTTCCAGTTCTTTATGAAAGGTGATCTTCAGCAAGGAGGGAAGAGTTTTGAGCAGGAATTCTCGCATATCTCCCGCTTCCACCCCCTCCGGTATTCCAATGAGCCTCACATTGTTGCGACGGGCTCGATTATTGCTATCTTCTAACTCCTTTTGAAGATTCTGTATCTGGCGCTCAGCCTTGTCCAGTGTGCCCAAGCGCACCGCGTGCGAGTCGAGGACCCCCGCCATATTGTCCTGCCGTAATGAGAGACTTTCAAGTCGGTCCTGGAGCACTCCAAAGTCTTCTCGCATGGCTCTAAGCGCTTCTCCATTGGACTGCACCAATTCCTTCACGCCGCGTATTTCCTCTAAAATCTCCAGGTGCATTTCGGGGTTCTCCCGAAATGGAACCATCTTCTGTGGGGAGGACACCTCTGTCTTGGAGCGTTTTCCGTGAGAAGAAGAAGGAGACCCGAAGTCCCAGCGCGCTGGTTTATGGGCCGCCATCCCCCCGAGGTACCCCGGGTCAGCCCGGAGCGAAATAGTAAGTTTGTATAGGTATTATGTCAGGATTCTAAGTAGGCCTCTCGGGAGCTTCAGCGCGAAGCGTCTTACCCGCTGGACATCAGGCTCCGCCCCTCCTCTTATTAGTCTTAAATAGGTTACCCTGTAGCTTCATGATGATGTAAACAATCGATCTACGTTTACCCGTTCCACTCCATTCATTCATTTATAGACCTCTAACATATCTCCCCTCAGCCGTCTCTTTTCCAGGCTGAAGAGCCCTAACTTTTTTAGCCTCTCTTCATAGGGGTATCCTTCCATCTCCTTTACCATTTTGGTGGCTCTTCTTTGTACCTTTTCTAATAACACTATATCCTTTTTAAGATACGGCGACCAAAATTGCACACAATATTCAAGGTGCGGTCGCACCATGAAACAATACAGAGGTATTATAATATTCTTTGTTTTATTTTCCATTCCTTTCCTTATGATACATAGCATTGTATTTGCTCTCTTGGCCGCCACTGCTCACTGGGCGGAGGATTTCAACATATTATCCACAATGATGCCAAAATATTTTTCCTGGGTGGTGGTTCCTAATGTGGAACCTTGCATCATGTAACCATAGTTTGGGTCGTTCTTTGCTAGGTCCTTAACTTTGCACTTGTCCACATTAAATTTCATCTGCCATTTAGATGCACAGTCTTCCAATTTATCAAGATCCTCTTGCAATTTTCCAGAATCCTCATGGGTTTTAAAATTTTAAATAGTTTTGTGTCATCTGCAAATCTGATAAACTCACTCGTTATTCCCTTTTCCAGGTCATTTATGAATATATTAAAAAGCAGCGGACCCAGGATAGATCTTTGGGGTACTCCACTATTCAGCTTTCTCCACTAGGAAAATTGGCAATTTAACCCTACTCTCCGCTTTCTATCTTTTAACCAGTTCCTGATCCGCAATAGCACACTGCCTCCTATCCCATGACTTTTTAATTTTGCCCCAAAGTCTCTGATGGGGGACCTTGTCAAAGGCTTTCTGAAAGTCCATATACACTATATCAACCGACTCACCTTTGTCTTCTTGTTTAGTCACACCTTCAAAAAAACATAACAGATTAGTAAGACAAGATCTTCCTTGTCTAAAGCCATATTGGCTTTTTCCCATTAAGCCATGACTATCTACATGTTCAGTAATTTTATTCTTTATGATGGTTTCTACCATTTTTCCCGGTACTGACGTCAGGCTCACTGGTCTGTAGTTGTCCGGATCACCCCTGGAACCCTTTTTAAAAATTGGCATTACACTGGCCATCCTCCAATCTTCAGGTATTACAGATGATTTTAATGATAGTTCACAGATTTCTAATAGCAGGTCTGCAGTCCCATATTTCAGTTCTTTCAACACCCTTGGATGTATACCATTCAGTCCAGGTGATTTGCTACTGTTCAGTTTATCAAATAATTGTAATACATCTTCCTGGTGTATCAATATTTCTTTCAATTCTTCTGCAGTATTACCTTTAAATACCACTTCAGTCATGGGTAACATCCCTACATCTTCCTCAGTAAAGACCGAAGCAAAGAATTCATTCAGTCTCTCCGCTATGGTCTTGTCCTCTTAGTGCCCCTCTTACCCCTCTATCATCTAATGGTCCAAATGACTCTCTCACAGGTTTTTTGCTACGAATGTACTTGAAAAAGTCCTTATTACGCGTTTTTGCTTCCACAGCAAGCTTCTTCTCAAATTCTCTTTTTGCCTGCCTTATCAATGCCTTGCATTTAACTTGCCAGTGCTTGTGCTGTTTCAATTTTTCGTCATTTGGCTCTTTTTTCCATGTCCTGAAAGATCTTTTTTTGGCAACAGCAGCCTCACCTTTAAACCATGCTGGCAGTTTTTTGGACTTCCTTCCACTTTTCTTAAAGCGTGGAATACAGCTGGTCTTGGTTTCCAAGATAGTATTTTTCAACAACACCCAAGCTTGATGTAAGTCTTTAACCTTTGCAACTGCACCTTTTATTTTTTTCTTAGCTATTTTCCTCATTTTATCATAGTCTCCCTTTCGAAAGTTAAAAGGTAATACTGTGGATTTCCTTACCATCCTTCCTCCATTAATTAAATCAAACGCAATCACTATTGCCAAGTGGCCCCAACACCCTTATCTCTTGCACCAGATCTAATGTTGCACTAAGGGCTAGGTCCAAAATGGCTTCCCCTCTGGTCAGTTCATGAACCAGCTGCTCCAAGAAGCAATCATTTATTTCATCTAGAAACTTTATCTCCCTAGCATGTCCTGCCATGACACTGACCTAGTCAATACTGTGGTAATTGAAATCACTCATTATTATTACTGTGCTGTAACTTTTGTTAGCTTTCCTGATTTCTTTGAGCATTTCATCATCCATTTGTTCATTCTGGCCAGGTGGTCAATAGTACACCCCCACTGCCATCTCCTTCCTCTTTTTACATGCAATTTTAATCCATAGAGATTCTACAGCAAAATTTGTTTCCTGAAAAACTTTATCCTTTGTGACTCAATGCCCTCTCTAACATAGATTGCAACCCCTCCACCAATTTGATTAGCTCTATCATTATGATATAGTTTGTACCCAGGTATCACAGTGTCCCACTGGTTGTCCTCCTTCCATCATGTCTCTGAGATACCAATCATATCTAACCTCTCATTTAGTGCTATATATCCTAACTCTCCCATCTTATTTTTTAGACTTCTAGCATTTGCATACAAGAATTTTAGAGACTGTATTTTATTCATATTACTCTGGGTATCAGTAGGCAGGGGTAATTTGGAATCTTTAAGCTCTGTCTGCTCTGTACTCAAAGACATTTGGGCTACTTTTGTCTTTATTGGAACCTCTCTGCTGATATGCCCTAACTTCATTCTTTTGGTAGTATTCTTCAAGGATACATTGTTCCGAACCATGCGATCTTGGGTGACTGTCGGCTCGCCCCTATTATCTAGTTTAAAAGCTGATCTATCTCCTTTTTAAAGGTTAATGCCAGCAGCCTGGTTCCATCCCAGTTAAGGTGAAGCCCATCCCTTTGGAAGAGCCCCTCCTTTCCCCAGAATTTTCCCCAGTTCCTAAAAAATCCAATACCCTCATCCTTACACCATCGTCTCATCCACGCATTAGATTCTGGAGCTCTACCTGCCTTTTGTGTCCTGCATGTGGAACGGGAAGCATTTCTAAGAATGCTACCCTGGAAGTTCTGGATTTCTTTTTTTTTATTTTTTAAATTCTTTATTTTCGTTTTATAACAACAAAGGAAAAGGAAGACATACAGCTAAAAGACAGATACATAAAGTGTAATACATACACCAAAATAAACCCCTGCCACCCCCCTCCCCCCTGCTTCTTCTCTAGAAACTAATCATTCCCGAAGCGGGCGTGTACTTACATTATTGTGTTACAAAACCTAACGGTGATCTGAAACATGATGTGTGCACATTATACAGGCATGTTGGAACAATGAGCAGATTGTACATAATCATTAAGCAGCTGCCATTTAGACAAGCGAGAGTGAGTTTGGACATGGGGAATAGCTCTCCGAGGTATCTGCTCATATTTACTATATAAGCAGACGAGGTTCCACCATTCATTGACAGTAAGTCGAGAGCTATCCTTCCAATTCCTCGTGATTAAGCATATGGCTATACCCAGCATGAAGTCAAGGAGAAAGCGACCCTTCTTAGGAAGAGAGGGGACCTCCGCCACAGAGCGGAGTCCCACGATCTTCCAAGAGAGAGGTTCGTGGAGGTGTAAGATAAATTGAATACGACCCCAGACCCGCCCCAGTAAACCTGTAGTTGAGGACATTCATAAATAACATGAGCGAAGGTTCCCACAGCAGTATGGCAAGACCAACACTGGTCCCCAGCATTTGTGTGCCATTTGGCTATTTTTTCTGGGGTATAAAAGCATCTGTGTGCAAAAAAGAAGAGAGTTTGGGTAACAGAGGCAGACCGGGAAACCCGCACTACTTTGCTCCAGAAAACGCTCCATTGCCCAGGAGTTAAAGTGGTTTGCAGTTCGCGCTCCCAGGCTTGTTGGGCTCTAAAAGTGGCCGTGTCTGTACCCTGACATAATATTTTATAAAAGTTAGAGGCTACCCCATGTGTACTACTAATAGAGTGAACTATCTCTAATAGCCCGTCCTCAGTAGGGGCAGAGGGCGGCATAATTCGAGCACTTTTGAGACAGTGTTGAAGCTGCATCAATTGAAAGTAGTGTTTCGCTGGTAACGCAAATTCCTTTTGTAAATCAGAAAAGGTTTTCCAACGAGCTGCAGAGAAAAGCTGTTGGGGTGTCCAGATCCCCCTTGAGTACCAGGGTTTCCATGCTATCGTTCTATTTAGGACTTGAATTCTGGGGTTATTCATAGCGGGAGTCCGTCCTGAGGACATACGTTCGGGCCCAGTGATAGAATGAGAGTGTTAAAGGCCGCAAGAGTATCGACAATCATTGGTGGATGGCGGGTGTCTACTTGATAGGACATACCGGGGAGATGGGTCAACGGAATTGGGCTACTAAGCTCCTCTTCTATGTCAAGCCAAACTGGTCTGCTGTCTGTTGAGGCATCTAGCCATCGGGCACCTTGCTTAAGTAGGAAGGCTTGATGATATCTAAGAAAATCAGGAAATCTGGTACCCCCACTTTCCTTTGCAGACTGTAGTTTTTGTTTAGCTATCCTTGGTGGCTTGCCCTGCCAGAGATAACGGACGAGAAAGCCCTCAATATCTTTATAAGTATGTAGCGGAAGTAAGCATGGCAGCATTTCTAAAATGTAGTTCACTTTGGGGACTATCATCATTTTCACAGTTTCTAAGCGGCCCCACCATGTAAGAGATAAGGGAGACCAACGATTTGTGAGCTCATGGACTTTGGAGACTACCTCTTTGGCATTAAAACTGATAGTGTCTTCTAAAGGAGAACAGTAATGGACCCCGAGATACTTCACCATGCGGGATTGCCAAAGGAAGGGAAAGGCCTGCATGTCAGCCTCATGTACCCAGCGGTTCAGTGGGAATGCTACAGATTTGGTCCAGTTAATTTTATAGCCCGATAATTGTGAGTATCCGTTAATCAGATCCAAGACAGCTGGAACCGAATCGAGGGATACGAAAAGCATAAGGTCATCTGCATATGCAGAGAGTTTAATCTCCCTATGACTGAAGGGGACACCTCGAATACGTGCGGACTGTCTAATAAGGAGGGCTAGGGGTTCAAGAGCTAGATCAAAGAGCATTGGTGATAGGGGGCAACCTTGACGCGTGCCTCTTTGGAGATTAAATGGCTGAGACTTGATGGCATTTACACAAATACTGGCGACGGGTTGAGTATACATGACTTGGAGATAGCGGAGGAAGCCCTCCCCAAAGCCATACCATCGGAGAACTGCAAATAAGAAGGGCCATTCTAGACGATCAAAGGCTTTTTCGGCATCCAGGGAAAGACCTACCCATGGATGATCTAGATTGGCAGCACTGGATAGCACATGGCACAAGGTCCGAGCATTGTCAGCAGTTGATCTGCCGGGTATAAAACCGCATTGGTCGGGGTGAATTAGGGTGGCCATCCTGTCAGATAGCCGGGTGGCCAAGATCGTTGCGAAGATCTTATAATCGGCGTTAAGTAGGGAGATTGGACGGTAGTTGGCGGTTAGTAGCGGGTCTCTGCCTTCTTTCTCAAAACTACCACATTAGCTGCAGAGAAAGATCCCAAAGAGGATGTATCTACCGCAAGGGCAGTAAAATAGAGTTTTAAATAGGGAACTAAATCTGCACTGAACGTTCTGTAGAATTCGGTCGGGAGACCATCGGGCCCTGCGGCACGGCCCGAGGCTGTTCGTTTTAGGGCAGATTGGATCTCTGAAGTAGAGAAGGGTTCATCCATCGCATCCCTATCATCTTCAGAAAGGGTCGGCCGCTGAATGCCAGACAGCAATCGCTCGAATGTCTCTGACGAGAACTCACATTCAGATTGATATAGGCGGGTATAGAAATCCCGAAAGAGCTCTACAATGTCGGAGTCTGTGGTCACTATGCCCCCTCCCTGTGGAACTCGAAGGGCCGCTACGCGTTTGGCTTCTTTTTGACCTTTCAAAGCGTTGGCTAAGAGTCGACCGGCTCGGTTATTTTCACGATAATATGTCCCTCGCTGAAGCTCAATACTCTTAGAAGCTGCAGTTGAGAGGATTGAATTATATTGAAAACGGAGACGCTGTAATCGAATTAATACACATGGATCAGTACGTGAAGTTAGAACTCGTTCGCCTGCTTTTATTTGTTGGTCTAGTATGAGTAGCTGCTGTTTGCGTTGTTTCCGCAGGCGGATTTGATAGCTAGTGATCGTTGCTCGAATGGCCGCTTTGAAGCCCTCCCACCAAGCCCAATTCGCAGTATCCTGGGGTAGATTAAAATGGAAGTAATCCTGTATGGCTGCTCGAATTTCTAACTGGAACTCTGGCTGGGTTAACAGGGCTCTATCAAAGAACCAGGCCCCCGAATTCCCTTGGGGTGCAGTAGTGTGTAGTTGAAAGGAAATGGCAGCATGATCTGAAATATGTTGGGAGTGAATCTTTGCAGTGTCCACCTGAGGAACTAACAGTTTTGATATTAGAAAGAAGTCTATGCGAGACTGGGATTTATGAGGGGAAGAGAAGAAGGTGAAGTCCAGCTCATTGGGGTGTAGTAACCTCCATAGATCAACTAAAGCAAGATCTTTGATCAGGGAGGTAAGCGTGGTGTGACTCTTGGGGGGACCACTTGTCCTAGGCGGCTGTTTGTCAATCAGGGGATCAAGGACTAGATTGAAATCCCCCCCAATTATCAATGAAGTATTAGCAGAGGCCTGCGCAACCTGAGCAATGGTAGCAAAAAAGGCAGGGTCATCCACATTAGGAGCGTAAAGGCATATACATGTAAATTCAAGGCTACCTATTTTGAGATGAACTCTGGACCATCTACCTGCTGTATCTGAGCTAGTCGCAATAATAGTAGCATGCAAAGATTTCCTAACCAGTATGGCAACCCCACATTTCTTAGAAACGGCTGGGGAATAGGCGGCCACCATGTAAGGTTTAATATTGAGTTTAAGAGTTTCCTTCGAATTTAAATGCGTTTCTTGAAGAAAAATTAGGTCCGCAGCTTCCTGGCTTAGGTAGCTTAGGATTTTCTTCCGTTTTATCGGATTATTGATTCCTTTTACGTTCAATGAGAAAATCTTACATGGTGCCATCAAGCGGTAATAGACATTTTTGGTAAGGGCGCTTGAAGACATACAACATAATCAGAATCTGTGCAACAAAGACATAATCACCGAGTATTCTAGCTAATACACCCCATATTGAAAAGTATGTACTAAAGTATCTTAGAGAAGAAGCAAAACCCCCAAAGAATATGGCGACCATATGTCTGCGGGAGGAGGCCCTAGAGAGGAAATAGAAAGACATGAAAAAAAGAAAAGAAACACCAGAGTCCATTATTAACACTGTCTCTGATACTCATCGAGGCTACTGTGGGTAGATGGAGTCGGGTCACAGATATCCTCAAAAGTAAGGCAACAAACTGCCCTCGCCAGACTCTTGGCTGGGCTGCGGCAGATCCGATATGGCAGGTACAGCGGATATAAGAATACTTGCAGAAATATTCTGGAAGTCAGCGCATCAAGTCGGCCTCTTTGGAATCCAAAAACTCCGCTAGTAGATCAGGGTCCTCAAATGTTCTTGTCTGATTGTGAAGCGTGACTCGGAGCTTGGCCGGGTACATCAGGCCATAGCGTGCTTGTAGTTGTTGAAGCCTCGGCCGGAATTCCAGAAAGCGCTTTCGGCGGTCGACCGTGGGTTTAGCCAAGTCGGGATAGAAGGAGATCTTGTGGCTCTCAAACTCCATATGGCCCTTTGCCCGAGAGGCATTTAGAATTTGCTCCACATGTTGATATCTCAAAAGTCGAAAAATGATAGGCCGCGGGGTCTTCCTGTTGAGCGTTATGCTTGTGGGTACACGATGAGCGCGATCGATCTCTAAATCTTTGGTGAAGGTGATTTGGAGCAGGGAAGGGAGGATTTTGCATAAAAACTCTTTCATGTCTCCCGATTCCGCTCCCTCCGGTATGCCCACGAGTCGTATGTTGTTGCGGCGCGCTCTATTATTGACATCTTCTACTTCTTTCTGCAAGGCCCGCACCTGACGTTCAACTTTGTCGAGTTTGGACAACCGGGCCGCATGGGAGTCCAAAATGCTCTCCATTTTGTCCTGACGCGAAGAAAGCCCTTCTAGCTTGCTTTGCAGCACACCAAAATCTTCCCGTAGCGCTCGGAGTGCTTCACCGTTTGACTGCACGAGGTTTTTGACCCCTCTAATCTCTGCGAGGATTTCCTGCTGCATTTCGGGGCCCTCGCCCAAGGCCAGCCCCTTCTGCGGGGACGGAGGTTCAGTTTTGGAACGTTTGCCATGAGAAGCCGCTGGAGATCCAAATTCCAGGCGCGTGGGTTTGGTCCCCGCCATCTCACCAATGTGCCCCGGCAAGATCAGAGTAGAAATTCCAAGTATGTATGGTGTTAATTCAGGATTCTGAGTAGGCCTCTCGGGAGCCTCAGCGTTATGCGACCATCCCGCTGGACATCAGGCTCCGCCCCCGGAAGTTCTGGATTTCTATTTCCTACCTAAAAGCCTAAATTTAGCATCCAGAACCTCCCTATCACATTTTCCTATGTCATTGGTGCTGACATGTACCAAGACAGCAGACTCCTCCCCAGCACTATCTATGACCTTGTCTAGGTGGCGTGTGAGGTCTGCTATCTTCGCACCATGTAGGCATGTTACCAGGCGATCCTCACGTCTACCAGCCACCCAGTTATCTACATGCCTAATGATCAAATCACCAACTATATCGGCTGTCCCTACCCTTCCCTCATGGGCACATGGCCCTGGAGAAACTTCTTCAGTGCGAGTGGGTTTTACATCACCTGGAGGACAGGTTCTAGCTAAAGGATTACTTCCTGCCACACCAGGGTGATGCTGTCCTCTCACATGACCTCTCTCCTCCTTGGCAATAGGGATGCTGCCAGACTGGAGGTGGGACTTCAGGACTATATCCTGGTAGGTCTCGTCTATGTATCTCTCTGTCTTTCTTATGTCCTCCAAGTCTGCTACTCAAGCCTCCAGAGATCGGACTCGTTCCCTGAGAGCAAAGAACTTCTTGCACCTAGTGCACATGTAAGACCCCTCACCAACTGGGAGAAAATCATACATGTGACCAGGGGCGGCCCAAGGGGGGTGCGGAGCCATGTGCGGAGACTCGGTGCGGGGCCTCATTTGCATAAGTGGCCTTATTTGCATAAATATTTGCATAATGTTACCATACACTAACGTTTAGTAAACATGTCTCTTAATGAGTGTATGGATAAAGAAAGACTAAAAGATTTCTACATTACTATAATCCAGTGCCAACCGCCAGGCACATTAGGAACTACTACAAACGCTGCCCATTTAGAACCCATAGCAAACCCGCCGTATCCTGACAGCATTACCAGGACTCACAAAGCACAATACCCTACCTATCAAAAGGCAACACTGCAAATATTAAACCAATACATTTCAGAGAACAACAATACATGACCTACTGGGGAAAGAGAACAAGTGGCAATGTCAAATAGGAATTACATAAACAGAATACCTCAGCTCAGTTACACATGCAGAACATAGACCATCACCAAACAAGGAATCACAATTTAGAAACAGGAAGGCAATAATTAAACTGGGAACCCCAAAAGCCAAACTTGGAATGTACAACAACACTGTAGAATAAAACTATAAATTAATTTCCTCTTGTACCAAACAAAGCGCAGACGTTAATGATGCACATCTCCCAGAGCTTTCATATTCCAGTTAATAAATTCAAAATAAAGAGATATCTTTCTACCTTTTGTGCATTTTTTTTCAGTTGCAATTGCTCCAGCCACTTTCTTCTGGTTTCTTCATGTTTTCTGCTAACTCTCTATCGTCTGCTATCCATTTGTCCTTTCTTCTCTCTTCTAGTTTTTTTTCCATTCTCTCTCTCTACATCTGCTTTAACATACTAAACTTTCTCCTTTTGCTCTTTCCTCATTCCTATTTCATCCACTCAAATTTTACCCCTCCATCCTCAATCCCCACTTAGTCTCCCAATACCCGGCCAATTGTAGATTTTTCATCCCTTCCACACAAAATATTTTTCCCCTCTCCATTTTACACTCGCAGCCCCATCCCATTCTAATCCTCCCCCAACATCAGCTCCCTTCTAGTTCCAGCCTCACCCAGCATCCATTCACTTCTAATCCCTGCATCAGCACATTTCCAGTCCTAGCCCCCCATCAGCCCATTTCCAGTCCTAGCTCCCCCATCCATTTCCAGTCCGAGTCCCTTCATCAGCTCATTTCCAATCCTAGCCCCCCATCAGCCCATTTCTAGTCATTTCCTAGCCCCACCATCAGCCCATGTCAAATCCTAGCTCCCCTCCCCAGCCCAATTCCAGTCCAAGCCCGCCCATGAGTCCATTTCAATCCAAGCCCCCACCACAGCCCATTTCCAATCTTAGCTCCCCCCAACAGCCCATTTCCAGTCCTATCCTAGCTGCTCCATTAGCCCATTTCCAGTCCTAGCTCCCTTCCCTCACAGCCCATTTCCATTCCAAGTCCCCTCCCCATCAGCTATTTGCAGATCAAGCCCCCCCTTACACTCAGCCCATTTCCATTCCAAGTCCCCGTCCCCATCAGCTATTTGCAGTTCAAGCCTCCCCTTCCACTCAGCCCATTTCCAGTCCTAGCAAACCCCCAACCCATTACCAGTCCTAGCCCCCCATCAACCCACTTCCAGTCCTAACCCCACATCACCCCATTTTCAGTTTAAGCCCCCCCATAACCCATTACCAGTCCTAACCTCCCATCAGCCCACTTCCAGTCCTAAACCCATCAGCCCATTTCCAGTCAGCCCCCCAAAGCCCATTGCCAGTCCTAACCCCCCCATCAGCCCACAGCCCATTACCAGTCCTAACCCCATCAGCCCACCTCAAGTCCTAACCCCTCCACATCAGCCCATTTCCTGTCCTAGCCCCCCCATAGCCCATTACGAGTCCTAGCCCCCCATCAACCTACTTCCAGTCCTAACCCCACATCACCCCATTTTCAGTTTAAGCCCCCCTATAACCCATTACTAGTCCTAACCCCCCATCAGCCTACTTCCAGTCCTAAACCCATCAGCCCATTTCCAGTCAGCCCCCCATAGCCCATTGCCAGTCCTAACCCCCCCCCCATCAGCCCACAGCCCATTACCAGTCCTAAACCCATCAGCCCACCTCAAGTCCTAACCGCTCCCCATCAGCCCATTTCCTGTCCTAGCCCCCCCATAGCCCATTACCAGTCCTAACCCCCCCATAGCCCATTACCAGTCCTACCCCCCCCAACAGCCCACAGCACATTACCAGTCCTATCCCCATCAGCCCACCTCAAGTCCTAACCCCTCCCCATCAGCCCATTTCCTGTCCTAGCCCCCCCATAGCCAATTACCAGTCCTAACCCCCCCCATAGCCCATTACCAGTCCTAACCCCCCCATCACCCCATTTCCAGGCAGGCCCATCAGCCCACAGCCCATTACCAGTCTTAACCCCCCCATAGCCCATTACCAGTCCTAACCCCCCCCCAACAGCCCACAGCCCATTACCAGTCCTAATCCCATCAGCCGACCTCAAGTCCTAACCCCTCCACATCAGCCCATTTCCTGTCCTAGCCCCCCCATAGCCCATTACCAGTCCTAACCCCCCATCAGCCCACAGCTCATTACCAGTCTTAACCCCCCATAGCCCATTACCAGTCCTAACCCCCCCAACAGCCCACCTCAAGTCCTAACCCCTCCCCATCAGCCCATTTCTTGTCCTAGCCCCCCATAGCCCATTACCAGTCCTAACCCCCCCCAACAGCCCACAGCCTACTACCAGTCCTAACCCCATCAGCCCACCTCCAGTCTTAATCCCCCCATCAGCCCATTTCGAGTCCTAGCCCCCCCATAGCCCATTACCAGTCCTAACCCCCCACATCGGCTCAGGAAAATTTAAAAAAAAAAAAAGCTGTCTGCTGCTGCTGCCGCCGCGGCAGCAGCAGAATGGAGTGTCCCGCGGGGCCCCCTCTGCCCGGCTGAGCCCCTCTGCCCGGCTTTCAGATTCGCGAAGGGAGAGTGTCTCCCTCGCATCTCTGTTAAGCCTGCAGGGGCAGATGGGAAATTTCGAGGCTGATGGGAAATTTCCCATCTGCCCCTGCAGGCTTAACAGAGATGCGAGGGAGACACTCTCTCTTCGTGAATCTGAAAGCCGGGCAGAAGGGCTCAGCCGGGCAGAGGAGGCCCCGCGGGACACTCCATTCTGCCGCTGCGTCGGCGGCAGCGGCAGCAGCCAGCTTTTTTTTTTTTAAATTTAATTTTTTAAAAAGCAGAATGTTCTTTGTGTGGGGCCCCCTAAAACGCGGGGCCCTGTGCAAAAAACATTCTTGCTCTATGGACGGGCCGGCCCTGCATGTGACACTCAATGCAAAAGACTGCAAAGTCCCCAGCTCGCTGCTGGACTGCTGTCTGCATCTTAGTTTTAAGGTTGTGTTTAGATATTTAAGTTATACTAATACTTATACTAATAAAACTATACCTAATATGTTTAATGTACTTTGTTCACCTGAAGTTTAATTAATCTCAGGTCCTTAATGTATTCCTGATGAGCTATACTGAATCAAAGCTATACTATCCTGTCTATGTACAAAGTCTGTCCCATGCCCAAAGTCTGTCCTATGTCAAAATCATCAATGTTGCCTCCTCGGTGATGGCCCCGCCCTATACTTAATTTCCCCACCCCTCTATGTAACGCCGCTTTGACCCAGTGAAAAGCGGGATATAAATACAGCTAAATAAATAAATATAAATAAATAAATAAACAGCTGCACCTGAGAGTGAATATGGCACCGCCTTTCCTTTAAGAGGTTAAAGCACCTAGAAAGCTATGATTATCCCATGGGTGGGTGGGTGTTGGGGAGGGAGAAAGGGAAAGAAGACTTATTAAAAGCTGGCTGCTACACAGTACCCTGTCCTGTGCTTTTAAAGTAATCTGTGACCAATTTCCAGGGGGGTCGCACAGCCCTTGCTTGGATAGAGGGAGTCTTGGGGTCTAAATTTAACCAGAAAGCTCTCTGCTGTGTTTTACACTTAAACTGAAAGCTTTTTGCTGCTACTAGTCCCTGACTGATTAGCAAATACACTGGGTTCACAGATTAATCAGCTTTAATCTAAAGAGTTCCTTTTCCCAATATTTAGAAAAATTCTCAGAAGTAAATACTTACAATTGAAGATCTCTCACCAGAAGTAGCAGTCCCCTTTTGTAGTCTTTCAAGACTTTGCTTTGCTTTGGTAAGTATCTGTATTGTTTTTACTTTGTGAACTTTTTCCTGTTCATGAGAGTAAAAGAAAAGGTTTGATTCAAGTATTATTTTGTCTACTTTTATTCTGAACACAGTGCAATACATCACCGGGCTCAGTACCCACTGTTTCATTTAGAGTTAACCAATATCACTGCACTTGATACAAGTCCTTAGAACCCTGTAAAATGAGTGCACATCTAAGCTTCAAAAATCTCCAGCTTCCTGAAGGTGTTTCAGGGTTTGTCTCCTGTAGGTTTTAAGCAACTACAGGGCAGAAAAGGAAGGTCCGGTTTACATATGAATATAATACAGTTTATCAAAATAAAAAATATAGCAAGCAATAATTTGACAAGGAATAGAGCCTGTGGTCAAACTCACTAATAAAGGCAGAACAATTATTGTTATGAATTCATCAGATTATATAAAGGAGATAGAATAACAATTAAATGACAGGATTTTTTATGTATCATTAGAGGAGATCCCACTGCTAAACTCAAAAGAGAAGTAGATGATATTCTTTGGACTGGGTAGAAAGGGATTTTTTGATCCACAAAGAAGCTGACTTCCTTACAACAGATCACTCTATAATTTGTATTATATATGTTCTTCCAAAGATACATAAGTTTCTCACAAATCTGCCTGGCCAACCTATTATTTCTGCAACAGGCTCCCTGCTTGAGATACTCTCTAATTTGTTGATTTCTTTTTAATTCTATTTATTCCCCTCAACTCCTCTTCTGTAAGAGACTCAGCTTATATGATCACCATGTTGAGAGAGAGATTGATATGAGGTATCACAACTCAGGAATTTCTTCTGGTTACCATGGATGTGGTGTCTTTATATGCTAATATCCCCCAGTCTCAGACAAAAGAGATAGTCTGACAAACACTTGATAGATGGCAAAACCCATTAGGATTTCCTCACATTTCATTGTTGCCTTGGCTGAATTTGCATTAACAGAGAATTACGTTTGTTTTAACTGGAAGGGGGTTTTTTTTTAAACAAATAAAAGGCACTGAAATGGTGGCCTCTATGGCCCCTGATAAAGC
The DNA here is from genome assembly GCA_033557465.1 of Ichthyophis bannanicus. Classification (NCBI taxonomy): domain Eukaryota; kingdom Metazoa; phylum Chordata; class Amphibia; order Gymnophiona; family Ichthyophiidae; genus Ichthyophis; species Ichthyophis bannanicus. The sequence goes on along the minus strand of CM066037.1, from coordinate 367,975,696 downwards.
AAATCTATATATGGGTGATTTTGAGAAAAGATATCTTATGGAACATCTCTATGTGGATAAGATCAAATTGTGGAATTGCTGTATTGATGGTATTATTATTATTGGGCAAGGAGGTGAGGAGAATTTACAGGAATTTACAAAATGGACTAATTCAAGAAATGGGAATTTTCAATTTGAGATCTCTTATAACTATATTGAGATGCCATATTCAGACATTCTTATTAAAAAAGGTGGAAATGGTTATCTCCAAGAACAAGCAGAAATGCAGTATTCACGTATGGGGCAACATCTGCATCGACAGAACCCCGTGCGGGAACACTCCCCAGCATCCAATAGCAATACTTTTGGGAGTATCCCTCCACACATACGTGCCTGCCTTCCTGCCTTCCTAGCAATTCTCTTCAGTCATCTGTTTTCCGCAGAGCTATCAGAGGCCATCAGGACATCATCCTAACCCCGCTGGTAAAATTCTTCAAAGTGCCTTTCAGGTACATTGTGCTTGCCTTCCTATTGGTCCGGGGCTGTATCGGACGCCACGGTCTCTCTTTTTTCTTTTGATTTTTTTGTAAAATTTTCTCTTCTTTTTTCTTTATTCATGATGATTAAAAAGGATATAGCGATTTTAGAAAAGGTTCAGAGAAGAGCCACCAAAATGGTAAAGGGGATGGAAGGATACTCCTATGACAGTGATGGCTAACCTTTTTGAGCCCGAGTGCCCAAACTGCCGCACAAAACCAAAGAATTTCCTCAAAGTGCCAGCACGTCAATTTGCATAAATATTTGCATAATGCTAACATACACTAACTTTAGTAAACATGCCTCTTAATGAGTGTATGGATAAAGACAGACTAAAAGATTTCTACATTACTATAATCCAGTGCCAACCGCCAGGCACATTAGGAACTACTACAAACACTGCCCATTTAGAACCAATAGCAAACCCGCCGTATCCTAACAGCACTACCAGGACTCACAAAGCACCACACCATACCTATCAAAAGGCAACACTGCAAATATTAAACCAATACATTTCAGACAATAACAATACATGACCTACTGGGGAAAGAGAACAAGTGGCAATGTCAAAAAGGAATTACATAAACAGAATACCTCAGCTCAGTTACACAGTTGCAATTGCTCCAGCCACTTTCTTCTGGTTTCTTCATGTTTTCTGCTAACTCTCCATCATCTGCTGTCCATTTGTCCTTTCTTCTCTCTTCTAGTTTTTTTTTCCATTCTCTCTCTCTACATCCGCTTTAACATACTAATCTTTCTCCTTTTGCTCTTTCCTCATTCCTATTTCATCCACTCAAATTTTACCCCTCCATCCTCAATCCCCACTTACTCTCCCAATACCCGGCCAATTGTAGATTTTTTATCCCTCCCACACAAAATATTTTTCCCCTCTCCATTTTACTCTCCCAGCCCCATCCCATTCTAATCCTCCCCCAACATCAGCTCCCTTCTAGTTCCAGCCTCACCCAGCATCCATTCCCTTCTAGTCCCTGCATCAGCCCATTTCCAGTCCTAGCCCCCCATCAGCCCATTTCCAGTCCTAGCAACCCCCCAACCCAATACCAGTCCTAGCCCCCCCCATCAACCCACTTCCAGTCCTAAACCCCCATCACCCCATTTTCAGTTTAAGCCCCCCTTATAACCCATTACCAGTCCTAACCCCCATCACCCCATTTCCAGACAGCCCCCATCAGCCCACAGCCCATTAGCAGTCCTACCCCCCCAGCCCATTAGCAGTCCTACCCCCCCGCCCGCCCGCCCATTAGCAGTCCTAACCCCCCCAGCCCATTAGCAGTCCTACCCCCGCCCGCCCGCCCATTAGCAGTCCTAACCCCCCCCTAGCCCATTAGCAGTCCTAACCCCCCCCAGCCCATTAGCAGTCCTAACCCCCCCCGCCCGCCCGCCCGCCCACCCATTAGCAGTCCTAACCCCCCCCCTGACCTTTAGCTGTCCTACCCCCCCGCCCGCCCGGACCCCCCTCTCCCACTTTCTGTGCTAACCCCCCCCCTGCCCATTAGCAGTCCTAACCCCCCCCCTAGCCCATTAGCAGTCCTAACCCCCCCCCTAGCCCATTAGCAGTCCTAACCCCCCTCTGGCAAATTTTTTTTAAAAAAAAGCAGGCTCTGGCTGCTGCCGCGGCAGATTGCAATGTCCCGCGGGGCCCCCTCCGCCCGCTAAGCCCCTCTGCAAGGGCTTTCAGATTCGCGAGGGAGAGCATCTCCCTCGCGTCTCTGTTAAGCCCGCAGGGGCTAATGGGAAATTTCCCATCAGTCCCTCGCGTCTAAAGGGGCTGATGGGAAATTTCCCATTAGCCCCTGCGGGCTTAACAGAGACGCGAGGGAGACGCTCTCCCTCGCGAATCTGAAAGCTCTTGCAGAGGGGCTTAGCGGGCGGAGGGGGCCCCGCGGGACGCTGCATTCTGCCCTTGCCGCGTCCGCGGCAGCAGTCAGAGCCAGCTTTTTCTTTTTTTGTGGACCTTCCCGCGTGCCAGCTGCAAGGCCTTCGCGTGCCACAGCTGGCACGCGTGCCATAGGTTCGCCATCGCTGTCCTATGAAGAAAGGCTAAAAAGGTTAGGGCTCTTTAACCTGGAAAAGAGACGGCTGAGGGGAGATATGATAGAAGTCTATAAATTAATGAACGGAGTGGAACGGGTAAACGTAGATCGATTGTTTACGTTATCAGAATATAGAAAGACTAGGGGACATGCAATGAAGCTACAGGGTAAACTATTTAAGACTAATAAAAGAAAATATTTTTTCACTCAACGTGTAATCAAACTCTGGAATTTGTTACCGGAGGATGTAGTAAAGGCTGTTAGTGTAGCTGGGTTTAAAAAAGGTTTGGACAAGTTCCTGGAGGAAAGGTCCATAAACCATTATTAAGAAGTGACCGAAGATATCAATGCTTGACCCAGTACAAGCATTGTGGAACTTGTGTCTCTTGGGGAAACTGCTAGGTACATATGACCTAGATTGGCCACTGTTGGAAACAGAATACTGGGCTTGATGGACCTTGGTCTGACCCAGTATGGCATATCTTATGTTCTTATGTTGCCACTTCCCTGGCTGTCCTAAGCCGTCATTGCCTTTTTTGTTTTTGCCTCAGTGGTCTTCTCAAACATGGAGAAACCATATTGCAGGTTCAAAAAATGTACCAAGTGCTGAAACATTATCTTTGTTACAGACAAGCATGACTGGTGCTTTAAATGTTTGAGTCCGGACCACAATGCTTCAGCTTGTCCCCTGTGTCAACAGATGACCTGAAGGGAACTCAAAAACTGTGAACAATCGGGAAAGCTGTTTCTGTCAGACTCAGCCACTTCAATGCACTCTTCAGTGACTTCCACCCATCACTTCTTCAAAGCCCAAACATAGCAACAAACATAAGTCCTCCACAGAAGCAGGAAAGGTATCGAAGACCTTGGCATCAGTGTCTGCAGGACAGGTAAAAAGAGGACTATTGTAGTTGATATGGAAGGGCAGACTAGATAGATTATGTGGTCTTTTCTGCCGTCATGTTTCTATGTTTCTAGGTATCGAGGACCTTGGCGTCGGCTTCTGACTCCGATTCCTGGCATCGACACCAACACTCCCCAATATGGGAAATGGACTTAGACCAGTCAGTGAAACAGCTCCAGTGTGAGGATACTTCCTCCAAAGCACCAGAGGGTCTCCAGGATGCTCCCAAGATGTCATCCTCCGCAGAGCTCCTAGTACTGTGTTCTGGGATGGTGGCACAGTGCCCTTTGCAAGAATCCACCCAGTCATCTCCAGTCTCCTCCAATCAGTATATGCAGGCTATTGAGCGGAGTCTGGCTACTATCCTGGCAGCAGTAATGCTAGGGCCCTCGAGGCCTTTGGGATCCATGGACCCAATGCCCAACCTTGATGTCGGTGCATTGAGATATTCATCATAATTATTTGACTTTTCAACTAGTTGTATAATATGGAATGTTCTTGTTACAATGCACTGTTACATTGTTAGTTCTATGTAAACCGCCTTGAATAGAAAGGCGGTATATAAACAATTTTAAATTAAATAAATTCCATAGCATCACTAGCAGAACTGGCACCATCACTCCTTGGTCCCCCCAGGCAGAGAGCTGAGGACTCTTGATGCATTTGGATGCTTCTAAGCCGTTATGTTAGCATCCAGGATAAACTCCTATATGCTTTACATGGGGGTGTTTTTGAGAGATGTAGCAAAAGATCTGGCTGAGTCTACCACCCTGTTGCCAACAGACAAGCAAAGTCTTTATCAGATCTTGATCACTCCTGGTCAGAATACCTCCAAGTTCCTCATTAGGGCTGCCTTTGATGCTTTTAAGTCCACCAGTAGGGCAGCAACAGTTTGCATAGGAGCCAGGAAACAAACTTGCTAATATTCCTTGTACAGGTGAAAACATCTCATCATGAAACGTCTGTCTCGAAAGACAGCTGATCCAACTGAAAAGAAGACTCCTACCAAAAAGCCCTTCTATCCCAGGAAGAAGAAGTAGTGCCCTTCCTATCTGCCTTATTCTTCTTATCAGCCTCAATAGCTACATCAAAAACAACAAGGGCTCCGTCAGTCCAGGAAGTCTAAGACTGCAAAGCCTCAACCAGCTCTGTAGGCGCAGCCTCCAACTGGTTTTGGACTGCTTCCTTCAGAGCATAGCCAGTCTACCCTTACAGGACCTCCTTCCCTCCCACATAGCAGGCAGATTAGTCCACTTTGCCCACAGATGGCCCCTCATGACATTACTCACAGTCCAGTAAAACATCACAACCCAACATACCCTCCACCCACCACAATGACACTACCAGCACACCCACGTCATGCTGACGCAACCACATCCAGAAATATTACTGCACAAACCTGTAAATAGTTATCTAAAATGTATATAGTTTCAGAGCATGTCCTGACTCCACATTCATACCTGTGGCATACCTGTGACACAACAGCCTCGTTGTATATAGTTACCCCCGTTGAAACCCAAGTTATAATACCTGTTCTCTGTAATGTACATTGCATATTCCGCCGCACTGTACAAATTGATGTTACCTGTAAACCGTGCTGATTTTAAAGAGCGCGGTATAGAAATAATTTAAATAAATAAATAAATTAATTAAAAACCCTGGACTCTAAAAGTTGTGAGCGTGGGATATCAGCTCAATTTCCAGGACCTGCTCCCCACTTTCTTCATAGGGGAGTCCCCCATGGATCACCTGCACTCTACTCTACTCTACTTCAGCAAGAGATAGCAACTCTTGCAGTACAGGGGGCCATAGAGGAAGTCCCACTCCATCAACAAGGCCTTGGGTTTTACTCCCGATATTTTTTCATCCCTAAAAAGTCAGGGGGGTTCAGGCCTATCCTGGACCTCAGGCATCTCAACAACGTCCTGGTGTGGGAAAAATTAAAGATGGTCTTGTTAGGAATCCTACTTCTTTACCTGCAGGAAAAAGACTGGTTTTGCTCTCTATATCTCAAAGATGCCTACACTCACATCCTTATACATCCTTCCCACAGAAGGTACTTCCAGTTCTTCTTCTAGGGACACTGTTACCAGTACTGTGTTCTACCTTTTGGTCTTGCATTTGCACCAAGAGTTTTCACAAAGTGTCTGGCAGTCGTAGAGATCTACGTCTGCATTCTAGGTTTCTTTATCTTTCCCTACTTAGACAATTGGTTAATCAAGGGCAATTCCCCTCATGTAGAGACCATATCGCTCCAACACACCTTCTCGGTGCTTCACACCTGGCCTCTGTGGTCAACTACCCAAAGTCCCATCTCACACCAACTCAAACACTGGAGTTCATTGGGGCTCTTCTGGACACTATGCAAGCTCGAGTGTTCCTTCAAAGAGACCAGCTATGCCATCTCATCAACCTGGCAAATCACTGCCAAAGCAGGTCTTGTATCAGTGCAAGAGACATACTCCTTCTCTTGGGGCACATGGCCTCCAAAGTCCATGTTGTCCCATATGCTCAACTTCACATGCATCCAGCATAATGAACTCTTTTAGTTCATTGGAAACAATCAACGGGTCATCTCACGGACCAGATCACTCTTCAGTTGGTGGACGCCCTCAAGTGGTGGTGCACAACTCAAAATCTTCTCTTCGGGTTACCTTTTTGAATGTCTGCACTGCAGTGCACCCTGACAACAGATGCTTCCAAACAGGGTTGGGGGGCTCATTTCGACAGCCGCATTATGCAAGACCTATGGTCCCCCAGAGAAGCCACTTATCACATCAACCTCTTGGAACTCAGGGCAATTGCCAATACCCTTCATGTGTTCTGTTCTCCGCTGACTGGACAAGTGGTACTCATTCAGACCGACAACCAAGTTTATGTTTATGTTTATGTTTATTGGCTTGATTGACCGCCCTTCAGGGATAAACAGAGCGGTTTACAATAAAATAAATCATCATTACAGTAGGCACATGACCGGAAAAGGAAAAGAAAGTTACAACTTAATAGAGGATAGAAAAACAAAGAATGAAAGAGGAGGGTCAGTCTAGGGAAAAGGTAGAGGCTAGAGGGGAGGGGGGTTGAAGGCAAGGGAGAAAAGGTGGGTTTTTAGGGCGTGTTTAAAGGTAAGGTGATGGGGCTCCAGCCGGAGGGTAGAGGGAAGGGAGTTCCAGAGAGCAGGACCTATGAAAAAGAAAAGCTGAGGAGCTGGTGGATTGAAGGTGAGCAAGTGAGGGGGGGGGGGGGGTATAGTGAGGCGGTTTTGGTGGAAGGAGCGGGGGGGGGGGGGGGGTGCCGGGGTGTGTGGAAGTGAATAAGATCAGCCAGGTATTGTGGTGTGGAGGTATGAAGAGCCTTGTGAACGAGAGTGAGAAGTTTGAAAGTTGCCATGTATTGCATCAACAAAGGGGGAACTGGATCTTGCTCCCTTTGCAAGGAGGCAATCCACCTCTGGACCTTTACGATATCACATCAGATTCTCCTTTGAGCAGGTTACCTTCCAGGGGAGCAAAATGTGCTATTAGACAAATTGAGCTGAGTCCTTCGACCACACAAATAGAGGCTCCATCGCGAAACAGCGCAGCACACATTTTGATTATGGGGAACTCCCATTATCAACCTCTTTGCTACTCCAACGAATGCTGAGCTCCCTCGATTCTTTTCCAGGATGCTGGCTCCACAGAGCCAGGCCTCAGATGCATTTCTTCCTCATTGGGGACAGGGACTGCTTTATGCCTTCCCACCCATTCCATTGATACCGAAGACCCTCTTCAAACCAAGTGGACAAGGGCATGATGATCCTCATCACCCCATTCTGGCCTCATCAACCATAGTTTCCCCTGCTCCTTCGACTAGCTCAACACCAAGCTCTCAGTCTGGGGTGCGCCCAGTCTCCTATCGCAGGACCAGGGGACGCTCCTTCACCCCAATCTGAGAGTGTTATGGTTGACCGCATGGCTGCTGAAAGCCTAGTCTTATCTCATCTAGACCTTCCAGAGGTGATAAAAGGTGCCCACCTAGCATCTACAAAGGACTCATCTCGATGTACTTACACTTTTAAATGGCACCGGTTTTCCCTCTGGTGCTTCCAGAGGGCTCTCAGCCCTTTACTTGCCCGGTGGAGCCTGTGCCATCTCAGCATCTCACCTTCATAGCATGCTTCATGAGAGATCTTCTCTTAACAAGGCCACCAATCAGACTGCCTCCAGTGGCCTGGTACCTTAATGTTGTCCTAGCTCAGCTGCTCATAAAATCATAAGAACATAATAAATGCCATACTGGGTCATACCAAGGTCCATCAAGCCCAGTATCCTGTTTCCAACAGTGGCCACAAGTACCTGGCAAGTACCCGAAGTCCACAGCTTCCACAATGCTTCCTTTGAGCCCCTTGGCTCAGCTTCACTAAGTTCCTCATTTGGAAGTTTACCCTCTTGATTGCTCTCATGTCGGCTCATCGTGTCAGTGAATTGTAAGCTCTAGTGGATTATGCTACTTACACACGTTTCCACCATGAAAGGGTGGTCCTTCAAACCCACTCCAAGTTCCTGCCAAAGGTGGTTTCCCCCGTCTACCTTAACCAGTTGGTCTCTCTTCCGATCTTTTTTCCAAGACCTCATTCTTCTCGGGCGGAAGCTATACCGCATACCCTAGATTTCAAGAGAACATTGTCCTACTATTTAAACAGAACTAAGGCTCATCCACAATTCTCTCAACGTTTTGTTTCATTTGACCCTAGTCACTTGGACCTATCAATTACTAAGTGTACTCTTTCTAACTGGATTGCTAACTACATCTCCTTTGCTTATGTACAGGTCAGACTTTCCCTAGAGGGTCACATCACGGCTCATAATGTCTGAACTATGGCTGCAACGTTGGCCAACCTATGCTCTGCCTCCATCTGGAAAATTTGCCGAGCTGCCACATGGTCTTCCGTTCATATCTTTTGCTGCCCATTACTGTCTGGACAGGGATTCAAGTAGGGACACTTTCTTTGGCCAAGCCATTCTTCGGCACCTTTTTGGGACTTAACTAAACTGCCTTCCCACTGGCCCTCTGTTCCTACCGGTTACCTCAGTGGAGAGTGTGCTCAGGGGGCTGGATCTGATCGATCCCTACTCTACCTGGTTGTGGTTCAGGGTTTTTTCCCCTTTGGTCGCACCTTTACTCTCTGTCCTTCAGGGTAGCCAGGAGCTGGTGAGACCCATATATGAAGATTGCATTCCTGCTTGTTCCTGGAGATAGCGTAGTTACTCACCTGTAACAGGTGATTTCCGGGAACAGCAGGAATCAGTCTTCACAATACCTCCCTCCTCCCCTGGGAGTTGTAGAATTTGTTTAGTTTTTCAGTTTTTTCTATAAACTCTACATCTGAACTGCTAGGAAGGCGGGAAGGCAGGCATGCATGCATAGAGGGATGCTCCCAAAAGCATTTCTACTGGATGCTGTGGAATGTTCCCACACGGGTCTCCATTGATACTGGGAACTAGTGAATCCCATATGTGAAGACTGATTCCTGCTGTTCCTGGAGATCACCTGTTACAGGTGAGTAACTACGCTTTACTGTAAACCCACAAATATGAATAGCTTGCTTCATTATAGCAGCTTCCACACTAGGTGGCATTTTTACCAAAGGGTGCGCTGGTAGCATATGTATGTTCTGCAAAATTAGTATGGAGGTCCTTTAGGTGTATGTGCACCTGTTCCTGTGCCAGTATAACATTGCTAACATATTGCACTGTGCTTATTGTCATGTGAGTGCACTTACCATCACCCTTTGAGGTAGAATTAAGTGCATCCATGCTAACAGCAATATTCATGGTTACTACATGACCAAAACACTCATGCTAAATTCAATGTGCCATCAATGCTCACATTCCACCCCTAACCCTCCCAGTCCCCACCTGTCATGGGGCCCCATGCTAACAGTTAGTGTGGCAAGCTTAATGCATGGCAGACTCCATGCTTATGATAAGCACAGTTTAATAAACATGCTCCTAGATCCTTAAAGTAGAATTTGCCTATGAGTCAGTTCTTAAGATTGAAACATCTTTCTACATATGAAAAAGATTTTGAGATACAATTAAATTATGAAACAAAATGTTATTAATAGAGGATCTTTCATAGAGTACGGTATATAAGGCGGGCATGCGGATGAGTATGCAATGCTAATTGAGAGGATTTATGAAAAAGAATCTGATAGAGCTGATGTGGATAAGATGGTTTGTCCCTTGGCATTTTCAAATCTGGTCACAGATATTACTAGGGTAATGAAAGAAGAATGGCATATCTTACAAACTTTGAAATGTTTTAGAGATAAAAGAGGTTACAATCTACGTGATATTTTACCCTTTGTGCACAGAAAATGAAAGATGAAAGAATGTGGAAAATGTAGTATATGTACAGTACTGTAGTTAAAGAAGTAAAAGATTATTTTATACACCGACTCAATATAAAAACTATTTAGATACATTTACTAATTGTGACACAAAAAGTCTGTTATTTACAGAGATATGTCCTTGCCAATTATTATTTGTGGGCAAAATTAGGAGATCTTTCAACACTAGGATCACAGAACATAACAGTGATATAAAAAGGAAAATAGTTGATAAGTCACTGCTGGATCACTGAGAAAAACTGGGACATAAATGTGAGGATCTCTGGTTTTTTGTTATTAAACGGATTAATCTAAATTGGGGAAGAGGAGATATAGATTGGATTCCTCTTAGGACTGAACAGAATTTTAAATTTAAATACTATAGGGCATGTTTACTAAGGTATACACCAGTAGCATGCAATTGTACTGCCAAATTAGCATGGAGGCCCATGCTTATATTAAGGGGCGTGTACATCCATCCCTCTGCCAATAGCACATTGCTAATGTACAGCATTGTGCTAACTGGCACAGATGCATTTAACACCACCCATTGAGGTGGCGTTAAGTGCACTTAAACGCTAACAGCAACAGGCACATTTAGCATGCTCCCAAAATGCCCATGCTAACAGTGATGTGCCATCATTGCCTACATTTTACCCTAATCCTCTCAGTTTATTTATTTGCAGAATTTTTATACTGCTTAATGTACAAACATCATAGCAGTTTACAGTCAAAAAAGAGAGCAGATTAACATACATAAAACCAAAGTACAACCAATTCTCACCCAATCTCTTGCTAACAGGTTAGCATAGGATTTGTTGTGTGGGGCCCCATGCTAAAAGCTAGTGCAGCACTCTTGGAGCGCATCAAACCCGCACTAATGGTTAGCACACATTAGTAAATATGCCCCTATATCGCCCCATAGGCCGAATCAAAATTATAAGGACATTCTTTAAGAAAATATGGTTAGCATATTTCCTTTTGTCTTTTTTCTCTCTGATAAGAACATAAGAACATAAGATATGCCATAATGGGTCAGACCAAGGTCCATCAAGCCCAGTATTCTGTTTCCAACAGTGGCCAATCTAGGTCATACGTACCTAGCAGTTTCCCCAAGGGACACAGGTTCCACAATGCTTGTATTGGTTCAAGCATTGATATCCTGGGTCCCTTCTTAATAATGGTTTATGGACCTTTCCTCCAGGAACTTGTCCAAACCTTTTTTAAACCCAGCTACACTAACAGCTTTTACTACATCCTCCGGTAACAAATTCCAGAGTTTTGATTACACGTTGAGTGAAAAAATATTTTCTTTTATTAGTCTTAAATAGTTTACCCTGTAGCTTCATTGCATGTCCCCTAGTCTTTCTATATTCTGATAAGGTAAACAATCGATCTACATTTACCTGTTCCACTCCGTTCATTAATTTATAGACTTCTATCATATCTCCCATCAGCCGTCTCTTTTCCAGGTTAAAGAGCCCCAACCTTTTTAGCCTTTCTTCATAGAAGTATCCTTCCATCCCCTTTACCATTTTGGTGGCTCTTCTCTGAACCTTTTCTAAAATCGCTATATCCTTTTTAAGATACGGCGACCAGAATTGCACACAATATTCAAGGTGCGGTCTCACCATGGAATGATATAGAGGCATTATAATATCTTTTGTTTTATTTTCCATTCCTTTCCTTATCATACCTATCATTCTATTTGCTCTCTTGGCCGCCGCTGCACACTGGGCCGAGGGTTTTAACATGGTATCCACAATGACGCCTAAATCTTTTTCCTGGGTGGTGGTTCCTAATGTGGAACCTTGCATCGTGTAACCATAGTTTGGGTTGTTCTTCCCTAGGTGCATAACCTTGCACAAGTCCACATTAAATTTCATCTGCCATTTTGATGCCCTGTCTTCCAATTTATCAAGATCCTCTTGCAATTTTCCACAATCCTCTTGGGTTTTAACAACTTTAAATAGTTTTGTGTCATCTGCAAATTTGATAACCTCACTCGTTATTCCACTTTCCAGGTCATTTATGAATATGTCAAAAAGCAGCGGACCCAGCACAGATCCCTGGGGTACACCACTATTCACCTTTCTCCATTGGGAAAATTGGCCATTTAGCCCTACCCTCTGCTTTCTATCTTTTAACCAGTTCCTGATCCACAATAGTACACTGTCTCCTATCCCATGACTCTTTAGTTTTGCCAAAAGTCTCTGATGAGGGACCTTGTCAAAGGCTTTCTGAAAGTCCAGATACACAATATCAACCGACTCACCTTTGTCCACCTGATTATTCACTCCTTCAAAGAAACATAACAGATTAGTAAGACAAGATCTTCCTTGTCTAAAGCCATGTTGGCTGTCTCCCATTAGGTCATGACTATCTACATGCTGAGTAATTTTATTCTTTATGATGGTTTCTACCATTTTTCCCGGTACTGATGTCAGGCTCACCGGTCTGTAGTTTCCCGGATCACCCCTGGAACCCTTTTTAAAAATTGGTGTTACATTGGCGATCCTCCAGTCTTCAGGTATTAGAGATGATTTTAATGATAGTTCACAGATTACTAATAGCAGGTCTGCAATCTCGTATTTCAGTTCTTTCAACACCCTTGGATGTATACCATCCAGCCCAGGTGATTTGCTACTCTTCAGTTTATCTAATAGTTGTAAGACATCTTCCCGATGTATCGATATTTCCTTCAATTCTTCCGCACCTTTAAATACCACTTCAGTCATGGGTAACATCCCTACATCTTCCTCAGTAAAGACTGAAGCAAAGAATTCATTCAATCTCTCCGCTATCGCCTTGTCGCCTCTTAGTGCTCCTTTAACCCCTTTATCATCTAATGGACTAACTGACTCTCTCACAGGTTTTTTGCTACGAATGTACTTGAAAAGGTCTTTACTTTGCATTTTTGCTTCCGCAGCAAGCTTCTTCTCAAATTCTCCCTTTGCCTGCCTTATCAATGCCTTGCATTTGACTTGCCAGCGCTTGTGCTGTTTCCAGGTTTCGTCGTTTGGCTCTTTTTTCCATTTCCTGAAAGATGCTTTTTTGGCAACAACAGCCTCTCTGACCTCACCTTTAAACCATGCTGGCAGTTTTTTGGACTTCCTTCCACTTTTCTTAAAGCGTAGAATACAGCTGGTCTGGGCTTCCAAGATAGTATTTTTCAACAACAGCCAAGCCTGATGTACGTCTTTAACCTTTGCAACTGCTCCTTTTAGTTTTTTCTTAACTGTTTTCCTCATTTTATCATAGTCTCCCTTTCAAAAGTTAAAAGGTAGTACTGTGGATTTCCTTACTATCCCTCCTCCACTAATTAAATCAAAGGCGATCATGCTATGATCACTATTGCCAAGTGGCCCCAACACCCTTATCTCTTGCACTAGATCTGGTGTTCCACTAAGGACTAGGTCTAATATGGCTTCCCCTCTGGTCGGTTCATGAACCAGCTGCTCCAAGAAGCAGTCATTTATTTCATCTAGGAACTTTATCTCCCTAGCATGTCCTGACGTGACACTGACCCAGTCGATACCGGGGTAATTGAAATCACCCATTATTATTACTGCGCTGTAACATTTGTTAGCTTCCTTGATTTCTTTGAGCATTTCATCATCCATTTGGTCATTCTGGCCAGGTGCTCGATAGTACACCCCCACTGCCATTGCCTTCCCCCTTTTATATGGAATTTCAATCCATATAGATTCTACAGCAGATTTTGTTTCCTGCAAAACTTTAATCCTTTCTGAGTCAATGCCCTCTCTAACATAGAGCGCAACCCCTCCACCAATTTGATCAGCTCTATCATTACGATATAGTTTGTACCCAGGTATCACAGTGTCCCACTGGTTGTCCTCCTTCCACCATGTCTCTGATATTCCAATCATATCTAACCTTTCATTTAGTGCTATATATTCTAACTCTCCCATCTTATTCTTTAGACTTCTAGCATTTGCATACAATTTGGCTATTGTTAGACATGGGTAAATTGGGATCTTTAAGCTCTGTCTGCTCCATACTTGAGGGCATTTGGGCTACTTTACTCTTTTGTGGAACCTCTCTGCTTTTGGTAATATCCTTCAAGGATACATTCTTCCGAACCATCTGCTCTTGGGCGACTGTCGGCTTTCCCCTAATATCTAGTTTAAAAGCTGCTCTATCTCCTTTTTAAAGGTTAATGCCAGCAGCCTGGTTCCATCCCGGTTAAGGTGAAACCCATCCCTTCGGAAGAGCCCCTCCTTTCCCCAGAATGTTCCCCAGTTCCTAACAAATCCAAAACCCTCATCTCTGCACCATAGGCTCATCCACGCATTGAGACTTTAGAGCTCTGCCTGCCTTTTGGGTCCTGCGCGTGGAACAGGAAGCATTTTGGAGAATGCTACCATGGAAGTTCTGGATTTCAACTTCCTACCTAAAAGCCTAAATTTTGCCTCCAGAACCTCCCTACCACATTTTCCTATGTCATTGGTACCGACATGTACCGACAGCAGACTCCTCCCCAGCACTATCTAAGACCTTATCTAGGTGGCGCGTGAGGTCCGCTACCTTCGCACCAGGCAGGCATGTTACCAGGCGATCCTCACGTCCACCAGCCACCCAGCTATCTACATGCCTAATGATCGAATCACCAACTATAACGGCTGTCCTAACCCTTCCCTCATGGGCACATGGCCCTGGAGAAACTTCCTCGGTGCGAGAGGGTTTTACATCACCTGGAGGACAGGTCCTAGTTACAGGATCACTTCCTGCCACACCAGGGTGATGCTCTCCTGTCACGTGACCTCTCTCCTCCATGGCAACAGGGGTGCTGCCAGACTGGAGGTGGGACTTCAGGACTGTATCCCTGTAGGTCTTGTCTATGTACCTCTCTGTCTGTCTTATGTTTTCCAAGTCTGCTACTTTAGCCTCTAGAGAACGGACTTGTTCCCTGAGAGCAAAGAGCTCCTTGCACCTAGTGCACACGTAAGACCTCTCACCAACTGGGAGAAAATCATACATGTGACACTCAATGCAAAAGACTGGAAAGCCCCCATCCCGCTGCTGGACTGCTGTCTGCATCTTAGTTTTAAGTTTGTGTCTAGATCTTTAAGTTCTTACTTACTAGGGGTTGCTATGGGTATTTATACCAATAAAACTGTACCTAATACGTTTAATATACCTTGTTCACCTGAAGCTTAATTAATCTCAGGTCCTTAGTGTATGACTGATTTGGGTAATGAGCTTCACCTGAAAGCACCTCCTGTCTTTTAAGATGTGTAAGTACCTATAGAGCTATGATTATCCCAGGGGAGGGTGGGTGTGGGGAGAGAGGGAGGGAAATAACACTTATTAAAAGAGGGCTGCTACACAGTACCCTGTCTTGTGCTGCTGAGGTAAGCTAAATTCTGATTTGATTTAAATTATAGCTCTTAGCTGCTGCTAGGCTCTAACGTCTTATGAAATTTAAACTACAAGCTCTCTGCTGGGTACTAAATTTAACCAGAAAGCTCTCTTCTGTGTGTTAAATTTAAACTAAAAGTACTTTGCTGTTACTTGGCCCTGAGTGACTATTAAATGTAAACTACAAGCTCTCTGCTGGGTATGAAATGTAACCAGAAAGCTCTACTCTGTGTTTTAAATTCAAACTTTAATTGCTGCTACTAGGCCCTAACTGATCCAACAAAAAACAGTGGGTTCACAGATTAAGTAGCTTTAATACAAAGAATTATTTTTAGAAAATTACCAGAAGTATATACTCACAGTTGCAGATTTCTCTCCAGAAGTAACAGTCCCCCTTTCTAGTCCTTCAAGATGAAATATATTTTGTGCTTTTTATGTGTATTTTTGTTTTAAGCATCTCTTTTTAAAGTAAGGGAGCTTCTCCTGTACATGAAAAGTGGCATTTTAGAAAGAACATCCAGGTGCAATCTTGGACATCCATGGCAAAACATCCCCAAAAATGCCTGCCACATGCAAATTCAGTGCCGTTTGTACAAACATCTATGTAGTCAGTATGGACATCCACAGGGAGGGCTACATAGATATCCCTAGCAATGGTAGTCTAGATAGAGTCATGTCCTCGCCCACCACACTGCAAGCTTAGATGTTTAGCAGTACTACAGTCACACAACATGTGCCCCTATTTTTTGGGGGCCATCTTCTCTAAACCATACAGATGTTTTCCTGGAATAATGAGCACGTTCCCAAATGCTTGTTAATGCCTTGGAGTAGGTTTAGACTTTGACAAGGGCCAGGACATGCAGGGAGTTTCTAAGATCGATCACAGATGTCCAAGTGCTTGGGAATGCCTTCAACATGCCTCCACCATGCCCCTGTTCCAACATGGACATTAAGTCCATTATGACAATGTGGCAAACCATGCTCTTTTTGAGATATGAAGATGGTCAGCACATCATTCCTAACACTAAGATCCAGCAAGGAATATTTCACGGAAATTCCCTGTTGCCATTGAGAGAGAAGATCAGTGAAGAATATTACAGGAGATTAAAATTGTTATTGAAAAGTACTTTAACATCACGGAATAAGATACAAGCCATCAAGTACAGTGTCAGAATTCAAAATGACATGGAACAGACACAGTGGATCCCTTTATAGCAACAGGATAAAATCAAAACAAACATAACTATCTCTTATATCTCAACAAATAGGGGTGACCTACATGGAGCGGTGGTTATACCCCTAAACAGAGGCATGGGGAGGGGTGACCTGCATGCAGCGGCAGGTGCACCTACTCTTGCTGCCTTGCTGGGCAGACTAAATGGAACGTACTGGTTTATCTCCAGGAACAAGCAGGAATGTAGTCTTCACATATGGGTGACGTCGGTATCGACGGAGCCTGCGCGGGAACGTTCCCCAGCGTCCAATAGGAAAGCTTTTGGGAGCATCCCACTGTGTCTGTGTAGCTGCCTTCCCGCTTTTCCAGCTCTCCCTCCTCAGTTCTTCGTTTTCTGCGGAGCCGACAAGAAACAATTCCTGTCACCGCAGAAAATTAGATTTTTTCTTATTTTTTTTGTGGTCGTGTCTGCCTTCCCGTTGACACTGGTACCGACCCAGTCAGTGCGCACTTTCTTTCTTTCTTTCTGTAAAAAAAACCCACAACATTTTCTGAGGGGAGAATCCCTTCCCTCAGGGCGCATCGACGCTATCTTAGGTTTAGGCCTTGTTTTCCAAAATGGACAAACCAGCTAGTGGTTTTAAAAAGTATTCCAAATGTGTCAGTACAATTTCAGGCACAAACACCCATGATTGGTGTCTAAAATGTTTGGGACTGGATCATCAACCGACTGACTGTCCTCTCTGTAGGAAGATGACAAAGAGAGGCCTGCAGAACAGAGCTGCGAAACTCGGCACCCTCTTTGTCACTGATGAAATGTCGGTAGCATCGACGTCATTGAGAGCTTCATCTTCCTCCCAGGGATCTCAGGTATCTTCAGCAAAGACTAGCCAGCCCTCCAGGGGTAGATCTCCTTCTAAGCATCGAGATGCCCTAAGCGTTGCCCTGGAGGAAGACAGACAGGCTAAGCAACACTGGCGGGAGGTCCTTGCCTCCAAAGCATTTGTGAGCTCCCAGGATGCTCCCGAGACTTCGACCTTCAGACAGCTCTTTGTGCCATGCTCAGGGATTGTGGCCCACAACTCAGGTACCGATACCCAGGCATCGGCAAGCTCTATGGATCAATGTATCCTGGCTATTGAGCGGAGCTTAGCGGCCTTGCTGGTGACTTCTGTACTGGTAAAGCCTCTACAGTCGATTCCTCAGCTATTGGTACCAAAGGTGCCTGTATCAACATTTTTGCTGCTTACCATGCTACCACCTACGCCAGCCCTCGAGTCCGTCTCTGGTACTGAGGTTCCGGCACTGAAACTTTCCGATGTTTGTTTCGAGCGGTATCGAGTACGGGCAAAGCGCGAGCACCCGGCCTGTCGATACTTCGAGTCTTCGCACTCAGATTCGTCGGATGACGAATCAATCGGTACAAGGGAAATGAGAATTCTACCGGAGGATTCATCTCCATCCCCACAATGTCACATGTCTCCTCCGGAGGACATGTCTTTTCAAGATTTTATCCATGATGTTGCTTGGGGCCTCTCCATCATGGTGACTTCAGAGAAGGAACCTAGGGCTGAGGAGCTTGAAATTCTTCAATACACTGCAGCCCCAAAGGAAGCTGCTACTCTTCCTATTCATTTAATACTTCATGACCTTATGCTTCGAATGTGGGAGACACCCTTAACCATCTGTCCACATACTCGAAGGCTCAATACTATGTACCAGATACCGGAGTGCCCCAGCTTCCAGAAGACGCAATTACCACACCATTCCATGGTGATGGGATCGGCAGTGCGTCAAATTAAAAATGCCAAAATGCATTCCTCAAACCCTCCGGGCAGGAAATCGAGAACCCTCGATGCTTTTGGTCATCAATGTTTTCAGGCCTCTATGTTATCGACCAGAATCAGTTCCTACATACTCTGCATGGGTATGTTTCTTAGAGAGGTGGCTAAGGATTTGGAGTTGATGGCTCCTCTCCTCCCTGATGATAAGAGAGCTGATTATGTCACCCTGGTGAAGCATGCCCAAAATGTTTCCAAATTTGTTAACAGGGCAACCTTTGACTGTTTTGAATGCATCAACAGAACTTCAGCTATATGCATTGGTGCACGCAGGATCGCTTGGCTCCAAGCCTCTGATCTTGAACAGTGGGTTCAAGATAAGCTGGGTAATATACCTTGCACAGGTGAAAACCTTTTTGGCAAAGACTGGCAGGTTAAGGCATCTCAGTTAGAGTCTGAGAACACCACTCTAAATAGACTTTCTAGATCAACTGCCAACCCAGCTAAGAAGGAGATATCAAAGAAACCCTTTTTCAATAAGAAAAAGAAGTATTACTCTTACAACTCTGTGGTGCACTGTCCCGTCCATGCTCCTCAAAAAGGGCAACAACAACCAAAACTACAAAGAAAGATCTCAGCCAGCTCAGCAGACCCAACCTCCTCAGGGTCTTTGACTCCTTTCTAGAGAACATAGCTGTCCTGGCTCTGGAGATTACATATTCCATCCGCATTCCAGGCAGACTATGTCACTTTGCCCACAGGTGGCATCTTGTAACATCAGAACACTGGACTCTTTCCATAGTAAAGGAAGGGTACAAACTTCACTTCTGAAGTCTATCCCCCAGTCTCCTCCAAGAGAGTTCAGTTCTCAACCCCCTTTCACCACTCTGTTATTGCAGGAGGTCACCTCCCTTCTCTCACAGGGTGTAATAGAGGAAGTGGCATTCTCCCAGCAAGGTCTGGGCTTCTATTCTCCTTACTGCCTCATTCCAAAGAAGACAGAGGGTTACAGGCCCATCCTGGACTTCAGAAAACTGAACAAGTATCTACTTCGGGAGAAATTCAAGATAATCTCCTTAGGTACTCTTCTCCCCTATCTCCAGAGTCAGGATTGGCTCTATTCTCTAGATCTAAAGGACGCATATACTCACATTCTTATCCACACAGAACACAGACGTTTTCTGCGTTTCCTGTTCCAGGGGAAACATTATCAGTACAGAGTCCTGCCTTTTGGCCTTGCCTCTGCCCCAAGAGTCTTTACAAAGTGCATGGCAGCTGTAGCTGCATTCCTAAGGACTCTAGGGATATTTGTCTTCCCCTACTTTGACGACTGGCTCATTCGAGCAAGCATACCTCTAGAGGCCAATCTTTCTCTCACGTGAACCATGCAGTTGTTTCAACACTTGGGATTTGTAATAAATCTTCCAAAGTCCCAGCTCATTCCCTCTCAAATTCTGGAGTTTATAGGAGCCCTCCTAGACACTCAACAGTCAAGGGCTTTTCTGTCTCAAGACCGCTGTGCTTGACTCATCTAGCTTGCATCCCCAGCATGCCTCAAAACCTTTCTCACTGCTTGAGAAATACTGCAACTCCTGGGCCATATGGCATCTACTGTACATGTGGTTCCATACACTTGTCTACATATGCATGCAACTCAATGGACCCTGGCTTCCCAGTGGTCTCAGGCATACCGTCGTTTGGGAGACAGGATAATTCTGCACGTCTCATCTTGTCTCTCCAGTGGTGGCAATCCCCAGAACATCTTCCCATAGGATCACCTTTTCAGAAGCCTCTACATCAATACACCCTGACGACAGATGCGTCCAAATTGAGCTGGGGAGCTCATCTGGACAATCTCTCCACTCAGGGACTTTGGTCTCAGCATGAGTCACAACTCCACATAAATCTGCTGGAACTCAGAGCCATCCACAATGCTCTCAAGGTGTTCCATGACCACCTTCGCTTCCACACAGTTCTTGTCCAGACAGACAATCAGGTAGCCATGTTCTACTTGAACAAACAGGGCAGAACAGGCTCTTGGACACTTTGCAGTGAAGCTCTACACCTATGGTCCTTCGCCATACAACACCAGATTCACCTACTTGTGGTTTATCTCCCAGGCAAACAGAATCTCTTGGCAGACAAGCTCAGTCAGGTATTACTACCCCACGAGTGGTCTCTCCATGCAGACAAGGTTGCTCACATTTTTCAGATCTGGGGAACCCCAGACATAGACTTGTTTGCAAGTCCTCAGAATGCCAAACTTCCCCACTTAGCTGTTCCAGAACCCCTGCTCAGAACAGCCAAGTGGTAGATGCCTTTCACCTTTACTGGGGTCAAAGTTTCCTATACGCCTTCCCTCCCATTCCCCTCATTCCCAAAACTCTCTTCAAACTCCAGAGAGACAAGGGCTACATGATTCTTATATCCCCGCTATATGAGGACCCAATAGAGCACAGTCAAGAAGCAGAATGGTTAAGAACATAAGAACATAAGATATGCCATACTGGGTCAGACCAAGGTCCATCAAGCCCAGCATTCTGTTTCCAACAGTGGCCAATCTAGGTCATACGTACCTAGCAGTTTCCCCAAGGGACACAGGTTCCACAATGCTTGTACTGGTTCAAGCATTGATATCCTGGGTCCCTTCTTAATAATGGTTTATGGACCTTTCCTCCAGGAACTTGTCCAAACCTTTTTTAAACCCAGCTATACTAACAGCCTTTACTACATCCTCCGGTAACAAATTCCAGAGTTTGATTACATGGTGAGTGAAAAAATATTTTCTTTTATTAGTCTTAAATAGTTTACCCTGTAGCTTCATTGCATGTCCCCTAGTCTTTCCATATTCTGATAAGGTAAACAATCGATCTACGTTTACCCGTTCCACTCCGTTCATTAATTTATAGACTTCTATCATATCTCCCCTCAGCCGTCTCTTCTCCAGGATAAAGAGCCCCAACCTTTTTAGCCTTTCTTCATAGGAGTAGCCTTCCATCCCCTTTACCATTTTGGTGGCTCTTCTCTGAACCTTTTCTAAAATCGCTATATCCTTTTTAAGATACAGCGACCAGAATTGCGCACAATATTCAAGGTGCGGTCTCACCATGGAACGATATAGAGGCATTATAATATCGCTTGTTTTATTTTCCATTCCTTTCCTTATCATACCTAGCATTCTATTTGCTCTCTTGGCCGCCGCTGAACACTGGGCCGAGGGTTTTAACAAGGTATCCACAATGACGCCTAAATCTTTTTCCTGGGTGGTGGTTCCTAATGTGGAACCTTGCATCGTGTAACCATAGTTTGGGTTGTTCTTCCCTAGGTGCATAACATTGCACTTCTCCACATTAAATTTCATCTGCCATTTTGATGCCCAGTCTTCCAATTTATCAAGATCCTCTTGCAATTTTCCACAATCCTCCTGGGTTTTAACAACTTTAAATAGTTTTGTGTCATCTGCAAATTTGATAACCTCACTTGTTATTCCACTTTCCAGGTCATTTATGAATATGTCAAAAAGCAGCGGACCCAGCACAGATCCCTGGGGTACACCACTATTCACCTTTCTCCATTGGGAAAATTGGCCATTTAGCCCTACCCTCTGCTTTCTATCTTTTAACCAGTTCCTGATCCACAGTAGTACACTGCCTCCTATCCCATGACTCTTTAGTTTTGCCAAAAGTCTCTCATGAGGGACTTTGTCAAAGGCTTTCTGAAAGTCCAGATACACAATATCAACTGACTCACCTTTGTCCACCTGTTTATTCACTCCTTCAAAAAAACATAACAGATTAGTAAGACAAGATCTTCCTTGTCTAAAGCCATGTTGGCTGTCTCCCATTAGGTCGTGACTATCTACATGCTGAGTAATTTTATTCTTTATGATGGTTTCTACCATTTTTCCCGGTACTAATGTCAGGCTCACCGGTCTGTAGTTTCCCGGATCACCCCTCGAACCCTTTTTAAAAATTGGTGTTACATTGGCGATCCTCCAATCCTCAGGTATTAGAGATGATTTTAATGATAGTTCACAGATTACTGATAGCAGGTCTGCAATCTCAAATTTCAGTTCTTTCAACACCCTTGGATGTATACCATCCGGCCCAGGTGATTTGCTACTCTTCAGTTTATCTAATAGTTGTAAGACATCTTCCCGATGTATCGATATTTCCTTCAATTCTTCCACACCTTTAAATACCTCTTCAGTCATGGGTAACATCCCTACATCTTCCTCAGTAAAGACCGAAGCAAAGAATTCATTCAGTCTCTCTGCTATCGCCTTGTCGCCTCTTAGTGCTCCTTTAACCCCTTTATCATCTAATGGTCCAACTGACTCTCTCACAGGTTTTTTGCTACGAATGTACTTGAAAAGGTCTTTATTTCGCGTTTTTGCTTCCGCAGCAAGCTTCTTCTCAAATTCTCTCTTTGCCTGCCTTATCAATGCCTTGCATTTGACTTGCCAGTGCTTGTGCTGTTTCCAGGTTTCATCGTTTGGCTCTTTTTTCCATTTCCTGAAAGATGCTTTTTTGGCAACAACAGCCTCTCTGACCTCACCTTTAAACCATGCTGGCAGTTTTTTGGACTTCCTTCCACTTTTCTTAAAGCATGGAATACAGCTGGTCTGGGCTTCCAAGATAGTATTTTTCAACAACACCCAAGCTTGATGTACGTCTTTAACCTTTGCAACTGCTCCTTTTAGTTTTTTCTTAACTGTTTTCCTCATTTTATCATAGTCTCCCTTTCGAAAGTTAAGGGGTAGTACTGTGGATTTCCTTACTATCCCTCCTCCACTAATTAAATCAAAGGTGATCATGCTATGATCACTATTGCCAAGTGGCCCCAACACCCTTATCTCTTGCACTACATCTGGTGTTCCACTAAGGACTAGGTCTAATATTGCTTCCCCTCTGGTTGGTTCATGAACCAGCTGCTCCAAGAAGCAGTCATTTATTTCATCTAGGAACTTTATCTCTCTAGCATGTCCTGTTGTAACACTGACCCAGTCGATGCCGGGGTAATTGAAATCACCCATTATTATTACTGCACTGTAGCTTTTGCTAGCTTCTTTGAATTCTTTGAGCATTTCATCATCCATTTGTTCATTCTGGCCAGGCGGATGATAGTACACCCCCACTGCCATCGCCTTCCCCTTTTTACATGGAATTTCAATCCATAAAGATTCTACAGCAAATTTTGTTTCTTGAAAAACTTTAATCCTTTCTGACTCAATGCCCTACATACAGGAGCATTTAGAAAAAGCAAACATCAAACCTATGCAATGGCTAGCAGTAACAATGAAAGAGTTGGAAAGCAGGTTAAAATGAGCCCCAAACTGGAAGAACCCTAGACCAGATGGAGTAACCAACGTTTGGCTCAAACAGTTAGCATCACTCTACCAAAACCTGATAAAATGCAAATATCAATTGCCAGACTTAACACCTCAATGGCTTACTACAGGAAGGACATTTCTCCTTTCAAATGGGGACTTCAGTAACATTCCCAAGAATTATAGACCAATAACTTGTCTACCTACAATCTATAAGCTGTTCTCTGCAATAGATGAGATGCAGACAGAATATATGATCCTATTGGGTCAAATAAAATCATGGCAATAGAGCAAAAGAGCAATAAGAGGGGAGCATATAGAACCAAAGACCAGTTAATATTGAATGAGGCCATCATGGCCAGTGCTAAGAAAAGCAGAAATCTCAGTATGACATGCACTGATTATAAGAAAGCGTCCCCACACTCTTAGATAATAAATTGCCTTGAAATGTATAAAATAAATCCTGGTTTGATAGAGTACATTAAGTTAACTATGACAATGTGGCAAACCACACTCTTTTTGAAATATGAAGATGGTCAGTATATCATTTCTAACATTAAGAGCCAGCGAGGAATATTTCATGGATATTCCCTGTCACCACTTCTGTTTTGCGTGGCGCTTAATCCAGTGAGTATTCTCATCAACTCTTTGGGATACATATTTAGCCTAAGTCCTAAAGAAGGTAACTACTCAGAAAAAACATCCCATTTACTATTTGTAGATGATCTGAAGCTCTAGAGTTCCAGCAACCAACAATTAACAAAGCAACTCCGTGTGGTGAAAAGCTTTTCTGATGACATCAGGATGACTTTTGGCCTAGTCAAATGTGCTAAGGCAACTTTTTTTTAGAGGAAAATTGAGCAAAATGGAAAACATCTCCCTGACTGAGGGCTGTGACATCAAGGACCTTAAATAGGAAGGTGTATATCTCGCAGAATGACACTCAAGCAGAAATTATTGAGAGAAATGATCAGTAAAGAATACTACAGGAGATTAAAATAATTATTGAGAAGTGCTTTAACATCTTGGAATAAGATACAATTCATCAATAAACTGGCAATTCTGTACTCTCATACAGCTTTGGGATTGAAGACTAGGCTCTTAAAGATCTTGAAAAACTGGATGTGCGAACAAGAAAACTCCTCCATGCCCATAAGTTAATTTACAAGAATCAGTGAATGCCAAGACTGTAGATTCCTATAGCTGAAGGAGAGCTAGGCCTAAAAGAGATTGATTATACATACTGAGCTACTATTATAGGCCTCCAGGCCTACCCAACAGCATCATCGGATCCAAATAAGCAAGAAGTGCTGAAATATGAAAGTAAATATTCAGAAGCTGTCTCCATTATTAAACTTGGACAAGAGTTCCAACATGAACATGACTAGAAGGAATGAGTGAGAATTCACAAGCACACAGAGGAAAGGAAGCAACAGAATTTTCAAAACGAGAGAAAAAACTTTCAAGGAATTAAATCAACAAACAAGGAAAAACAAGTGGTGAATGCACAAATACAGTGGAAATACAAAGGGGCATGATTACTAAACAGCACTAAGGCTGCACCATTAGTGAGTGGAAATGGTACCGTTAAGGGACCCAATGTGCGTTAAAGGATGGGGCGGGGAGAAGGCATTCCGGCGTTAAGGGTACTAGTGATCAGTTAGTGGGCAATAAGTACATATCAAGCTTTAAGAGCGCCGTGTGCACAGTAATGCCCACTATTGTCTGTATGAGACAGTGTGGGAGATGAATGTGGGAGGCTGTTGGACATTTGCAGTGAAGGGTGCACATGTAATCAACGGTGATGTCTGTGGGTGCCATGGAAGTGGGTAGAAATGTACTATGCTGTAGTCTGCCTGCAGAACTAATGTGTACAACATAGAAAACAGATGCCAGCTCTTACAAAATGCTGGTAATGGCGACTGCCTGCTATGTGTGCCATGGCCCTGTCGCTGGCCCTTACTAAATGCTGGTAGCGGCAAGTGCCAGCTATGTGTGCTGTGGCCATGTGTTATCCAATGGGGCTGTGGAACACATAGTGGGTGTCTGCCGCTACTGGCATATAGTAAAGGTACTCCAGAAGAAAACTAATGTATGCCCGGGCGACCCTGCGGCTTCTGGGTTTTTCTGGCAGTGGGATCAGAAATATATTGGCCAGCCCTTCCACAGAGATAATAGAGGGTGCAGTGACATCACCAAGGTCACAGGTGGGATTTGAACCCTGGGCTATGCCTTACTATGCCAATACTCCAACCATTCAATCACAGCTCCACATGTTTGGCTACAGCACACCCAACAATACACCAGACCACAGGTCCGTGGCAGCAAGGATGTAAGCCCTGGGCTCCAAACAACCTGGCAGGCACATTCTGAACAAGTTGGAAACCATACCTAGGTCCTGCCTGCAGTGGGACATATGCATTACGGCCTGCACTGAACACTCAGTACCACAGCTGCATGACAGAGAGACAACAGCAGTAGTCATCTCTGGTGCAATGACCAAGCCATATCTGAGGGCAAGATGCCATGTTCTCCACTGTACCTCCCAATTAACCCCCTTAGCTCAGCCACACCACCAGCTGCCATGCTATGTTGAGCAGGAATTGTGCACTGATAAGCGGGATGGACATGAACCCATTGCAGAACCCTGTACAAAGCAGAGGACCCCCACATGCATGGTATCATCAGAACACATACCCACATGAGGGGGCAGTCAAGATGGACGTGTAAGCTGAGCTCCGGAGGGCAATTGGCAAGAATCCTGACTTCTGCTGTCTTTAATCAAATGGTTCCTTTCTACTTGGTTATTATTCGATCCCGGATATGTCAGGCCCCAAACTGACGCGGCTGGACTACCAAGTTTCTCAAAATGCCAGTGCAAAGAGAACCAAAACTGAGTCTCTCTCTCCTCACAAGATGGCAGTCATCCGAGACTGTCCTGAGACTTTGCAGGAGCTCCTGGCTGAGATTCGGGCAATCAAAGACCTGGTCAAGTCTAACGGAGAGTCACTAGGTGCAATGCAAGAAGATATCAATGCTTTGAGAACTTCTATGGAGGCAATTACGGCTCATTTGGAGAAGATGGAGGGTGATGTGGCATCACATGGGGAAAAGCTCAAGGCCGTTGAGAAGCAGGCCAAGCTGATACGATCACTACAAAGAGAGGTGGAAGATGGCAAAAACTGCTCACGGAGAAACAACATAAGAATACTAGGAGTACCTGAGGGTGCAGAGGGTTCTGATATGGTATCCTTCTTGCAGGCCATGATTCCGGGTGTATTAAAGTTGCAATTTGTTATGCCATTCAAAATCGAGTGTGCCCATCAGGTGCCTACTCAATCCATGGTTGCAGGCAAGCGTTCACGTCCAATCATTTTGAAAGTTCTACGTTTTCAGCAAGCAACGCAAATAATGGGAGCTGCCAGAGCACTTTCAAATTTGGAATACCAGGGACATAAACTCCTGTTCTTCCTGGATTTTGCGAAGGCGACGGTGGATCGGAGAAAGAATTGTCTGGCATTGCGTCCACGCTTATTACAGCTACAAGCCCTTTTTGGGCTGCTCTATCCTGCCCGCATGAGAGTCACGCTGCATAACCAGACCAAGATTTTTGATGATCCAGGGGAGTTATATGCATTTCTGGAAGATAAGGAGGCAGCGGTGAAGCGGTGAAGTTCATTTCGCAGCTTTACTTGGTACAGTTTCATGGCGCTCAATATCGTGGCGTTTGACTGGTCTGAGGTCGTGTAAAGGAGACTTACTCATGCAGAAGTGACATTTAATCACATAGTACTACTATGTACTGAGACACTCATTTTGTTTTCTTTGAAGGAACGTCAGGGCACTTTCCTGGTCAAGGTGCTTTTGTTCTCTCTTTCTTCTTTTGTGTTTTGTGTTGTTTGTGCTGTCTATGGTGGTTGAGAGAGTCTTGGCGCTTGGAGGAGTGAGAGGGCCCTTAGTCATTCGGCTGGGTCTTTTAGGTCATAAGCTGATTCGGTGAGGGTTGCCCTGCCACACAGTTTTGGTGGTTAGGGTTTTGGGTACATTGTCTTTTCTTTTATTGTGGGAGGTGGGCAAAGCGCAAAATTTTAAGTGGCAATAGAAGTGGGAGTGTATTAGTCATTTTGCCCTCCATGTCTGTCTTGCCCTGTCATGTCTGTCTTGCCCTCCTGGTGGGCTCTCCTACTAATTTTGTGGGTTGTATAGCCTCCCTGGGTTTGGTTTGGTGGGTTTGATGTTAGGTTTTCAGAATTATGGGTTCTTATTATGAATGATCATGTACAGGGACTAGGGCTAAATTATATCTCCTTTTGTTGGACTTTCTTTGTTGGGCTATAAGTGCAGCTAACACTCTGAGGGTGCTTAAGATGTTGTTCTACAATGTAAAACTATATGCTACAATTGGGTATGTTTTTGCAACATTTGATAGTCAATTTGAGCTATTAGTATGTCTTCCTTTAAGATAGTTTCACTGAATGTTAAGGGCATTAACAATCCCATTAAGAGGAAAAAGATTCTTTTGTATGGCAAGAAAGAAAGTGCTGACATCTTACTGTTGCAGGAGACACATTTGAATGCAAAGGAGTCGTTAAAACTAGGTGCAAATCCCTTTTCTCTAGTGGCTTTCGCAGCTGCCCAGCATAAGAAAAACAGGGCAGCCATTTTAGTCAGGAAAGCTCTATCTCCCATGATTATTCAAACTAGGTCTGATACCGATGGGCGGTGGACTATGGCTGTCATTAAAACTGGATCCACCGCACTGGCCTTAATCAACATTTATGCTCCCAACATTGATTGTCCTAATTTTTTTTGCTCCATTGTGGCCTTGGCCCAGGAGGTGTCCAGATATCCGACTATAGTGGGAGGAGACTTCAACCTCGTGCTAGACCAGGGGTCTCAAACTCAAATTGCTTTGAGGGCCAAATGAGGACTTGTAAAGTAACCCGGGGGCCGCACAAGACGCAGGCCTAATTTGCATAAGGGACCTCATTTGCATAAATATTTGCATAATGTTACCATAAACTAACTTTAGTAAACATGCCTCTTAATGAGCGTATGGATAAAGAAAGACTAAAAGAATTTCTACATTACTATAATCCAGTGCCAACCGCCAGGCACATTAGGAACTACTACAAACACTGCCCATTTAGAACCCATAGCAAACCCACCGTATCGTAACAGCACTACCAGGACTCACAAAGCACCATACCCTAACTATCAAAAGGCAACACTGCAAATATTAAACCAATACATTTCAGAGAATAACAATACATGACCTACTGGGGAAAGAGAACAAGTGGCAATGTCAAATAGGAATTACATAAACAGAATACCTCAGCTCAGTTACACATGCAGAACATACACCATCACCAAACAAGGAATCAAAATTTAGAAACAGGAAGACAATAATTAAACTGGGAACCCCAAAAAGCCAAACTAGGAATGTACAACAACACTGTAGAAATATATCTATAATTTAATTTCCTCCTTTGTATTAAATAAAGCACGACGTTAATGATGCCACATTTCCCAGAGCTGACATATTCCAGTTAATTCAAAATAAAGAGATATTTTTCTACCTTTTGTGCATTTTTTTTTTCAGTTGCAATTGTGACATCCAATTTCTTATGGTTTATTGGTGTATTTTGCTAACTATCAATGGTCTGATGTCAATTTGTACTTTCTTCTATCTTGTAGTTTTTTTTCCTTTCTCTATCTGCATCTGCTTTAACATACTAATATTTTTACTTTTTGCTCTTTTCCTCATTCCTATTTCATCCACTCAAATTTTACCCCCTCCATTCTCAATCCACACTTACTCACCCAGTACCTGGCCAATTGTAGATTTTTCTTCCCTCCCACACAAAATATTTTTTCCCCCTCTCCATTTTACTCTCCCAGCCCTATCCCATTCTAATCCTCCCCCAACATCAGCTCCCTTGTAGTTTCAGCCCCACCCAGCATCTGCTCCCTTCTAGTCCCCGCATCATCAGCCCATTCCAGTTCCTATTCTAGCCCCACATCAGCCCATTTCCTGTCCTTGCTCCCCCCAACTAAGCCCATTTCCAGTCCTAGCTCCCTCCCTCACAGCCCATTTCCTTTCTAAGCCCCCTCCCCATCAGTCCATTTCCATTCCAGCCCCCCCTCCCCATCAGCCCATTTCCATTCCAAGCCCCCTTCCACTCAGCCCATTTCCATTCCAAAACCCCGTCCCCATCCGTTATTTGCAGTTCAAGCCCCCCCTTCTACTCAGCCCATTGCCAGTCCTAGCAACCCCCCCAGTCCATTACCAGTTCTAGCCCCCCCATAGCCCATTACCAGTCCTAAGCCCCCCAACAGCCCACTTCCAGTCCTAACCCTACATCACCCCATTTCATTCGTAGCCCCCCATAACCCCATTTTCAGTCTTAGCCCCCCCCAATCAGACCACCCTCCAGTCCTAACCCCATCTGCCCATTTCCAGTCCTCGCCCCCCCATAGCCCATTACCATTCCTAAGCCCCCCAACAGCCCACTTCCAGTCCTAAACCCTCCCATCACCCCATTTTCATTCTTAGCCCCCCCATCACCCCATTTTTAGTCTTAGCCCCCCAATCAACCACCTCCAGTCCTAACCCCATCTGCCCATTTCCAGTCCTCGCCCCCCCATAGCCATTACCATTCCTAAGCCCCCCAAACAGCCCACTTCCAGTCCTAACCCTCCCATCACCCCATTTTCATTCTTAGCCCCCCCATCACCCCATTTTTAGTCTCTTAGCCCCCCCCAATCAGACCACCTCCAGTCCTAACCCCATCTGCCCATTTCCAGTCCTCGCCCCCCCATAGCCCATTACCATTCCTAAGCCCCCCAACAGCCCACTTCCAGTCCTAACCCTCCCATCACCCCATTTTCATTCTTAGCCCCCCCCCATAACCCCCATTTTTAGTCTTAGCCCTCCCCCAATCAGACCACCTCCAGTCCTAACCCCCATCTGCCCATTTCCAGTCCTAACCCCCCCCCCCCCCCCCCCCCCAATCAGGCCAAGTAAATAAACTAACAACACAACCCTGTCTGCTGCTGCTGCCGCCGCCGCCGCCGTGGTAGCAGCACACTCAGCTGTTCGCGGTCCCTTCTCCTATGCCCGGAAGAGCCCCGAGTCTGCTCCTTTAGCGGTGAGCTTTTCAAGCCGCGAAGAGAGTATTTTCCTCTCGCGCGGCTTGACAAGCCGCGCGAGAGGGAATATTCTCTTTGCATCTTGAAAAGCCCGCCGCTAAAGGAGCAGACTCGGGGGCTCTTCGGGTGAGGAGAAGGGACCGCGAACTGCTGATTGTGCTGCTACCACGGCGGCAGCAGCAGCAGAAGACAGGGTTTGTGTTTTTTTTTTTTCCTCCGTCGCGGGCCGCACAAAGTTCGGTTGCGGGCCGCATGCGGCCCGCGGGCCGCGTGTTTGAGACCCCGGTGCTAGACCCATTGGTAGATAGAAGTCCAGTGAGAACATTAGGGTTTCCAAGGCTCATCCAGTTATTGATTTATTTATTTATTTCTTGTATCTCTAATGCAGGAATTAGGTCTGATAGACATTTGGCGGCTGCAGCACCCTACAGATAAAGAATTCACTTTCTTCTCTCCTCCTCATAACTCGCTATCACGTATAGACTTCTTTCTAGTCTCCAAGGGACTTTGCTCTAAATTTAATGAGACTACTATACATGCAGCTTATATCTCTGATCACTCCGCAATCTCTCTCACCCTACTTGATGCAACGAGCTATCAACCTCACTCACGATGGCAATTTGATAGGACTCTTCTAGCCAGTCAGGAATTTCGGGAGACCATCCTGGTGGCCATAAAGGAGTATTTCCAATTCAATCTACCGCAAGACTCCTCGGGGTGGACCTGGTGGGAAGGCTTTAAAGCTAGTATACGAGCCACTATTACTAATTTCGCTATAAAGCAGGCTAAACAGCGTAAAGCAGAACTTAGTGCACTGGACAAACAGATTAAAGTGGGTGAACATAAGAACATAAGAACATAAGATATGCCATACTGGGTCAGACTAAGGTCCATCAAGCCCAGTATCCTGTTTCCAACAGTGGCCAATCTAGGTCATACGTACCTAGCAGTTTTCCCAAAAGACAAAGGTTCAGCAATGCTTGTACTAGGTCAAGTATTGATATCCTGGGTCCCTTCTTAATAATGGTTTATGGACCTTTCCTCTAGGAACTTGTCCAAACCTTTTTTAAACCCAGCTACACTAACAGCCTTTACTACATCCTCCGGTAACAAATTCCAGAGTTTGATTACACGTTGAGTGAAAAAAAATATTTTTTTTATTAGTCTTAAATAGTTTACCCTATAGTTTCATTGCATGTCCCCTAGTCTTTCTATATTCTGATAACGTAAACAGTCGATCTAGGTTTACCCGTTCCACTCCGTTCATTAATTTATAGACTTCTATCATATCTCCCCTCAGCCGTCTCTTTTCCAGGTTAAAGAGCCCTAACCTTTTTAGCCTTTCTTCATAGGAGTATCCTTCCATCCCCTTTACCATTTTGGTGGCTCTTCTCTGAACCTTTTCTAATAACGCTATATCCCTTTTAAGATACGCCAACCAGAATTGCACACGATATTCAAGGTGCAGTCTCACCATGGAACGGTATAGAGGCATTATAATATCTTTTGTTTTATTTTCCATTCCTTTCCTTATGATACCTAGCATTCTATTTGCTCTCTTGGCCGCCGGTGAATGTATCTTATGCCAGAAAACTGATCCTAACATTTTGATAAGACTGCAGCGCCTCAGATATAAATATAATTAGATTTTGACCACTGAGGCCTCACAGAATATTCAAGGGCAGAAAGGATGATATTACTTGGATGGTAATAGAGTTGGACGGCTGCTAGCTATCTCGTTAAAGGGTCATAAGGAATCTTTGCATGTTACAGCTCTAAAGGATCCTCAGGTGCAACAATTGATTGTCAAGGATCCTGACATTGCAGAGACCTTTTGCCAATTCTACGCTCAGTTATACTCCCCAGAAATAGATTATTCTGTGAAGGAGTTTGATAGTTTGCTAAATAATATCCAAAGGCTGGTGTTAGATCAAGAAACTGCTGCGGGATTAGACAAACAGATAACAGTCATGGAAATTATCCAGGCTATTGACTCTACACAAGCTGGCAAGGCTTCCGGACCCGACGGTCTGCCGGCTGAATTTTATAAAGCCTTGTCCAAAGCTTTAGGCCCATACCTTCAACAATATTATAGACTTCTTCTTCTTCCGAGGCGTGTGGAGAGAGCGGGAGCAGCAGCCATCTTCAGGGGGAGTGAGCAGGAGCTCCTCCTCGCCTCCCCTGCCTGCCTATCAGTGGCCCAGAACATCAGCACTTAAACCGCCACTTCCGAGGCGTGTGGAGAGAGCGGGAGCAGCAGCCATCTTCAGGGGGAGTGAGCAGGAGCTCCTCCTCGCCTCCCCTGCCTGCCTATCAGCGGCCCAGAACATCGGCACTTAAACCGCCGCATCCGAGGCGTGTGGAGAGAGCGGGAGCAGCAGCCATCTTCAGGGGGAGTGAGCAGGAGCTCCTCCTCGCCTCCCCTGCCTGCCTATCAGTGGCCCAGAACATCGGCACTTAAACCGCTGCTTCCGAGGCGCGCCCGCGCCTTGCGGGCCCACGCCTGAGGGCCTCGCCAGAGGGCCCTTTGGCATGGCCCTTAGGCGTAGGGCCGTGGCGTTTGATGCTGGGGGTTGATCTGAAGTCCTGGACTGGGCTGACTAGCTTCTATTGTATGGTAACTCGCTATTCCATGTTCCTCTCCTTCTCATATTCTCTTTGACTGTCTCTGTCCTCTATTCTGTCCTATCATATAAATGGCGTTCCTTTCCTTTTTATTTCCTTGAATGATATAGCATTGTAAACCGCTCTAATGCCTTTGGCCTGAGCGGTATATCAAATTCAAAATAAACATAAACATAAACATAATGTAGCATAGACTGGAGCATTTGCCTCTGCAAACATTGTTGTCCTAGAAAAACCTGGGCGGGTCCCTCAGTTAGTTAGTAATTATCAACCAATTTCAATATTAAACGCAGACTATAAAATCTTTGCGACCATTATAGCTGGTCGTCTTTCCAAATTGATCCTTTCCTTGATCCACCCAGACCAATGTGGCTTTACTGAGGGACGCTCTACAGCCGATAATGCCAGCGTGCTTTGTCATCTTTTGGAAGGCGCAGAGGAAAAGAAGTCCCTCTTGTGGGACTCTCATTAGACGCAGAGAAAGCGGTTGGAGTGGCCTTTTTTGTTTGCTGTTTTGAAGTGATTTGGATTTGGTGAAGGTTTCTGCAATCTAATTAAACTTATGTATGCAAGACCGAGTGCAAAAATTTCTGTGAATGCAACTCAGTCTAGAGAGTTTCTTCTAGGGCGGGGTACCCGTCAGGGTTGTCCTCTTTCTTCTATTCTCTTCAAACTGGCCTTGGAACCTTTGGCCTTATTAATAAGGCAAAACCTTGAGTTAAGGGTGTCTCTATTGCTGGCATGGAAATTAAACTATCTGCATATGCGGATAATCTACTGCTTTTCACCACACCTAGCTCTATACCGATCATTCTAGAATTGATAGATAAATATTCAGGATTATCTGGCTATAAAATTAATTGGTCAAAATCTGTTGCCTTCCCCTTGAACTCAAGAGTATGTAGCACGGATATGGAGGAATTTCCTTTTGTATGGGAACCTAAGATGGTGAAATATTTGGGAGTTCACTATTGTTACTCATTTAGTTATGGAAGGACAGACTAGATAGGCCATGTGGTCTTTTTCTGTCATCATGTTTCTATGTTTCTAGTGTAACCCTACAGTACAATGAAGAAGAGATCCTAACTACAGTTTGTAATATAACAGCAAAGTGGTCGCCGGTCTATCTTTCTTGGTGGGGTCATCTTGAAGCTATAAAAATGACTATCACTCCTAATGTGAATTATATATTAGAAATGCTACCTGTCTTTCTTACAAGTAAAGTGTATCATCAAATTGAACGGATTCTGGTTCAATTTCTATGGAAAAATAAACTGCCTAGAATTGCTCTTAGGAAACTCAAATCTAAAAAAGAGGAGGGGGAAGGGGATTTCCCTGACTTTCAGCCCTATCACTGTGCTTTTTTGCTAAAACAAGGATCACGATGGGTAGATGAGGCCCTAGGTATATGCCCAATATGTCTTGAACTAGAAGAGAGATTGAGTACTCCTCTCCCCTTGAATCTTCTTCCTGGCATGGTGTCTGTTAAGAGGTTGAAGTCTCACAGAATCATATCGGACACTCAGAAGGCTTTTCAGCAGTTAGCAAGTGCAATTCCTAAGGAGGATTGCTTATCGAAATTAATACCCATCTGGCATAGTCCCTTTTTAAAAATTAATCAAAGCTTATTTGCATGGCAAAAATGGTTTAGCGGGGGAAGGATCCAAGATGGCGTTTGGTGAGGTGTGCTGATTGGCACGCGTTTCATATGGGGAAGAAGCGGAAGACCAGAGGGGCTAAACAGCCTTTTATTGCCCCTCAGGTCTCTTCGTTATTACCTGCTGCTGTTGTTGGTCCTTTGGACTCTTACTTCTTCTCCGCGCCGAGACAGTTGAGTGGAGAAGGGGAGCATAGCTCAGCTTTGCAGCTGACGGAGGTGGAATCCTTGTCATCTGTGAAGGGCGGTGATCTTTACTCCCCGGGCTCAGTAGTAGTAGTAGTAGTAGTTAGTAAGCTGACACATCAGCTTCTCTCTTCTACTGTGCTGTCTATAGTAATTACATTCTGCATACAGCATACCATCAAGCACTTTAAAATGCTTCCATATGTGTGAGGTTTTACAAGACTTCCTCTGTACTTCCTAGGGAGGGGGAGGGGCTGCTGTTTATCTTTATCTTTATCTTTTATCTTTATTTACATTTGATATACCGCTAGGGCAAAAGCATTTAGTGGTGTACAATAAAAATCTGATTAGACACTGCACACCAGGAAATAGAACGCCAAAGTTCAGATAGGAAAGGAGGTAGAGAAAGGGCAAACAAGTCATACAGTGATACCAACTCATAATAAACCATAAAGACAGAGAGGGTGACAGACAAAGACAATCTATAACACATCAGACAGAGACATAGGACAGACAGGAGGGGTCTTCAGGAAGGAGGTCAAAGGCTTTCTGGAATAGATATGTCTTAAGCAGAGACTTGAACTGGGAGTATGATGGCTCTAACCGACGAAGATCAGTGGGTAGTGCATTCCATAGCATAGGTCCGAGAAAGAACCAGGCAGAGTGTCGTGTCTGTTCCAAGCGGGCTCGGGAGGGCGAGGGAAGAGACAGACGATTGGTGTTGAAAGAACGAAGTTGTCGATGGGGAGAATGTAGAGAGATGCAATCAGCCAAATAGAGAGGAGAATTGGTGTAAACGGCACGATGGAGTAGAATCAGAAATTTGTAACGAAAGCGATAATGGAGGGGAAGCCAATGTAAACGGATAAGGATAGGCGTAATGTGATCGAATTTACTGGAAAAGGTGATGAGGCGAGCTGCAGTATTCTGTATTCGCTGCAGCCTTTGAAGGCTGTATTTAGGAAGGTTGGCTAAATAAACGTTGCAGTAATCCAATCTGCTAGTAACGAGAGCAATGACAAGAGTGATAAGGGAACCGGTGGGCAATATGGATCGGACGGCCCTAATGCGCCGTAAGGCAGTGAAAGAACAACGGGAAACCATGGAGATGTGTTCCTGGAAGGACAGAGAAGGATCCAGAAGAACGCCCAGGTAGCGAAAGGAGGATGTGAGAGGAATGCTGGTTGAGCCAGTACTGCTGTTGGACTTGTGGCTGGGGTTAAGGTGAGGATGAAAGGCCAGTGATATCGTTACCACTCTCTGCTGTCCCCTTTTTCTGTGCAGTGCTCTTGGCCTTGTCACTGCCAGGATCACTTTCTACCTCTTCACCAGTTGGTATGCTAACAACAACCTCTTCAATAGACTCTTCAGCCAGTATACTTTCAGCATCTCATGATTCAGATGTAAATTCCACACATGTGGTTCCCTGAGATTAAGCATCTGCCAAAATCATCTCCATACACTTTTTAGCAGGGAATACAGTGCTAAGTTGCTTTCACCTGCTACGTCTCTCATGCTCCACCACCACCTTACACCATGTCAGCCTCCCTTTGTCCCTCTGTGAAGGTTACACCGGACTAGGGTTGCCAACTTTTTCACTGAGAAAAACCTGACATCTGTGGCTCGCCATGCTCTGCCCATTCCCCGCCCCAATCCTACCCAGCCCCGCCCCAGTCCCACCCATGCTCCACCCTAGCCCCACCCACAAAAATTACACAGGTCTGCAAACATTTTTTTTTCGAGAGCTGTTTTGGTTATTCCACGTAATCTTTATGTTTTTTGGTGTGCTGAATCTGAAAATGACCTTTATTTAGCATAGGACATCACATTTCCTGACAATTTAGGTAACTATGTTAAATAAGGCAATACCTCAAATGGAAATGGAAATGGACTTATAAATTAAAGTTTTATTACAATATTTTCATGAAAATCCTTTTTTGAACTGAAATGAGCTCACCTACACACACTAAACTCGATTCTTCTTCCTTGTGAGGCTCCTCTTGGTGCATTTACACTTGTGAGTAGCATCTGGAATGTCCCTCTGAAGCATCCAACAGTAGTCTGCCATCATCGTAATGCTCCATTTTCCCTGGTATCTCCTTTCCATCTCTTTAATGTCTTGGTGGAATCGTTCACCTTGTTCCTCACTCACAGCTCCCAAATTTTCAGGAAAGTAGTCAAGGTGGGACTGGAGGAAATGCACTTTTCAAACTCATCAGGTAACCTAAAGCTTGAAATGCTTTCAGCATTCGTCCGACGATCTTTTTGTAGTGAGGATCTTTGTTATTGTCTAAATTTCTGTACGACTTCTTTAAATGCAATCCACCCTTCTTTTTGAGGATCCGTCATGGTATTGACAAACTCTTGATCAACTATAAGCCTTCTAATGTCTGGTCCGACGAACACACCTTCCTTCAGTTTTGCCTCCGACAGGCCTGGAAACTTGGTGACCAAGTATTTGAAGCATTCTCCATCTCTTGGAAGTGATTTTATGAAATGCTTCATCAATCCCAATTTTATGTGGAGAGGTGGTAGAAGACCTTTATGGGAAGGTACCAAAGTTTCTCGGAGGACATTTTTTTCACCAACTGTTAGCACCCTCGGCTGCCAACTCTTCTTGGTCCGGTGATTTTGTCGGTCTCGACTGTCCCATAGACACAGAAAACAAGGATATTTGGTATACCCAGCTTGTTGCCCGAGCAACATGCACAAGACCTTCAAGTCCCCACACACTTGCCAACCATGGTCTTCATATTTAAGTTTACGAAGAACCAATTCCAAGTTCTCGTAGGTTTCCTTCAAGTGTACGGAATGACCTACAGGTATGGAAGCGTAAAAACCGTTGTGGAGTAAAACTGCTTTGAGACTTCTTTTTGAAGAATCTATAAAAAGACGCCATTGCTCTGAATCATATTGGATTTTAAATTGACCCATCAGACTTCGACATCGATGCAATAAACCAACTTGTCTTCCTGGGCGAAGTAAGGAACAAACTCCTTTTCACGATGTCTGAACCATGAAGATGACACTCCTGGAAACAATAAATTCCTGCTTTTCAGCATTGATCCGAGTAACTCAGTGGCATCTTTGGGAAGATTCAAGTCTTTTACCAAATCATTCATCTCCTCCTGAGAAAACAATTTTGGTCTTGTATCATCTTCAAAGTCAGAACTTGATTCATCATCTGGTTCAGGTATGACTTCACCTTCATCGGAGCTAGGTATCTCTTCCAAGGTAGCAGGGGGCTTGGGTACTGGTATATCTGTGCCATGGGGGATGGGACGAATTGCCGAGTGTAGATTGGGGTATGAAATGGAATGCTTCCATTTGGAATGAAACCCTTTCACATCGCGTGAACAAAAGTAACAGTCATCACTATGGTTCTTTAGCTCTCGCCATACCATAGGAATCCCATAACGAAAAGATTTTTTCTTACCCTTGAACCAGTTTCGGAGGTCCTCAACACACCGTTTGCACACTTTATGAGGCGCCCAGACTTTATCTTGATCTCCAATATTTAGTCCAAAGTATGCAAAGTATACTTTTTTCACAAAGTCTGTAATATTCTGCTGTATATTCACCACAGATGAAACAGAAACTGTCTGGCGAATTAATTCACTTTCGCGGAGCCATAACATAACGGTTGAAGAATGATGAGCTAACACGAATTGCGATGAAAAAGTGTGAACAGCCTAGAACCAAGAACCTGATGATGATTCGTGCACAAGTGTGGCATGCAGGACAGAGCAGCTCTGTGTCTGTACACGAGACATCACAGTGCTGGCCATGCCCCCCTGCACTGACTGGAGCTGTTGCTATCTGCCCTGTGTCTCCCTCCCACTGGATTATTCAGGAAAGATTAACCCCTTCTACCATTAGAAGCACGGACTTAAAACTTGCTTAGCTTATGTATATATTGCTGACCATCATTTACAGTGCTATATTTTTTTTACATAACTCGGACAACCCCTTTAAGGTTTTTTTGGCATTTTATATCTTAAATGCACTTATGTGAATTAATTAATAGTAATTTGAATTAATTAATAGTAATTTGAAAAAATTTGATAAATTTGAAGACAATTTTGCATGTTGTGGCAAATCATGATGTCTAGGAGTTTTTTCAATATTTTATTTGTTTTCAGCACACCAAAATACATGGAAATTAGATGAAAATAATCAAACCGCTTTTTAGTCGCAGACCTGTTACTAAGGGCAAGTGTAGGCAGCTGTAGGGGAGAAACTCTAAAGGTGAAAGGATGAGATTATATAGATCTATTATTAGAACTGTGAATGCTGTATTTGAGTGTCTTCTTGGGAAATACTGTGAATGCTGAAGTTCAATGATATCTCAGTAAAGTTGCAGTTTAGTATACCTCACTGTGTGCTGTGGATTTATTTATGAACCTCTTGCCCCCCCCCCTCCCAAGGTGGACCAAATGGAATAATATTGCCCAAATAGGAGAGCTACTTAAACTAAATAATCCTATATATTGAAGGAATCAACACGATCCTACTCCAATCCTTCACAACTAACACGCTCAGTGCACTGCAGGATGAAGACTGCCGTTGGAGTGATGCATTGCAGTATAAAGCTCGGATTTCATTCACTGAGCTAACTCCTTAGGCGGTAACTAAAACCTAAAGTGGCGGGCTGCCCTTACATGTTGTGAGTAACCTGCCAGTCAGTCTCAGGACCCACGGTGATGCAGGGACACCGAGGCACCATGTTTTGAAGACTGAAATGCTGACAAGGAGTTACATAAAAAAACCTGATAAGTGTGTGCCTGATTTGTGTTTAATAAAATATATAATGCTGAGAGTTTAAGTGACATTACATCGATTGGCTGTAAGTATATACAGGGTGGCCCAAAAAAAGTGAGAAGATCTCGTAAATTAAAAGCTTAAATAGTTTACTTATTTATCTTTTTTAGCAATATAACGTCTTTATTTTGACAATTTCCGGTCGCCATCTTTTTTTTTTTTTTACTGTCAATTGTTTACATCTGTCTTTTTGAATTTTTAAATACGTTATATGCTACGAGATTTTCTCACTTTTTTTGGGCCACCCTGTATACTGATATGAACTGTCCTTGGCAGCAGTGTGCAACTGAATAGTTGGAAGTTAAAAATAAGTGACAACATGGACATTTATTTAAGTGAATCAAGGACCAGAGTTCAGGCAGTGCAGCACAACACAAAAGCGCCATAACCATCCCCATATAAAAAATATTTTTTTAAGACCCTGGGAAGTCCAGTATCACTGTTCAGACCCACTCACCATCACTTGGCTGGCTCTGGCTCTGACTATGACTGGCTGGCTCTCTTTTTCCACAAGTCAATAAAAAAACCTCGTGCTGGAAGCTCGATCTACTACTCCCTAGTCCCTCCCTCTGTTGTCTCATTGGCTCATTTGGCTGACTTTTACTCAGCTCCCACTACTCTCTAGTCCCTCCCTCTGCTGTCTCATTGGCTACTTCGGCTGACTAGTCCCAGCCTGGCAGAATAGCAGCTCCTCATAGGACGGAAAAACAGAAGCCTGCCTATGATGGGAGTTCTGCCCACGATGGCAGTTCTGCCCACCAGCCACAAAAAAAAAGGCTTTTCAAGTGTCGGTTTTAACAGTCTGTCGGCAGCCGGCCTGGCCATATAAAAACTGGCCAGGCTGGCTGAAAACCGGCCAGTTGGCGACCCTAAACCAGACACCTGCTCTTTCACTGTTGCATCAGGAACTGGAGCTCTTTCTACTCTTTTTGTAAAGACATTTGTCGTTAGTTTCAGCAGCAGGCTAGACGAGGCCATAACCATACCCCA
The DNA here is from genome assembly GCA_033557465.1 of Ichthyophis bannanicus. Classification (NCBI taxonomy): domain Eukaryota; kingdom Metazoa; phylum Chordata; class Amphibia; order Gymnophiona; family Ichthyophiidae; genus Ichthyophis; species Ichthyophis bannanicus. The sequence goes on along the minus strand of CM066037.1, from coordinate 367,934,755 downwards.
AGAATGAGCCTTCTCTTTCTGCAAACTAGTGAGAGTACTGATCCCACCTCTCTCCCTTCCTTCTTTCTTTATGTGATCATTGAATTTTCCAGATGTACTCTTCCCAGCATTATGATATGCCTAGGGTAGGCCCTAAAGTGGCTGATAAGTCTGTGTGCCTGTTTTGACACTCTGGAAAGGATTGGGAGGGAGAGAATGTTTGCCCAGACATGCAGATAATGCTCCAGTTTCATAGCTGTGCTGTGCTGGATACTATGGCTGAGGTCCCACACCCAGCCTTCGCTAGGCCCTGCACTGCCCCGTTGCAGATAGACTTCATGTTAGCTTATACACTTGAAAGAACCAGGGGAGGGGGATGTATTTTCCCGGTTATACAGCTAATGCTCCAATGGGACTGGTTTCCCAGGGACTGCTCCACCATTGTAGCTTTTTTATGTATTATTTATCATTTACCTTTTACTATTCTATGAATAATGGAATGACTAGATGCAGTAACGTTCCCTCTGTTCTTCCACCTTCACAGCTGTGCTGCCTCAAATACTGTAGCAAAGGAGAAAGCCAAGAGACTGGGATTCGATTCCCACTCCTTGTGGCCTTGGGCAAGTCACTTAACTCTCTATTGCCTCAGAAAAATCCAAGTTATCAATGTCCCTTTTTAATGTACATTACTGAGTTTAAGTTACAATGTAAGCCATATTGGCTGAAATGATAAAGTGGATAAAAAACCCTGATTAAATAAATAAAGGTCCCATGCCTTACCTCAGCTAGGTTCTACACTGCCAGCTGCAGTTAGGATGAGTGCCAGCTGACACTTGAAAGGACCAAGAGGAAGGGGATGGAGAATCTTTGCCCAGTTTTGTAGTTAATGCTTCACTGGGACTGGATTCACAGGGATTGAGCCTTCCTACCTTCATAGCTGCTGTCACACACGACAGATGAAGATGATTGTTGCAAAAAATATTTGTTGCACTGTATCTTCTAGTTTTGCAAAGGAAAACATAGATTTTGCTACCAAAATCTGTCCTCTAGCCACTGATTGTATTGTTTCAATCTTACCCAAACATTTAAGCCCCTAGTTGTCTGATAGACTCTAGACAGCAATAAAGAAGGCAAAAACACTTCCAGAAAATAAAACAGTTTCAGTCTTTTTTTTGTTGTACTTTGATGTACAAAGGTAAGCAAATCCCAGCCATAAATCCTTCCTTAATGAATAGCTCAAAGTTAGTTCCTTTAAAATCCTTCTGTGGTAGTGTAGTGTGCTGTGGAAAGGGGTTTTCTTTTCAACACAGGCCAGACAGCAGTTCAGGGAAAACAAAAGTAGTTTTTATTCTGTCCTAGCTGGTTAAACCTCCACAAGTTGGTTCTCCTGGCTCTATAGCGTTATTAGAAAAGGTTCAGAGAAGAGCCACCAAAATGGTAAAGGGGATGGAAGGATACCCCTATGAAGAAAGGCTAAAAAGGTTAGGGCTCTTTAACCTGGAAAAGAGATGGCTGAGGGGAAATATGATAGAAGTCTATAAATTAATGAACGGAGTGGAACGTGTAAACTTAGATTGATTGTTTACGTTATCAGAATATAGAAAGACTAGGGGACATGCAATGAAGCTACAGGGTAAACTATTTAAGACTAATAAAAGAAAATATTTTTTCACTCAACATGTAATCAAACTCTGGAATTTGTTACCGGAGGATGTAGTAAAGGCTGTTAGTGTAGCTGGGTTTAAAAAAGGTTTGGACAAGTTCCTGGAGGAAAGGTCCATAAACCATTATTAAGAAGGGACCGAGGATATCAATGCTTGCCCCAATACAAGTATTGTGGAACATGTGTCTTTTGGAGAAACTGCTAGGTACTGTACGTATGACCTAGATTGGCCACTGTTGGAAACAGGATACTGGGCTTGATGGACCTTGGTCTGACCCACTATTGCATATCTTATGTTCCTTCAGCCCCAGTTAAAGTTCCTACTTCAAAACTCCTTTGCATGGCTTGCCTTGGAAGAACTTCTGGCTCCACGGGTCTCTCTCCAGCAGCCTGGTGGGTTCTTAACCTCTCTCTCTGAGCCATACCCTCCCAGCCCTGTACTATGGGCTGCAGATTCTCTTAAAGAGGACTGTTGATAATACCTATGGAAAGGGATGGATAACATTCTATATACTCCATTACATACCCCCCCCCCTCAGCTCAACCATGCCCCATTCAACATCTGCCTCATCCAGGACCCCCACCTGGGAAAGGAAGTCCGCATTCAGGTGAGTCAGACCATCCCTGAGGCCAACCTAGAACTAGTAGGGTTGGAGATTCAAAAACTACTGCACAATACTGCCATTTTACTCCTTATGTCGAGCCAACCACTTAAAGAGTTGATAGTCCATTATTAGTATAAAAGGATGGCTGAGCAGGTAGTTTTTGAATGTTTTAAGTGCTCATTTGTTAGCCAGGGCCTCCTTCTCGATCACTGCATAAGGCTTCTCCCAAAGAAGCAGTTTCCTGCTGATGAATGCTATGGGATGTTCTTCACTCCTGACTTCCAGGGCCAGACGGCTTCTAGGCCCACCTCTAAAGCATCAATGGTAGGGAGAAATCGGGGTTAATCTGGATGGGTTTAGAACACATGGCCTTCTTTAGACTCTGGAAGGCCAGGTCCAGGTCCGGTGGCCACTGGATCCATTTGGGAGCTTTCTTCCAGAGGAGATTGGTTAATGGCTCTGCAACTCTGCAAAATTAGGGACGAACCAACAGTAATAGCCAATCAATCCAAGGAACGCATGAATCGCTTTCTTCCAGAGGAGATTGGTTAATGGCTCCACACTTCTGCAAAATTAGGGATGAACCAACAGTACTAGCCAATCAATCCAAGGAACGCATGAATCACTTTCTTCAATTTCAGGGTAGGGAGCTGGGCAATGGCATCCATCTTCAATAGCTGAGGTTGTATCTGCCCATTCCCGATTAAATATCCCAGGTATTGAATGTCCTGAACTTCCAGGAAACATTTCTTGGGGTTGACCGTCAACCCGGCCTTCTGCAGGTTGATCAACATGGCTTGTACTTGGGTTAGATGGATGGTCCAGTATCTGCTGTAGATGATGATGTTATCAAGGTAGGCAGCTGCATACTTCTTGTGCAGTCTCAGTAGGCAGTCAACTATGCATTGAATCGTGGCAGGAGCCCCATGTAATCCAAAGGGCAGCAGTTTAAACTGAAATAGACCTTGTAGTATTGAAAAAGCAGTCTTCCCCTTGGCAGCCGGAGCCAATGGCACTAGCCAGTATCCCTTGGTCAAATCCAAGGTTGATACAAAGCATGCTTCATCGAGTTGCTTGATTAGCTCATCTACTCTGGGCATGGGATACGCTTCCAGTTTAGAAGCTGCATTGACACTTCGGAAGTCAATGCAGAATCTGATGCTCCTATCAGGTTTAGGAACCAAGATGATGGGTGAAAACTAGTCACTCCTAGACTCTTCTATAACTCCCAAGTTAGGCATCTCTTCCAGCTCCTTGGTGACAGCCTGTTGCCAGGCCTCCAGAATCCAATAGGGTCAGTAATGATATCATCTGAGGGTTAGTAATAATATCATGAAAAATGATGTGGGTTCATCCCAGGTGGGCAGAGAAGGCCTTTAGGTTTGGTTGGATCAAACCTTCTAGATCTCTTCTCTGGGCAGCAGAGAGCTGGTCTCCAATCTGGACTTGAGCTGGATCAGACAGAGCTGAAATTTCCAGCCCAAAATCATCTCCCTGTGCTATCATAGCAGTCACTGGAGTCCAGTTTTACCCAGGTTGGCATTCAATACCAGGATCCGGATGTTTCATTTTTTTATTCAACCCATTCTGCATTATTTTAGTGTTATGATCAGTGTTAATGATGCTGAGTTCTGGAACGGATTTGTTTTATGTTGGTATTAGCTAAGTATGTTTAAATAGCCTTACACAAGTACCAAAAGGCTACCATTACTTTAATTTTTTATTTCTGCACATCTGTCATATATTGTTGTCATTCTTTTCTTATGTGTCTCATGAATGTAATTTTTAGTTTTGCATCAGTCTAAATAAAAGTATAGGTCAGTAGGTCAATATGATAAATTTTGGCTTTCTTCCATTTATTGGATGGGCAATCTTGTAGTTAAGAGGCCCCATTTTCTCTTCCACCTCATAGGGCCCCTGCATTTACAGAGTAACTTGCTCTCAGATGAGGACAGCAAGACTAAAAGTCTGTCTCCCAGTTGGAAGGTGTGGTGCATGGCTGCCTGATTGTAGACCCTGGCCTGCTCGGTTGGGGCTTTTTACAGACTGAGTGTGGCCACCTCTCTGGCTTTCTTCAGCTAGTCTTGCATTTGTATAATGTACTCCACCAAATTACTTCCTGCATGGGGTTATTCTTCCCAGGTTTCCCTTATCATGTCTAATATGCCTCTTGGGCATCTTCTGAAGAGCAACTCAAAAGGCGAAAACCCTGTGGAACTCTCAAAATTAGGGATGAACCCATGGTAATAACCAATCTATCCAAGGAAGGCATGAAATTCGTTCTTCATTTTCAGGGTGGGGACCTGGCACCTTGCGGATGGCAAATATCAAATAGGGTAGGAGAATGTCCCAATTCTTCCCATCCTCCTGCATGAACTTTTTAAACATCTGTTTCAGAGTTTTATTGAATCACTCAAAGAGGCCATCCATCTGTGGATGATATATTGATGTTCGCAGCATTTTGACCTTCACCAAGGCCCATACTTAATTCATTACCTTGGATACAAAGGGTGTTCCTTGATTTGAGAGGATCTCACTGGGTATTCTCAGAGGGTATTCACAATCGTAGTAGTCTCCATATTTCTTAGAGCAATGGCTCCAGATATTGGGTAGCGTAGTCTAGTATGACTAAAATATACTTGTTGCCTCAGGTAGTTTGCTACAACATAAGAACATATGATATGCTATACTGGGTCAGACCAAGGGCCATCAAGCCCAGTATCCTGTTTCAATCTAGATCATAAGTACCTAGCAGGTTTACAAAAAGACACACAGGTTCCACAGTGCTTGTCCCGGGGCAAGCAGTGGATTTCCCAGGTCCTCTTTAGGTTATGGACCTTTCCTTCAGGAACTTGTCCTACCGTAGCTATTCAGCTAATAGGGAAGTCGAGTTAACTCGCTCACTGCAGAGTTGGTGTCCCCACAGTGATCGCTGACCAAGTGCTGCTCTCCTTTATCACTGATCCCCCGTGCCTCTCTGGACAGTCTGTTGGTCACTGTGGGTCCCGAAAACAGTGGCAAACCCTCCCGCCAAACCGGTACCTCACAGATGGCAAATATCAAATAGGGTAGCGGCAAACCCTACAGGTTTTGGCAGGAGGGTTTGCTGCTCTTTTCCAGGACCCGTGGTGACAGACTCCCCTCAGCCATCTCTTTTCCAAGTTGAAAAGCCCTAACCTTTTAAGTCTTTCCTCATAGAGGTATCCTTCCATCCTCTTTATAGTTTTGGTGGCTCTTCCCTCTACCTTTTCTAATTCTGCTATATCTTTTTAAGATATGTTGACCAGAATTCTATTTGCTTTCTTGGTTGCTGCTGCACATTAGGTGGAAGGTTTCAATGTGTTATTCATGATGACACCTAAATCTTTTTGCTGGGTGGTAGTTCCTAATGTGAAACCTTGCATCGGGTAACCATAGTTTGGGTTGTTCTTTCCTAGGTGCATAACTTTGCACTTGTTCACACTAAATTTCATCTTCCTTGTGAATGTTCAGTCTTCCAATTTTTCAAGGCCCTCTTGCAATTTTTCACAAATCCTCTTGGATTTTAACAACTTTGCATAATTTTGTGTCATCTGCAGATTTTTTTTTTTTGTAAATATTCTTTATTGAGTTTCAACAGACAACACACACCAACAACATCAATGCTGACAATTTTCCCAACACTCCCACCCTCCCACCGCCCTTCCTCTCTCCCCCTCCCCCCCACGCCCTTACTGCAACCCCCCCACCTCCTTGTTGATCCCTACAGCCCAAAAGAACAGATATTAGAACTAGTAGTGACCCCACCACAGTCATGTGAATACTCAACACCGCTACCCCACTCGAGCCCTAGAAACATAGGCATCAAGATACCACCATTTACTTTTAACTGAGTCCCTATACAGACTACCAGGCCCTTGTCCACTCTGCGCTCTCAGAGAATAGTGCTGGGCTCCGGCAGACTCATGCACCTGTTCATATTTGGCAAATGTACATACAAGATTCCACCAGAGATGGCTATCCAGCTGCGAAAAGTCCTTCCAATGATTCAATATCACTTTTAAGGCCACTGCCATCAAGAAGTTGAACAAAAAACACTTCTCTTTGGTCAAGCCCAGCAAATCAGCTTGGGAACGAAGAATCACTGCCTTCCAAGACAGCATATCCTGCATCTCCAGAATAATTTAAATCTTGCCCCAGACCTGTACCCAGTAATGCCGAACGTGAGGACAGTCAAAAACCATGTTTTATTTTATTTTTTTTTTATTTTATTTCAACTTCTTATATACCGCATTCTTTGACATCAGCGCGGTTTACAAATAACAGAAAGGAACCAGAACAACAGGCTGTTTGGTATTACATATAACAGGAGTATCAACTTGGATAACATGGGAGAACTATTTACATGGAGTATATAATCTATTAGCTAGATAGCATGCTCGAACTATTTACATAAAATTAGCAGTGATGCTTGGAACAAGAGGGATATTGTGGATTATACTAGGGTGAGGCTGTTATGTTACGGTTCATGTAGGGTAGTATTTGATGAAAAGGTGCAGTTTAAGGGCCTTTCTGAACTGGGTTAGGTCGGTTATGGCGCGGAGATCAGGTGGGAGAGCATTCCAGTATTTTGGTGCGCTAAACATGAAAGCTCTGTTTGATGTTGATAGGCTGCACGTTGTTATAGCCTTTGGGGTTGTTAGTGAGTTTAATGCTGCATGTCTCCTATTTCTATTTGATGGGACGGATTGGATGAGTTTGGTAAGTGATGTGGACGATAAACCATTTAAGGCCTTGAATGTGAGAATGAGGGTTTTGAATGTAAGTCTTCCGTGTATAGGGAGCCAATGGAGCTCTTTGAGGATAGGTGTGATGTGTTCACTTCTGGCCGCTCCTAGAAGAACCCTGGCAGCGGTGTTCATTGCGAGTTGCAAGGAGCTTATGGTGGATTGTGGGAGTCCTTGTAGAATGGAATTGGCGAAGTCGAAGTGCGGCAGTATCAGTGCTTGGTAGATGGTTCTGAAGTCTTCGTGGTCTAGTAGGGGACGCAGGTGTCTAAGAGTGCGTATTTTGAAGTATACAGATTTTACGATATTGTTTATGTGTGATTTCATGTCGAGCCTATGGTCTAGTGTGACTCCGAGGTATTTTATTGTATCCTTGGTGCCTAGGTCAGCTCCCTTGACACTTATATGTGGTGGTGGGGTGAAGTTGGGGTCTCTTGTGATAAAGAGAACCTCAGTTTTCTTATGCTGAATGCGGAGGTTCTGTGACAGGAGCCATTGTGAGACTGCATCGAAGCAGTTTGTTATAGGCAGTAAATCCATTTGCATTGTGGAAAATGGCATGTATAGTAGGATATCGTCGGCGTATATCATACATTTCACATTGAAGGACCTGATGATATCGCAGATAGGCTGCATATAGACGTTGAACAAGAGGGATGAGAGTGAGGACCCCTGTGGAACGCCTTGTCTTTGATGGAAGAGTTTTGATTCTCCTGTTGCGGATTTGACGTATTGCATTCTGGTGTCGAGGTATGATTTACACCATTCAAGTGCTGAGTTGCAGATGCCTTTTCCTTCCAGTCGACCGAGGAGAATCTCGTGATTTACCGAGTCAAACGCTGCTGCTATATCCAAGAAGATTAGCACGACGCCTTGTCGGATGTTGTCTATGGTATTGAGAATATCATTGAAGAGGGTGGTAAGCAGTGTCTCGACGCCGTGGAATTCTCTGAAACCGTGTTGAGAATAGTCTAGAGGGGCTGCGGAGTCGATGTGGTCTTGGATTTGGCGCTGTGCCTCTTTCTCAAAGATCTTTGCTAAGAGGGGGATACTGGCTATTGGCCTGTAGGAGTCTGGCCGTTTTGGATCCAGTTTAGCGTTTTTTAGTAGTGGCCTGATGGATGTGAGTTTTAATGCAGATGGGAAGGCGCCAGTAGTGAAAGAGAGGTTCATGATTCTTGCAATGAAGGTGCTAAAGTCACACTGCAGATCCTTTATCCAAAAGGCTGGGCAGGGATCGGTTTGCGCAGTGGTCGTGTTGAGTGAGGAGATGGTGTCTTCAATGTGTTTAGAAGAAGGCGTGTGAAGTGCGGATAGGGATGTTGGGCAGGTCGTTTCTTGTATATTGTTTTTTGAGAGTTCATCTGTCTGTAGGAGTTTTGATTGCAAGTAATCAGCGAATTCTTGTGGGTGGATATCATTATTTTGTTCAGAAGATGGTTCCTTTGATAGTGACTTAACCAGGTTGAAAAGGTCACGAGGTTTGTTCAATGATCTCTTGAGCATATCTGAGTGGTATTGCTTCTTTCTGGCTGCGATTGCCTCGCGGTGAGTTGAGAGGTGAAGAATGTAGGCTTCGTGGTCGTCGGTAGCTAGTGAGCGGCGCCAGCGTTTTTCTAGCCTTCGTAGGTGCGTAAGAGAGGCCCGTAGTTCCGGGGAAAACCATGGTGCAGAGGTTCTTTTCCCTGATAAGGTCTTTTTGTTTGGTAGTTGAGCAACAGCGTTGAGGCTGTCGTTCCAGGCATGTGTTTCAAGGATCCCGGCAATTGACCACAAGACCAACACCTATTACCAACTTTCGGGTCCCACTTAGTGAACCGAACAGGGGTAATGCACGCCCTGTGGGTCAAAAAAAATAGGGATTGAGTCAATGCTGCAGCACGGGATACCCTGTTCACCTTAGACCAGACTTTTTCCCAAACAGCTTGAGGAATCTCAGAGCCAAGCTCCTCTTCCCATTTTGCCTTCACCCCTACCAATTTAGAGGGAACCCGTTCCCTTAACCCCACATAAAAATTAGACGCTACCCCATTCCGGCTAACACAGCTATCCACCGCCCCCTGAAGTCCCCAACCCGAATCCAGAAACTGAGCCGTTACCCCAGCTTTAGCTAAACAGTACCTCAATTGGATCCATTGAAACTGACAGCACCCCGGCAGCTTAAACTCTCGCTGCAAATCACCAAAAGCTTTCCAAGTCCGAGCCGAGACTAGCTGCCCCACTGTCCAAATACCCAACTCCTGCCACCGCTTCCACGAAATTACTCTGTTATTAATTTTAAAACGGGGATTATACCACACGGGCATTAACAACGAGGGGGGATTGTCCGTCCCCAATGAATGCGCTAATTCCAGAAAAGCATCCTGAGTGGCCACAATCACACTGCCCGCCGGGAATGAATCAGGAAATCTCATGCCAGCCACCAGCTCTAAAGGAACAGGAACCACTCTCTGCTTTTCAACCTCCAACCAAACAGGGGGAGCATCACCATCATCCACCGCCATCCAATGAGCCCCTTGTTTGAGCTGAAACGCCAGATGGTACAGTTTGAAGTCAGGAAACTGAACCCCACCCCTCTCTTTGGTAGCTTTTAACTTACAAGTGGCTATTCTGGGGGGTTTACCGCGCCAGAGAAAGTTTATCAACACCCTCTCAATGGAACTATATACCTTTGACGGAAGCGCGACCGGGAGCATCTCCAGTACATAATTCACCTTAGGAACCAGCACCATCTTTATGGATTCCAACCGACCCCACCACGAAAGAAACAAGGGGGACCAGTGCGTCATGAACTCCTGAACCAACTCCCGTAAAACGCTGGAATTTACCCCCACCGTTTCCTCCAAACAGGGGCAGTATCGAACCCCCAAGTACTTAACCACAGATGAAACCCATTGAAACGGAAAAGGCTCTAACAAATGCTGACCGGTCAGCTTATTCATTGGAAACGCCACTGACTTTGACCAGTTGATTTTGTACCCCGACAATTGGGAATAGCTGTCAATTAACTCCAGCACCTGTCCGACGGAATCGGGAAGAACAAATAGCAGGAGATCATCCGCATAAGCGGAAATTTTAATCTGCAAATCCGCCACTTCAATCCCACGCACCCCATTGGTTTGCCGATTCAACAACGCCAGTGGCTCCAACGCCAAGTTGAAAAGCAAGGGGGAGAGAGGGCATCCCTGCCTAGTGCCCCTAAATAACTGCAATGGCTGAGATAAGACCTGATTGGCCCAAATTAGCGCCGACAGATTAGAATACAAGACCTGCACCATACCAATAAACTTGTCTCCAAAACCAAACCACTTCAAAACCCGAAATAGAAAAGCCCATTCCAACCGATCAAAGGCCTTATCAGCATCCAATGAGAGGCCTACCACCGGGTGATCACAGCCATCCGCTACCCCTTGCAAATTTAACAGGAGACTAGCATTATCGGCAGTGGAATGGCCAGCCATGAAACCGCACTGATCAGGGTGTATTAGATAAGCCATCACCTTTGCAAGCCTACGGGCTAGGATGGAAGAATAAATCTTATAGTCCGCATTCAATAATGAAATGGGACGGTAATTACCAACCTCTATAGGATCTCTCCCAGGCTTCTCCAACACAATGATAGTGGCCTCACTAAAGGATCCCACTGTTGCCCCCTGCAAAGATAGGAGGTGGAAATATTCCAATAAGTATGGAGCTAACTCCCTTCGAAACATCTGATAAAATTCAGCGGGAATACCGTCAGGACCGACCGCTTTGCCCTTTACTGCCGCCTCGAGAGCCTCAATTACCTCTGAGCATGCAATTTCCTTTTCCAACTCTGCAAATTGAGAGGAAGAAAGAGAAGGATGGACTACTTCTCCTAGCAGAGACTGAAAACCCTCCTCACTAGCTGCAATGTCAGACGAGTAAAGTTTAGCATAAAAAGTACGAAACTCCGCAGCAATCTCTGCACTATCAACCAAAACCTCATTCTTGCCATTCTTCAACGCCGCAATCCGAGCTTTCGCAGCCCTAGGCTTGAGTGTGTTTGCTAACAATTTCCCCGCCTTGTTACCCTCCAAATAATAGGCCAACTGCTGCCCCCACAAAAGCTGCACTGCTTCCTCATGCAGCAACTGGTTATACTGAAACCTCAGCTTTTGTAAGCGCAGCAGCACATTTGGGTCAGCCCTAGCCGCCAACAGCCTTTCACCCGCCTTAATCTGAACACCAAGGGCCTCTACCTTCGCTCTGTTCATCCGCTTCAGCTTAATGGAATAGCTTGTGATTCTCGCCCTCATAGACACCTTAAAGGCTTCCCACCAAGCCCCAACAGAGGTATCGCCCAATCTATTAAAATCAAAAAATGCTTTTATTTCTTGCTTTACATATGCACAAAAATCCACATCAGCCAGCAGTGTCCTATCAAAAAAAACCTGCGGATTCACTTCTTTTTCCACCATCCCTGCCAGGGTCACCGACACAGCTGCATGATCTGAAATGTGCATGGGGCTTATATCAGCAACCTCAACTACCGGGATTAAAGACTTGGAAATGAGCAGTTAGTCAATTCGTGAATGCGACTTGTGAGGGAGAGAAAAGAAAGAATATCCTCTTTCCTGGGGATGCAACAATCTCCAAATGTCCACAAGCCCCTCAGCCTCCATGACGGACGCGACTACCAAAGCGGCCCGCCGTTGCTTCCGCCTTCTAAAAGGATGGCAATCAATCAATGGATCCAATATGAGGTTAAAGTCCCCTCCCAAGATTATGTCGTTATTAGCAAACCCATGGACCAGTTCAGCTATCTTATGAAAAAACCCCACATCATCTATATTAGGAGCATAGATGTTAATAATTGTTAGCGTCCTCCCATTTATTTGCACCAAGGCCAGCGCCCACCTACCATCCAAGCTCGCCTGGGAAGATACAATAGTCGGTGCCAGCACCTTCCGAACCAAATTAATTACCCCATTCTTCTTCTGCCATGCAGCTGCATGACTAGCAACAACATAGCCTTCTGAACCCAATTTGAGGGCCTCCACAGAAGACAAATGAGATTCTTGCAAAAGAACCACATCCGCCCTTTCCTTCTTACAATAAACCAAGATCTTTTTCCGTTTAATTGGGCTATTAATACCCTTCCTTTCACTTGGTTTGCAGCTTGTCGTGCTGTGAGGGCTTGCGTGCATCAGTGATGCTGAGAGCTAAACTATCGGAAGTTTAACTACTGGCAGGGTCTCCCAAGATGGTCAGGTCTCAGCTGAGGTGCCAGACCAAGACAAACCACCCATCTGGGCAGCAGCAGAATGGGACAGTGTTGACGGCGGAGGATCACATTTTTGTGACAACGGCAACAACACCAAACTTAAACTGACCGGAAGAAAGGCCCGGCAATCTACTTCTGTATCTTGCCATGAAAACCCAATGGATAGTTTCAACAAAACAAATTGTGCTGAGACCCCCAGGTCAGAAGGCACTCAACTAGCTACTGGGGAAGAGCTGAAGACTTTTCAGAGTAAAGCCAGCATTTATGATGTGGTTGGATCAAAGCCCTCGGGAAGTCTGACTGCTGATGTAGCTGCGCATGAAATGAGAGTCAGAAGCTGTAAAGATGTCTTACACATTGGAACATGGAATGTACGAAGCATGAACCAAGGGAAGTTGGAGGTGGTCAAGAATGAAATGGAACGTGTACAACTTGATCTGTTGGGTGTCAGCGAACTGAAATGGACTGGCATGGGGCACTTTGCATCAGATGATCACATGGTCTACTATGCTGGAAATGAAAGACAAAGAAGAAATGGTGTTGCATTTATAATAAAGAAGAAACTTGCAAGAACTGTAATGAAATACAATGCAGTCAGCGAACGCTTAATCTCTATTCGTCTACGAGGATTGCCTATCAACACAACTATAATTCAAGTATATGCCCCAACAACAGCTGCAGAAGAGAATGAAATTGAAGAGTTCTATGAACAAGTACAAGCTGAAATTGACAGAACATGCAAACAGGATATCCTGATAGTCATGGGTGACTGGAACGCAAAAGTTGGCAATAAAGAAGAAGGCAAAGTAGTTGGAAAATATGGACTTGGCAACAGAAATGAAGCTGGAGAAAGTCTGATAGAATTCTGCAAGACCAACGACCTATTCATCTCAAACACCTTCTTCCATCAACACAAGCGGCGACTGTATACATGGACTTCACCGAATGGATTATATAAAAATCAAATTGACTACATATGTGGAAGTCAACGATGGAAAAGCTCTGTAACATCAACAAAGACAAAACCTGGAGCTGACTGTGGTACAGATCATCAACTACTAGTATGCAAACTCAAGCTAAAGTTGAAAAAGAGCAAACCACTCATGAATGCAGCAAAATATGACCTTGAGAATATACCACTGGAATTTAAAGACTGCCTGCAAAATCGATTTGCTGCTTTAGATACAAATGACAGAGCTCCTGAAGAGTTATGGAATGACATCAAGAAGGTTGTGTTGGAAGAAAACGAGAAGTATCTACAAAAGGTGAAAAAGAAAAAAACGGCCAAAATGGATGATGGAAGAAACTCTGAAAATTGCCCAGAAACGCAGAGAAGCTAAAGCCAGAGGAGAAAGAAAGACAATCGCAGAACTCAACAGAGATTTCCAACGTGCAGCAAGACAGGACAAGGAAAAGTACTACAATGATACTTGCAAGGAAATAGAAGCAGAAACTATTAGAGGAAGAACAAGATCGGCTTTCCTAAAGCTACAAGAGTTAAAGAAAAAGTTCCAGCCTCGAATTGGAATGTTACAAGATGCTCAAGGTTCTATGTTGAATGATGCTGAGAAGATCAAGAAAAGGTGGAAGGAATATACAGAGTTTTTATATGATAAAGATCAAGTGGACCAACAGCCGTTTCAACCTGTACCTTATGATCGGGAACCACTGGTGATGAAAGAAGAAGTTGAAGCAGCATTGAAAGCCTTATCAAAGAACAAAGCACCAGGCATTGATAGCATTCCCATAGAAGTATTGCAGCAATCTGATGCAGCTGTTACCGTACTCACAAGACTCTGCCAAGAAATATGGAAGACAACATCATGGCCAACTGACTGGAAAAGATCTGTGTTTATACCAATACTAAAGAAAGATGATCCAACTGACTGTGGAAATTATCGCACAATCGCTCTGATCCCACATGCCAGCAAGATTCTACTGAAGATTATTCAAAAGAGACTACAACCATACCTGGAACAAGAACTACCTGAAGTGCAAGCAGGGTTCAGGAAAGGGCGAGGAACGAGAGACATCATTGCGGATGTGAGATGGATCCTTGAAAAGACTAAAGAATACCAAAAGGATATCTATTTGTGCTTTATAGACTATAGCAAGGCTTTTGACTGTGTAAACCATGAGAAACTCTGGGCCACATTAAGAAGCATGGGTATACCAGAACACCTGATCGTTCTCTTGCGCAATCTGTACATTGATCAAGAAGCAACAGTTCGAACGGAACAAGGAGAAACAGAATGGTTTAAAATAAGCAAAGGTGTAAGACAAGGCTTGTGATAAGGAAGCTTATCATAGCTCAGGTAGGAGCTATAGAAAAGATGATGTGACTCTGAACAAGCAACCTGTCAGTTTTGGTAGAAGTAAGAAAACAGAGTTTTCACATAAAAGACTACCAGTCCCAGAATGCACCAGGTTTCCAGCAGCCATGAGAGGGGCTGAAGTGAGAAAACGTGTGTGCAATCAAGAGAGCTATGAGGTAATCCCTAAGCACTCATCTCAAAGGGCAGGGCCTGATTCAACACAGCTGTGCTGTGTTAGGGAGGAGCACACATTAGGACAGAATAAGAATAGAGCTTATTCTTCAGATAACAGCTTCAGGGAGAGCTTCAGCAACGGCTACAAGCTCCAGCCCGGCTACAGGTTTAAGCATCACCTGGAGAAACAGAAGCCAAGCCAAGCGGATAGAGAAAGAAGGAAACTCTCTGGAAGGAAGAGAAGAAAGGCCATTGGAAGGTCTGGGAGATTCCAAGGCAGTACCTATACTGGGAGGTATTCCAAATGCCAGCAGAGTCCATTGGACTGGAGTCAGCCAGAGGAATGGAATGGCAGAGATAGAAATCACCAGTGGCTACCTGGAAGAGAGAAGACTGCACGTGGAAAGGACTTTCAGACCAAGGCCAGAAGGTATGTGAGGGAAGATCCAGTGTCCAGGGATCAAGATTGGAAGGCTGGACATCAGAACTGGATTACATACTGGCCAGGCTATACAGAGAGGAATTATGATAGCAGGAGAGGCTCAGGTATGAACACTGATCCAGACCCTATCCATAATAGTGAATGGCAGCAAGGGAATAAGCATTCTCATGATAGTGCCTTAATGAAAGACTCGTCTGTGCCAATGTATGATAGTGACCCTATGCTGATTGATGAAGGGGGAGATACAGCAGATGAAACTA
This sequence comes from Ichthyophis bannanicus, assembly GCA_033557465.1. Classification (NCBI taxonomy): domain Eukaryota; kingdom Metazoa; phylum Chordata; class Amphibia; order Gymnophiona; family Ichthyophiidae; genus Ichthyophis; species Ichthyophis bannanicus. Next base: position 367,919,303 of record CM066037.1, on the reverse strand, counting down.
TTCATTACATGGACTGTTCTCTATCTAAATGCTATTGCTAGCTTTCTGTGAGCAAACACCTCAGCCATCACAAAGAAACCTAACTCTGTTCGTTATTTCCACTGCAAACAGCTCTTAAAGCAGGATTTGGGCTCACACAGTAGCAGCCAGCCAGCTAAAGGGTTTCAGCTGGTCAATTGATAGTAATTAAAGCTGCACCTGATTGTGTGTGTGAGCAAGGGAGAATCACTGCTGGGATCTGCGTGGAAAATAAGCAGAAGTTAACCTAACAAGCAAAGTTTATTCATTTCTTTGTGCCTTTTTTATTTGGTAATTATTTGCTAAGAAAACATTAGCTAATTGCCTGACAAGCTGAAGGTTGTTTTCTGATTTGCTTTGTGACTTTATGTTATCCATTTAAACACTGCAAGCAAGTAACCTCATTTATATTGCTACCAAGCATATTTGTGCTGGGTGAATTAAACCCCATCAATAAAAGAAGTATTTTATTGGCCTTACCACTGGTTTCACAACTCAATTATTGTCTTCAGCTGTGTTTGAAGTGAAAGAACTACATTACCCACAATACCTTGCAAGAATCATATGAATATATGCATCGTCAAGATTGTGTAAGTTCTCACCCTAGGCAGCCGTCTGACAGGCTGCATACTTTCCCCCTACCTGTTTAATTTATATGCAGAACAAATCATCAGAGAAGCAGGATTGTATGAAGACAAGAGAGGTGTGAAGATTGGTGGAAGAGTCATCAACAACCTTCGCTATGCTGATGATACCACATTACTGGCTGAAAGTGAAGATGATCTGAAACATTTGCTTCTCACAATCAAAGAACATAGTCTCAAAATGGGCCTGCACCTTAATGTAAAGAAGACAAAGATCATGACAACTGGCATAATCAACAGGTTCATCGTTGAAGGAGAAGAAATTGAAATTGTGAACAACTTTAACCTACTTGGATCAACTATCAATAAAGAAGCAACAAGCAATCAAGAAATCAGACGACGCATTACTCTTGGCAGAATGGCTATGAAAGACCTAGATAAGATTCTCAAGAGCAGAGATGTCTCTCTCCATACAAAGATTCGACTTGTTCAAGCCATGGTATTTTCAATAACATCATATGGATGTGAAAGTTGGACAGTGAAAAAGACAGACAGGAAGAAAATTGATGCCTTTGAATTATGGTGCTGGCGGCGAATACTGTGTATACCATGGACTGCCCGAAGAACAAACCAGTCGGTACTAGAAGAGATCAAACCTAAGCTTTCTTTAGAAGCTCAGATGACAAGACTTCGACTTTCATACTTTGGACACATCATGCGAAGAGAGAGATCGTTAGAGAAAGACATCATGCTTGGCAAGATAGAAGGTCAACGCAAAAGAGGAAGGCCAGCAATGAGATGGATCGATACAATAACAGCAGCTACGGGTACCAGTCTGTCAACAATGAGCTGCCTGACTGAAGACCGAACACAATTTAGGATAGCTATCCAGAGGGTCGCCATGAGTCGACTCCGACTCGACGGCACTTAATAACAGCAACAACATTAATACCCTTCACGTTCAGCGACATCACTTTAAGTGTGTTCATGGAGAAAGCTTTTAACAGGGCACAGGTCTAATCGAGCAAGGCAGTGCATTCTTCGAACCCTTAATACAAACACATTACCCAGTACACATGAACCCCACAGGACCCAACAAGGAGGCAACCACATAACCCAACATGGGGCACTAATTGGGTGAGCCAATGCCAGAAGAAGCCCCCACTCTCCCACTCCGCCCTCCCATATCAGATAACACCCAACATTACCCCCCTGCCCCAACATATCACCACATTACCTCCACCCCCGGAAACCATGCTCAGCGGGGCAAGATACCAATCGTACACCCAGCCACCCCCATCCCTAGAAAAACCCACACAACCCACATATACATGATCATACTCCAATTCCCCCCCCCCCTCCGCCGCCCCCCGAAATTACAATCATCCACAAAAATCAGACTCCCCACCATACTCCCATCATACAACCACTGCGGCCCCACAGAATGCCACTGGCCAGAGTGACAAACACAGTTCAGCCACCCTGAGGCAGGCTCATCTCATTACAGCAGCCTCTTGCTCTTCAATGAAGGCCCACAAAACAGCTGGATCATCAAAGGACCTGGTTTGGTTATGCAGAGTGACCCTAAGACGAGCAGGAAAAAGCAAGCCGTATCTCGCCTGCAGGAGCCGGAGCCGCGGCCGGAAAGCCAAAAGCTGCTTCCTCCGATCCACCGTAGCTTTATGAAAATCCGGATAAAACCCAATCTGCTGCTCATCCAATTTTACCAGGGCTGCCGCCCTCGCCGCAGCCAAGATCTGCGCTGCTTGAGTGTGCCTCAGCACACATATGATGATTGGGCGCGGGACTCTCACGTTGGGGCCTGAATGGGATGGTATCCGGTGGGCCCGCTCAATCTCAAATGGCTGGCTGAAAGTGAGCTTCAACACTTTAGGGATCACTTGCTCCAGGAACAGCTTCATATTAGCGCCCTCCGCCCCCTCAGGAACACCAACAATACGAATATTATTTCTTCTGGACCTGTTGTTCAGTTCTTCCAGGTTCCTCTCCAAGGCCAGAATGCGCTTGCGATTTGTGGAGACTTCCTTGAGCCGCTCCTCGTGCACCCCCACCTTCACTTCCAGGCCGGAGAGCTTTTCAGCAAGCCCAGCAATCTGTCCTTTTAATTCTTTGAGCTCACTGAAATCAGCCTGCACGCTACAGAGCGATTCCCCGTTGGCTGCCACCATATCTCGCACTGCTCGTAATTCCGCCAGCAGTTCCTGCATAGACGGAGGGGTTTCCCGAGAGGCCGCCATTTTTTGCGGCGAGGGGGGGTCCGGTTTCGGTCTTTTAACACCGGAATTCGCTCCCGAGCAGTATTCCAACCGCGTGGGCTTGCCACTGGACATCTCCTACCACGATTAACCCCACTCAGGTTTGGCTGGCACTCCTAGAAACAGGGTACAAACAGGATTATACCGCCGGGTAGGACGAGGAAAGGATTTAAGCGGCCATCTTCCTTGCTGTTGGCTCCGCCCCACTCGTGTCATCTGCAGATTTGATCATCTCACTTGTTATTCCCATTTCCAGGTCATTTATAAATATGTTAAAAAGCAGTGGACCCAGCATAGATCCCTGGGGTACTCCACTATTCACTTTTCTCCATTGAAAAAATTGGCCATTTAGCCCTACCTTCTGCTTTCTATCTTTTAACCAGTTCCTGATCCACAATAGTACACTGCGTCCTATTCCATGACTTCTTAATTTCGCTAAGAGTCTCTCATGAGGGACTTTGTCAAAGGTTTTCTGAAAATCCAGACACATTATATCAGCCTGCTCACTTTTGTCTATCTGTTTATTAACACCTTCAAAAAAAATAACAGATTAGTAAGACAAGATCTTCCTTGGCTAAATCCATGTGGGCTTTCTCCCATTGAACCATGACTATCTACATGTTTGGTAATTTTATTCTTTATAATGGTTTTGCCCAGTATAGATCTCAGGATATAAATGATCTGGAAAGTGGAATAACGAGTGAGTTTATCAAATTTGCAGATGACACAAAACTATTTAAAGTTGTTAAAACCCAAGAGGTTTGTGGAAAATTGCAAGAGGATCTTGATAAATTGGAAGACTTGGCATCAAAATGGCAGATGAAATTTAATGTGGACAAATGCAAAGTTATGCACCTAGGGAAGAACAACCCAAACTATGGTTACACAATGCAAGGTTCCACATTAGGAACCACCACCCAGGAAAAAGATTTAGACGTCATTGTGGATAACATGTTAAAACCCTCGGCCCAGTGTGCAGCGGCAGCCAAGAGAGCAAATAGAATGCTAGGTATCATAAGGAAAGGAATGGAAAATAAAACAAAAGATATTATAATGCCTCTATATCGTTCCATGGTGAGACAGCACCTTGAATATTGTGTGCAATTCTGGTTGCCGTATCTTAAAAAGGATATAGCGTTATTAGAAAAGGTTCAGAGAAGAGCCACCAAAATGGTAAAGGGGATGGACGGATACTCCTATGAAGAAAGGCTAAAAAGGTTAGGGCTCTTCAACCTGGAAAAGAGACGGCTGAGGGGAGATATGATAGAAGTCTATAAATTAATGAACGGAGTGGAACGGGTAAACGTAGATCGATTGTTTACCTTATCAGAATATAGAAAGACTAGGGGACATGCAATGAAGCTACAGGGTAAACTAAGACTAATAAAAGAAAATATTTTTTCACTCAACGTGTAATCAAAACTCTGGAATTTGTTACCGGAGGAAGTAGTAAAGGCTGTTAGTGTAGTTGGGTTTAAAAAAGGTTTGGACACGTTCCTGGAGGAAAGGTCCATAAACCGTTATTAAGAAGGGACCTAGGATATCAATGCTTGACCCAGTACAAGCATTGCGGAACCTGTGTCTTTTGGGGAAACTGCTAGGTACGTATGACCTAGATTGGCCACTGTTGGAAACAGGATACTGGGCTTGATGGACCTTCGTCTGACCCAGTATGGCATATCTTATGTTCTTATGTTCAGGCTCACCAGTCTGTAGTTTCCCGGATTGCCCCTTGAAGCCCTTTTAAAAAATGGGCATTTACATTGGTCATTCGCCAGTCTTCAGGTACTACAGATGATTTAAATGATAGTTCACCGATTACTAATAGTAGGTCTACAATCTCATAATTAAGCTCTTTCAACACCTCCAGATGTATAACCATCCAGTCTAGGTGATTTGCTACTCTTCAGTTTATCAAATAGTTGTAATACATTTTGTCAGTTTATTGATATTTCTTTCAATTTTTCTGATGCATCACCTTTAAATACCACTTAAGACATGGGTGACCCTCCTGCATTTTCCTCAGTAAAGACTGAAGCAAAAAATTTATTCAGTATCTCTGCTTTGGCCTTGTCCCCTCTTAGTGCCCTCTTTATCCCTCTATCATCTAATGGTCCAACTGATTCTATCACAGGTTTCTTGCTATGAATGTACTTGAAAAAGTTTTTATTATGCGTTTTTACTTCTACAGCAAGCTTTTTTTTCAAAGTCTCTATTTGTATCTAACTTCCCAGTGTTTATGTTGTTTCCAGTTTTTGTCTTTTGGCTCCTTTTGCCATTTTCTCAAAGATGTTTTTTTTGCTACAACAGCAACTCTGATCTCACTTTTAAACCATGCTTGCAGTTTTTTGGACTTTCTTCCACTTTTCTTAAAGCGTGGAATACATCTGGTCTGGGCTTCCAAGAGAGACTTTTTAAACAACACCCATGTTTGATGTAAATCTTAGCCTTTTCAACTGCTCCTTTTAGTTTTTCTTAACAATTTTCCTCATTTTATTATAGTCTCTCTTTTGAAAGTGAAAAGGTAGTACTGTGGCTTTCCTTGCTGTCCTTCCTTCCTTTATTAAATGCAGTCATGCTATGACCACTATTGCCAAGCGGCCCCAACCCTCTTATCTCTTCTACCAGATTTTGTGTTCCAGTAAGGACTAGGTCCAAAATATCTTCCCCTCTTGTCAGTTCATGAACCAGCTGCTCCAAAAAGCAGTAATTTATTTAATCTAGAAATTTTATCTCCCTAGCACGTCCTGACCTGACACTGAACAATTTGATAAAGGGGTAATTGAAATCACCCATTATTATTACTACTGTGTTGTAACTTTTGTTAGTGTCCCTGATTTCTTTTAGAATTTTATCATCCATTTGTTCATTCTGGCCGGCCAGGCAGTCAATAGTACACCCCTACCGCCTTCCCCTTTTTACATGGAATTTCTATCCATATGGATTCTACAGTGTACAGTATTTTATTTCCTGCAGGACTTTAAACCTTTGTGACTCAATGCCCTCTCTAACATAGAGCGTAACCCCTCCACCAATTTGATCTACTCTACCATTGTGATATAGTTTGTACCCTGGAATCACAGTGTCCCATTGGTTGTCCTCCTTTCACCAGGTCTCTGAGATACCAATCATATCTAACCTCTCATTTAGTGCTATATATTCTAACACTCCCATCATATTTGTTAGACTTCTAGCATTTGCATAAAGGGCATTTTAGATGTTTTTTATTCATATTAATCTGGTTATCAGTAGACAGGGGTAATTTGGAAACTTTCAACTCTGTCTGCTCTGTACTTAAAGGCATCTGGGTTACATTTATCTTTATTGGAACCTCTCTGTTGGGATGCTCCAACTTCCCTCTTTTGCTAGTATCCTTCCGAACCATGCGCTCTTGAGCAACTGTCGAATTTCCTCTATTATCTTGTTTTAAAGGTTCTCTATCTCTTTTTTAAAGGTTAATACCAGCAGCTGGGTTCCATCCTGGTTAAGGTGGAGTCCATCCTTTCGGAAGATCCCTCCTTTTCCCAGAATTTTGCCCAGTTCCTATCAAATCCAAACCCCTCTTTCTTGCACCTTCATCATCCACGCATTGAGACTCTGGAGCTCTGCATGCCTTTTGGATTCTTCGCGTGGAATGGGAAGCATTTCAGGGAATATTAGCCTAAAACCTTGTTTAGGTGGCCCGTGAGGTCCACTACCTTCGCACCAGCAAGGCATGTTACCAGGCAATCCTCACATCCACCAACCACCCAGCTATCTACATGCCTAATGATTGAATCACCAACTATAACAGCTGTCCTAACTCTTCCCTCAAGGGCATAGGACCCTGTAGAAAACCTCCTCAGTGTGAGAGAGTTTACATCGTCTGGAGGACAGGTCCTAGCTACAGGATTACTTCCTGCTACACCAGGGTGATGCTCTTCTGTCATGTGACCTTGCTTCTCCATGGCAACAGACTGGCAGTGGGACTTCAGTACTACATTCCTGTAGGTCTAATCTATATAACTCTCTGTTTTCCTTATGTCCTCCAAGTCTGCTACTCTAGCATCCAGAGATCAGACTCATTCCCTGAGGGTAAACAGCTTCTTGCACCTAGTGCAGAAATAAGACCCCTCACCGATTAGGAGAAAATCATGCATATGACACTCAATGCAAAAGACTGGATAGCCCCCATCTCGCAGCTGGACGGCTGTCTGCATCTTAGTTTTAAGGTTTGTTTAGCTATAAGTTGTTTGCTTTCTTAAATTTGCTGGGGATACTTGTACTAATACAACTATACCTAATATGTTTAATGGACTTTGTTCATCTCAAGATTAATTTCAGGTCCTTAATTAATCTATTCCTAATGAAGATAACCAGCTGAACCTGAAAGTGAATGTGATCACCTCCTTCCCTTTAATAGGTTTAAGAGCCTATAAAGGGAACCTACCAGGCCAAAGGCCACTCTTTTAAATGGGGTTTCAATGATAGGCATAGGCACTAGGTGGGCAGGTCAGACTCTAGAGGGATTATGAAGATGGTAGGTGGGGGCCTGATTGACAATATAACTGCACATGTTTATGGACCCTGAGACTGAAACACGCTCTAGTGTTTTCTCCACCCCTAGGTGTCCTCCTAATTAATGGCTATGGGCCAACAATAACACCTGCTGACAACAGGGTTAGGGAACTATCAGTTGTTCTACCTTTCCCCCTCTAGGGTCCCCTCAGCCATTCTGTATAATAAATCTTCCTTTCACACAAAATAGTGAAATGTTCTCTGTTACCTACTGGAACCTCAACCACTTTCAAAACCCACTGTCAGGCATGTTTAAGGGACTCATCCTCTTGCTGGGTCCTCCTGAAGTTCCCTGGGTCTTCCTCTAATTCCCACTCTGGGAAAGGGACCAATGTACTTAGGTCACCACTGCTGAGCCCTGAGCTATCCTCAGGGGTTTCTTCCTTAGGCTCTCCCTCCCTGGATCCCTCCCCCATAGCCGCCCCCAGATTCTGTTGGTAGCATACCTTTTCCCAGTGGTGACAACCCCAGGACTTAGCAGGCTTGGGATTCTTGATATAGAGATGCGGGTCTTCCAGTGAGAAAATCTCTGGGAAATTTTCTTGGTCTGACTTGGTGGAACCATCAGTTAGCTGATCCCAAATTGTTCCGAAGTTTGGGTAGTTTTGGCCAATCACCACTGGATATGGGAGCCAGGGCAGCACCACTACCTCGAACGTGGCTTGCCCTGCTGGAGTCTTAAACCTGTGTTGTTGGATATTGTCTCAGGTCGCCGTGAACGCAGGCCAGTATTACCATCTTTGCATTGTCAATTTGAAATCGAGTTATGCTTTCCCGGCAAAGAGGTCCACACACTCCTGGAGTCTATCAAGACCTGGAGGTGGGTACCCTCGAGCTCCACTGGACTCATAAAGTTCTGGACCCCTGGGTGGGGAATGTCAACAAAAGTGCAGGTGTGAAAGGTGGTTAGGTTTACATTCATGGATTCTTCTGTACCCATGGGACATTCCCAAGCAAAATGTCTCAGGACTCCACATCTAAAACAGGTGAAGGGTTCATGGCTGGGGCCCTGCCCTCACTTAAGAGTAGACTTTGGGGGTCGGAACAGGGGAACCAACCTTCATTCCAGCTTCCCCTTCTGTCCTCCTAGCCTAACTGGTGACTTCTTTCCCTTCTCACTGTTTTTGCTCCTGATACTGTTGTTGTTGCCACAGTCCTTTGTGCAGAATCTGGAGGAGCCACTCAATATTGGCTTGTCACTGTTCTCTTGCAACAGTACCACAGTTTTCTCTTCTACAGCTTTGTTAACCCTGCAGTATTTCAGCTCCAACAACTTTTTGCAGCCAAAACATAGCCTGCCTGTCTTGACTAAACCTTCTTCAAGCTCCCTGTATTAATGGCATTGTGTGTGCCTTTCAGTCAATGCTGATTGCTGGGGACCCAGTAGCTCCTAGGTTTTTTGGCAGCGTGACTGGAAATAGATTGCCAGGCCTTTCTTCCAAGGCAATGGAGGACTAAGTGACTGGCCTTATGGAGTGCTAGTGGGAATTGAACCCTAGTCTTTTGGTTACCAAGCCAGTGTTCTAACCACTAATTAACACATGCTAAAGTGGTAGCACACTTTAATAAATCTAGCCCTTAGTTTTTACCTGAGACAATGGAAGGTTAACCAACTTACCAAAGATCACAAGAAGCATCAGTGGGATCTGAACCCAAGCTTTAAAGGTAGGGCTGACTCAATAGTTAGGAAAAACTAGGCTGAATATCACCGCTGCCATATTTAGCTTCCACATTATCTGGCCGACTTGAATATTCAGTGCCAGTGGCAGGATATACCCCAATATTGAATATCTGGGTCTTAGGTTCAGTGGCAATGGCTCACTGCTTTTCTAGGGCTAGCCACTGCTGCGCCCCCCCCCCCCCATGTGTGAAAAGCATAACTCTGCCCATGCTCCACCCTTACTTCTCCTTTGAACACACCTGCTCCACAAGTACACACTAGCTTACACCACACCTACTTTTAGGCATGACCTAATTTTATAAAATGTCTTTTACATGCGTAAATCAGCATTCTATGTGGTGAAAAAGCTTATAGAATTACTGTCAATATGTGGTAACATGGTAGTGTTTTAATTTATGTTTTAGTAAGCTTAACTCTCCGGGAAGAAGAAAATGACTTACTGTGCCTTACTGTAACTTGCCTTGCGCTACTACTGAAAAGGCATGAGCTATATACAAACTGGGGGGGTGGCATATTCAGTGGTGGCAGCTAAGCTAAATAAAGCGCCTAGTCACAGCAGCTTTAACTAAAACTGAATATTAAGTGATGGAACATATCTGATTTCTGCCGCTGAATATATGGGTTGGCTGGACACCAGAGATGCTATCCTGGTAGTGGTGATATTCAGCTGGTAACTGGTTAAAGTTAGGACAGCTGAGTGGCTGTCCTAACTTTAATTGCTCAAGCTATCTAGTGAGTGGCAGAATATTGCCGCTAAACAGATAGGGTTGTCACCACCCCTACTTTGCACACAGACTGCCCTGATTTTACTCAGACATTTGTTTGGAGGTCTGTGGGGATATTCAGTGGCACTAACTGGGTAGTGCTGCTGAATATCGTGGTGACTGTGTTTTAGTCAGTTATCAGGTCTGCTAATCGGCTACAACACTTTGAAAATGCTGCCAAAGTACATATGTATTTATAGAATTTCAAAATATAATACAAGGAAACAAGCACTTGCACAAAAACCGGGAATAGCCAAGAAATAATAATAACAATACACAAAATAAATCATATCAGAAGTAAACATCAAATAGGCAATACCGCTCTAGCCCACTATAGAGGATCCAAAAACAAAAGGAAATTCTAACAAAAATAGCTACTCCTACAGGGAATAGCAGAGACAAAATCAGCCAACGTATCTGGTTATTGCAGTGTAGAACAGCTGGCAGATCTCACACCCATGGACCCCCGAGATTCAAGAAGGAGATTAACTGAAATGGGAAATAGAACATGTAGGAAATGCCCTCCAGTTTCACAAGGCACTTGCAGGGGTACTTTAGAAAAAATAACCCACCCAGCTGCAAAACCCATGGGCGCAAGATCAAAATCTTTCTCCTGCGTCACTGGGTTTCCCCTGGCTAGGTCAGGAAAAATGCGTACCAAACAGCCTTTAAAAGGTAAATTCCTCTTCTTAAAAAACATTTTAAGGAGCCATTCCCTATCTGACACCACAGCGAGCGTGACCAAACAGATGGCAGAGATAACCAATTCTGTATCTGAATTCTCTAATAAAGCAGTTACATTTAATATATGAGCCATCTGAGGTCCCATTATCTCAGCACTAGCAGAAGCTTTGTGACCACTGGGAATATAATATATCTTCACCAGTGGGGGACACGATCCAGAGGGAACCCCCAATGTTTCCATCAAGTACATTTTAAACATTTCCTTAGCTGATATACCTGGTAACCTAGGAAAGTTAATTAAACATAAATTAGTTAATCTAGAATCAGGGCCGTACCGAGCGTGAATCGCACCCTGTGTGACTTGCACATCATGCGCGCACCCTCCCCCCCGCACCTCCATCTAGCTACTTTCTGGACGGCGGCGGGAGAGAAGAGGTGCACCCGACGTGCAAGACACTGGCATGCTAAGCAGATTTGTCCCTCTCTTTTCTGACGTCGTGTCAGAGGAGGGAGGGACAAGACCTGCTTAGAGTGCCGTGAGAAGACTTAAGGGGCGCATTTCAGCTGTCTGCCATTGCCTGCAGCCGCTGAGAGAAGAAAAAGTGGCGGTGGCAGGCAACGGCAGACAGCTGAAATACGCCCCTTAAGCCTTTGCTCCTTGTGCGGCTACACCGCTTGCACAGGGCTAGGTATGGTCCTGTCTAGACTGAAATATTCCAACTGACTCTTTACATTATGAGAGTCTTTCACAAACGCCTCTGCCTGAGAGTCCAAACAATCAGTTTTAAGCAATAAATTATTCACAGAAGCTTTAAGCGTCTCAGTCAATGTAGTATTCATGGGACAAGCCTTTACATTCTGATCCACTTGTGTTTGTAATAATGGCCTCACCAAGTTGTTTAATGGTGGACCAAATTGCCTCTAAAGTGAACTGTTCTGGTCGCTGTAAGTCGAAGGAAAAAGCAGAAGACTCCATTGCAGCTGCCATAGTCATGGAGCCCAGAGAAGGGGAAACTGTGGCTCCTCTTGCCACCTCCATCAGAGTCTCACCTCCTCTCGGCATCTCAAGTGAAAGATGGTCCCGCGGGGCTACTCCTACTCCCACACTTGTGCTAAGAGACACCCCCAATAAAGCAACAGAAGCACCAGCTCTGGACGTCTCTACTGCCTCCATATCCTCGAGACACACCTGCTTCAGAGGTCTCTGCAATTCTGGGGCGTCAGTCACTGCCCGAGAGAGACGCTGAGCACTCCTGCTCCTGCAACCTCTCAGCCAGGCTGCTCACTCCCAGATTCTGTGGCTGCTGCTCCTGACGAACAAAAGTGTCCAAAGGACCACTGGCAGTAAGTGTAGAGGAAGAAGGCTGTGCAGTCTGGGGTACCTTGCCCAGCTTTACTTTCCTTTTACGTGGCATAAGGAAAAGTGTCGGAACACCAGTCCTTGCCCTACACCATTTTGGGTTCTGCCATCCGCCTTACTAACTACATTTTAATATAACAGACTGTTCCTTAAAACTGACAAGCATGTTTTAAGAAAAATGTTTCTATAACATAAAAAGGGATACATTGGGTCTGTGAAAGTTCCATGCTGGCAATTACCTTTTATGCTATGCAACCAGTAAGGTAACTTACCAGAGCCAATAGCAAGGAACAGGAATAGCCCAAAGGGTTCAGCAGAAACCCACAGGATTGTGGGCAGCTTTCAGTGGGCCACACAATACCACAGTTTTATTATAAGATCCATTCTTTGGAAACCATGGGCTGCCTTTTGTATTAAGTGAGCAATCAGCAGGTTTCTATAAAATTCTAACAAGGCTATTGAGGATAGAGTTTGGGGAGAGGGGTCCGGAAGGTACCAATTAAAAAAGATAAATGACTGTAAGGTACAGACACCCAAAGTTTCATTTACAAGCCCTGTGTAGTTGTTATACAGGGCTATACAAAATCAACTGAGGAAGCAGGAAAGCACTCTTCCTCCACTGACTCCTTGATAATGGGAACACTTCATACAATTTATCCCACACCTCTGTTCATTAGCATGATCAGTAACCCTCCTTGTGCATTTTGACAGCAGAGTGCATACAGCCAGCAAAAGATTCAAAACACACCAGTTTTCTCATTTTCCCTCCCTCTTTTCAGATCCTTCATTGCTATCCATAGCGTTTATTTTTAGGCATGTTTTGGGTGTGAAAAATAAAGGGGGAGTACATAAAATGTAGGAATAAACAAGAGAACAAAATAAGAAATATGCTTGTGTCCCTATCACACTTATTTATTCTTGCAATGATTATATTGTGCACCATAGGAGACCTCATTATACTATGATTTATGTTCCTTTTACAAGTACTCCGTACTTAGGTTACTTACCAGGGTGACATTGGGATTGCCTGAATAAGAACTTGCTCTTTCTCTTATTGAATGTCTTATAATTCAATGGACAGATTCTCAGTTTACTGAAGATTTGATTGGAATGTTTTGCTGTTCAATGAGTAATTAAGTACAAAATGTACAGTAGAGATTAATGGAGATAAATACTCTGAAAGCATGTTGAAATTCAGAGTACTAGCTGAATGTAGACCAAAAAATGTAGATACCATCAAGAAGAGATGGACAGAATGCTTCTGCTTCTGCAAAAAAGTGTCAATTCAGCTGGGAAATGAAGCAGGTTTAACAGTACGATTCTGGTTATAATTTTTTTGCAAGTGTATACCTTTCAAACCACTTGACTGACAAAAGTACTGAATGGTGATTTAGCCATGATTTTAGTCTAGATTCCTATGAAACTGGCTTTATTAAATCATCAGGGCCAATATTCAGCAGAAGAAATTTGGTATCTGGCTAACTTTACTACATATTTTTAGCCAGATAGCCAGCAAGCTTTTTAAATATCTCAGCACTGCTGAACATAGCAGCTTAGATATCTCCAGGTACTTATAAATGACTTTCTTAGGCCAGCAAAATGTTTTTTTAAAGTTTCGTCAAGTCAATGCTGACTCCTGGCGATCCAGCAGCCCCTGGGTTTTCTTGGCACAGTATGATCAGAAGTAGATTGCCAGGTCTTTTCTTCTGAGGCAATGGAGGGTAAAGGGACTTGCCTAAGGTTACAAGGAGTGCCAGAGGGAATTGAACCAGGGCTATACCAAGCCATAAATGTGCCCTGTGCAACTTGCACATTTGGCGTCCCCCCCCCCCCCGGTTTGTCATTTCCCTATGCCATCATATCGCCATTTTAACCAACACCTCCATGTCATGCTGCCTGCCCTTGCCCTGCCGCCGATGTTTCCGTGTCTCATTGGCGGCAGCAGCAGCAGCAGTAGGAGAAGAGAGTATCTTTGAGAAAAAAACATACGAGTCTATACAACTTCACGTTTGCATATAGGCAGGTTTGCATCAGAGGAGAGAGAGACTAGACCAGACATTCAAATGTGGAGTTGCAAAGACCCGCATTTGAATGACTGGTCTTGTCTTTCCCTCATCTGACACAAGTTTACATCAGAGGAGGAAGGGATTGGGAAAACTTGTAAATGCAGAGTCTGGAAGATCTACGTATTTTTTCCTCAATTAGAGATACTCTCCTCAAAGGAGACATAAAAAGCAGCAGCAGGACAAGGGCAGTTGGGGGGGGGGGAGCTGAGGCTGGCAACCCTGAATGTGCCCCCATTTATTATTGCAACCTGTGCAGCTCCACTACTACAGGGCTAGGTATGACACTGGATTGAACCCCAATTCTTTTGGGTATTAGACTATTGCTCTAACCACTATGCTACTCCTCCACTCCTAGCCAACAATTATCAGATCAATATTTAGCTGGCACGGTCACTGACTTACATGTTGGCAATGGCATTTAGCATGTATATTTAGGGTCACTATCCATATAGGTAGTGTCACTGAATATGAGGAGCATTTTACAAAGGATGTACTGGGCACAGATGAATGTTCAATGGGAAAATGTAGCAAAAGTAGGCAATTGCGGAACAGGCTTATGGAGGGGCACTGCAAGTACAAAATAGCAATATGAACCTGTGGGAGAATGGATGCACAGACTGATGAGGCAGTTGCATGTCCGTCCATTGCAGAATACTGTGAGGAAGATGACCAAGGTGCCATTCACAAACATGAACCCATGGACTTCCAGGTGCCAGTGATGATACACAACCAACTAACAAGAGAAACATACAAACACAAACAATTTTTGTTGGAACGTTCATCATGAAGAATCCACTCCTTCTCATGGTGTAATGTTCCTTTTTATCTTTTAACTAGGGACGCAACTAGTTAGGGTTGCGTCCCTAGTTAAAAGATAAAAAGGAACATTATACCACGAGAAGGAGTGGATTCTTCATGGTGAACGTTCCGACAAAAATTGTTTGTGTTTGTATGTTTCCCTTGTTAGTTGGATATAGTTGTGGGAGATATTATTGGGTTATTATTGGTTAATAGTGATAATACACAAGCACATATGTGCATACAGGAGCAGAGCACAAGAAAATTGTGAGAAGTTGAGATGATGGTGACAAGGATGCCCAACTTCTCCTATGCAGAGACTAAGTACCTTGGCTCAAGAATGAGGGGGCATCTATACCCACCTCCAAGGCACCAAGCTAGCCAGTGGGAGGTGCAGGAGATCTGGTACATGATGCGCTAGACACTCAGTCTGTGACAGAGGGCATGGATAGGGGCAGCAGCAGATGCAGGAGTACAAAGGCAGCCAAAGAAATGGGCCTGCAAATTAGCAGGTGGTAGAAATAGGGAAGTAGGGCCAGATATGGGGAGGGGGGAAGAGACATGGCAGACAGCCTGCCAGGATTGGGTAACTGTGACAGAGAGCATGGATGCACCAGCCAAGATGTGGAAAGGCATAGGACAGGAGAACGTGGGCTGAGGGACACAGCAAAAATGGGACAGCAATGCATGCACAAGGTGCGCAGTGATAGGCAGGGCTTCATGGTGGAAGGACCCAGTGTGTCCATCAGATGCATAGCTGGCTAAAAGAGTAAGACTAGAGTGGAAGTCTGACCTAAAGGCAGGACTAGAGACATCAGAATATCACGCAAAGCCATCTCAGTTGCAAAAAGGTGGAATTTGGACAGATGTGTAGCGCCACTATGAGGGAGGGCCATAGGCTAAGCGAAAAGGGTAGGGAAGGATTAACAGGCACTATAGGATTAGGCAAGATGAGGCCCAAAAACACCTTTCAAGGTCACTCAATGAAAGAGGCCATGGCTACTGGCCAGGCTGTGGCATGAGTTGACAGGACACCAAGGTGAAGACAAGATGCAAGTGCAGCCACCTGAGCTTGTGGCACATGGCTGTCTGTGGCTTAGCAAGATGGTGATGCAGGGTAGGTTCCAGGGATGCAGAGAGCAGCGATGGCCATGTTGACAGGACAGGCAGATGGGATAGCAATAAAAGGCTGTAATGTACGACCCCCCCCCCCATTTCCCTTGCAGCTGCTGGTGCCACGCTGTTGGATGTGGCCAAAGGAGGAGTCAATGGAGCAAGAGGAGCAGGAGCTAGTGGACCCCAGCCATGTTACAGCACCCCCACCACCAAAGCAGTGGTTAGCAACACTGCCAATAGCAGCACTGGATGTCTGCAAATTGATACATCCCGGGAGGAATAGGATGAGGAGGTGCCAGAAGTCACTGTTGCTCTGCCTCAGATATGTCGAAGATTTGATTCACAGGAATGAAACCTCTGCCCTAATGGATGTTACCGAGGGACTCTTGGCCTCATGAAAGGGAGGGGGAATGGAGAGAGGCAGGGGTGGAGGTGGAGGGGATGGGTGGTTGTGAGGAGGGGAAGGGAAAGGGAGGTAGGCAGGAAGGTAACAGGGAATAGGGGAGGGAGAGTAGAGGGGGAATTGGTAGCTGGGGAGGGAGAGGGATAGGAGGGTTGGGGGTGTGTGGGGGTGTCAGCCACAGGCAGCACTGCTGTGATACAGCTGCAGCTCCCTGTGGCTGGTGCCAAGATGCTCCACCATGAGGCTTCTCTGGGCCCTGGAGAGCCAGATGTTCTGCTGCAGTTGCAGGCCCTGAGGTATGAGGTGCAGCAAGGTTTTGTGGCAGTTGTCTGGGCTGAGGACCTCATGGAGGGCCATGTGGAAGGTCTCAGGGTAGATAAAGAAGAGATTATGTGTTGCTATCTTTATGCTACAAACCCCATATTTAAATCAAGAGGGCATACAAAGAGAATCTGCCAAAAACTGGAAGAAAGAAGGATAGTGCCACAAGAAAAACTGCAAATTTTAAGATCTCTAAGTGCGCAGATCAAAGTGAAGAAGTACATGAATGATAACATATTGAATCAACTAAGGACTTCTGTGGAAAAAGAAATATAGAGAAAAGGAGGCCTAGGTGAGAGTACCAGAAAAAAGGCATACACAGAAAAGCGAAAGCAATTGAGGTGGAGATGGAGCTTGGAGATCTGGAAATGCAGAGGCGTGAGATCAATGAAGGACAGGTCAAGAAATCAACTGAAGTGGATGAAGAAATGGAGGAGAAAGACACAGAGGTGGAAAAATTAAAGATCTATCTCCTAGTCAATGTGGAAAAAGATAAATATGCTGGATTCCCAGAGAGGGAAAGACTGACCAAGTTACTTTTAACCTTATGTGTTAAATTTATGATAAATGAAATAGACAAGGCCATAGCTTGTATAAAGGGACCATTTATTGACATCACAGAGATAAGCCAAATGCAATATTGTATAGCCAAAATTATTACCGAAAGAATATTACCAACAAAAATGCAGAGCTAAAAGAAGAAAAGAATTAACAATTACTCCATGGAAAAAGCACATCGAAGGGAAAAGAAAATCACAGTGCGTGGAGGTATCCCCGATAGAAGGGCATCCAAAAGGATTAAGATTATTAAAAATATTGAGGAAGATCCAAAACATCAAATTTAAACATGTTACATTAACAGAAAACCTTAAATTTATATGTTTCAACAATAAATTGAAAGTAGCAGCTGGAGCGCAAAAATTGCAGAGCAATGAAGAAAACAGAAAAGAAAGATATCAAAATAAATATTTAGAAAGAATGAAAAACAGTTCTACAGGGAATTGAGAAAGAACATTAATATAGTAAAAACACCATCCACCAAAGCTGAAACAGAAACCTTCTGGAAAAACTATACGAGGACCCCATAGAGCACAATCAAGAAGCAGAATGATTACTCTGCATATGGAAGCATTTAGAGAAAGCAAATATCAAACCTATGGAATGGCTGGCAGTCAGGGCCGGATTTACCTATACGCCATGTACGCCATGGCGTAGGGCCCACAGCTGGCAAGGGCCCACAAAAATGGAACAAGTTAGCTTTTTTTTTTTTTAATAAAATAAAAAAAAAAACCTGCTGGCTGCCGCCGCGGGGCCCCTTCTGCTGCCGCGGCAGCATGGACTGACCCGCGGGGGCCCCCTCTGCAAGCTCGATCCCTCCCTCCATCCCTCCCTCCCTCCCTCCATGCAGGCTGTGAGAGACGCGAAGGCAGACTGTCCCCTCGCGTCTCTGCTAAGCCCGCAGGGGCTGATGGGAAATTTCCCATCAGCCCCTGCGGACTTAACAGAGACGCGAGGGAGACAGTCTGCCTTCGCGTCTCTCACAGCCTGCAGGGAGGGACCGACCGACCGATGGACCGACGGATCGAGCTTGCAGAGGGGGCCCCCGCGGGTCAGTCCATGCTGCCGCGGCAGCAGAGGGGGCCCCGCGGCGGCAGCCAGCAGGTTTTTTTTTTAAATTACAGTTTACGTTAGGCCGGGGGGGGGGGGTAGGACTGGTAATGGGCTATTGGGGGGGCTGGGGCTGGGACTGGAAATGGGCTTTGGGGGTTAAGTCTGGAGGTGGGCAGATGAGGTTATCACTGGTAAAGGGCTTTGGGCTGTTGGGGGGGTTAGAACTGGAAATGGGCTTTGGGGGGGTTTAGAATGGTAATGGGCTGTGGGCTGATGGGGGCTGTCTGGTAATGGGCTATGGGGGGGCTAGGACTGTTAAGACTGGTAATGGGCTGTGGCTGATGGGGGCTGTCTGGTAATGGGCTATGGGGGGCTAGCACTGGAACCGGGCTGGGGGGGTTAAGACTGGAGGTGGGCTGATGGGGTTTGGACTGTTAATGGGCTGTTGGGGGGGTTTAGAACTGGTAATGGGCTTTGGGGGGGTTAAGACTGGTAATGGGCTGTGGGCTGATGGGGGCTGTCTGGTAATGGGCTATGGGGGGGTTAAGACTGGAGGTGGGCTGATGGGGTTAGGACTGGTAATGGGCTGTGGGCTGATGGGGGGGTTAGGACTGGCAATGGGCTATGGGGGGCTGACTGGAAATGGGTTGATGGGGTTAGGACTGGAAGTGGGCTGATGGGGGGTTAGGACTGGTAATGGGTTATAGGGGGGGCTTAAACTGAAAATGGGGTGATGGGGGGTTAGGACTGTAAGTGGGTTGATGGGGGGCTAGGACTGGTATTGGGTTGGGGGGTTGCTAGGACTGGAAATGGGCTGATGGGTGGCTAGGACTGGAAATGGGCTGTTGCAGGGACTAGAAGGGAACGGATGCTGGGTGAGGCTGGAACTAGCAGGGAGCTGATGTTGGGGGGAGGATTAGAATGGGATGGGGCTGGAAGAGTAAAATGGAGAAGGGAAAAATATTTTGTGTGGGAGGGATAAAAAATCTACAATTGGCCGGGTATTGGGAGAGTAAGTGGGGATTGAGGATGGAGGGTAAAATTTGAGTGGATGAAATAGGAATGAGGAAAGAGCAAAAGGAGAAAGATTAGTATGTTAAAGCAGATGTAGAGAGAGAATGGAAAAAAACTAGAAGAGAGAAGAAAGGACAAATGGACAGCAGACGATGGAGAGTTAGCAGAAGACACGAAGAAACCAGAAGAAAGTGGCTGGAGCAATTGCAGCTGAAAAAAATGCACAAAAGGTAGAAAAATATCTCTTTATTTTGAATTTATTAATTGGAATATGTCAGCTCTGGTAAATGTGCATCATTAACGTCTGCGCTTTGTTTAGTACAAGAGCAAATTAATGTATAGTTTTATTTCTACAGTGTTGTACATTCCAAGTTTGGCTTTTGGGATTCCCAGTTTAATTATTGTCTTCCTGTTTCTAAATTGTGATTACTTGTTTGGTGATGGTCTATGTTCTGCATGTGTAACTGAGCTGAGGTGTTCTGTTTATATAATTCCTATTTGACATTGCCACTTGTTCTCTTTCCCCAGTAGGTCATGTATTGTTGTTCTCTGAAATGTATTGGTTTAATATTTGCAGTGTTGCCTTTTGATTGGTAGAGTATGGTGCTTTGTGAGTCCTGGTAGTGCTGTTAGGATACGGCGGGTTTGCTATGGGTTCTAAATGGGCAGTGTTTGTAGTAGTTCCTAATGTGTCTGGCAGTTGGCACTGGATTATAGTAATGTAGAAATCTTTTAGTCTTTCTTTATCCATACACTCATTAAGAGGCACGTTTACTAAAAGTTAGTATATGGTAACATTATGCAAATATTTATGCAAATGAGGCCCCTTATGCAAATGAGGCCCCGCACCCCCCTTGGGCTGCCCCTGCTGGGGGCCCACAATTTTTGTTGGCGTAGGGCCTCACTCAAGGCAAATCCGGCCCTGCTGGCAGTAACAACAAAAGAACTGGAAAACAGGCTAAAAAGAGTCCCAAACTGGAAAAGCCCTGACGCAGATGGAGTGACCAAATTTTGGCTCAAACAATTTTCACTCCATTAAGACTTGGCAAACTGCAAAAAACAATTGATCAAGCAGCTAGACCTAACACCACAATGGCTTATATAGTAACAGGAAGAACATTTCTCCTTCAAAAGGGGGACCCAAGTAACATTTCCAAAATTTACAGACCAATAAACTTGTCTACCTACAGTCTATAAGCTGTTCACTACATAGATGCAGACAGAATATATGATCATATTGAGTCCAATAACAAAGTGACCATAGAGCAAAAAAACAATGAGAGGGGAGCATATGGCACCAAAGATCAGTTAATGTTGAATAAGACCATAAGAAAAGCAGACATCTCAGTATAGCATGGCTTGATTATAAGAAAGCTTGTCATAGAATCTCGCACTCTTGGATAATAAAGTGCCTTGAAATGTAGCCACACTCTTTTTGAAGCAGGAGGATGGTCACCATAAAGCAGGAGATATGATAGAAGTCTATAAATTAATGAACGGAGTGGAACGGGTAAACGTAGATCGCCTGTTTACGTTATCAGAATATAGGAAGACTAGGGGACATGCAATGAAGCTACAGGGTAAACTATTTAAGACTAATAAAAGAAAATATTTTTTCACTCAATGTGTAATCAAACTCTGGAATTTGTTACCGGAGGATGTAGTAAAGGCTGTTAGTATAGCTGGGTTTAAAAAAGGTTTGGACAAGTTCCTGGAGGAAAGGTCCATAAACCATTATTAAGAAGGGACCCAGGATATCAATGCTTGATCTAGTACAAGCATTGCAGAACCTGTGTCTTTTGGGGAAACTGCTAGGTATGTATGACCTAGATTGGCCACTGTTGGAAACAGGATACTGGGCTTGATGGACCTTGGTCTGACCCAGTATGCCATATCTTATGTTCTTATGTTCTAATCATTCCTGACATCCAGTGAGTAACATTTCAGGGAAATTCCCTGTCGCCACTTCTTTTTTGTATGGTGCTTAATCCAGTGAATACTCATCAACTAGTTAGTCTGCATCTTAAGAAAAGTAACAGCTCATAGATAACATCCCATTTACTATTTGTAGATGATCTGAAGCTCTACAGTTCCAGCAACTAACAACTAGCAGAGCAACTTCATGTAGTGAAAATCTTCTCAGATGACATCAGGTTGACTTTTGGCCTTGACAAATGTGCTAAAGCAATTTTTCTTAGAGGGAAACTGAGTAAAATGGAAAACATCTCCCTGGTGGAAGGCTTTGGCATCAAGGAACCTGAACAGGAAGGTGTATATAAATATCTTGGTGTAGAGGAAGGAACCACACTAAAACCAAAGTTACTGAGAGAAAAAATCAATAAGGAATATTATAGGACATTAAAATCATTATTGAAAAGTGCTTTAACATCACAGAACAAGATACAAACCATCAATCCATTGACAATTCTTGTACTCTCATACAGCTTTGTGATTGTAGAATGGCCTTTAAAAGATCTTGAAAAACTGGATGTATGAACAAGAAAACTCTTCCATGTCCATGAGGTAATTTACAAGTATATGCTGAGACTATACATCCCAAGGAGGGCTAGGACTCATAGAAACCATTCAACATACAGAACTGCTATCATAGGACTCCAGGGGGTATGTTTACTAAACTGCGCAATTGTGCGGGGTGCACTTGAGCGTGCGCTAAGGTACCTTAGCGCACGCTAATAGTGCATTTTGGGTGTCCCGCACGCGTGCACGCCGCCCGCACAAGTGCGCGCCGCCCGCACAAGAGCGCGGCGCGCTGATGTGCGATAGAGGCGTGGAAAGGCATTTCGAGGGCGGAGGAAGGCTCCCGAGGGGCGGGGGGACGGGGTCAATGGGTGGAGAGTGGGAGGGGAGAGGCTCCCCGCACAGGAACGGGGCTGAATTTCAGCAAAGAAAATACCGCGAGTGAAACCCTCGCGTTAGAGCCGATTTAAAGGGAAGAGAAACCATTTCCATCAGCAATGTACAGCAAAACCGGGGAAACCTGAAAAACGTGAGCAGTGTGATATATGTGCACAGAATAAAATAGCAAATATAAATTGAAAATGACCACAACAAATTCCTAAAAAATTATAATCCAGCTGGGCAACAGTGATATTAATGAGCAACCATAAAAAAACACTCCCAGGAAAGCTCCAAAAAAAGGAAATGATTTTTGGAAGGGTCTACGCTCCATAGACCCTTTCAAAAATCATTTCATTTTATTGGAGCTTTCCTGGGAGTGTTTTTTATGGTTGCCCAGTGATATCACTGTTGCCCAGCTTGGTCATGGGTTTTTGCCCCTTTTTTCGAGGTCATTTTTGAGGCTTATTTGCACTTTTGTCTCCGTACAAGGTAAATGAGCCCACAGTAAAATTGTGCAGAGCAGGGTTTCTGACTCGTCCAGCCAGGATTCCTATCTCCAGGGACTGCACTGCTTCTGTGGCCACAGTGTGGTGTAACGGACACAGCCAGTGCCTGTAAGACCAGAAAGTCACAGGTACAAATCACAGCTGGGGCTCCTGCCAACCCAGTCCCCACAGTTTTACCCACCACTAAACAGTGATAGTAAAGACACTCCTTTATTGCAGAGAACATAAGCATGGTTCAAACACCCATATTTTACCCTACACCACACACAAACCATAACAATGGGCATTACCTACAGCCGAGTCTTCCAAATTCAGTCCTGGAGTGCCACAACTCAATCAGGTCATATGCTTTTTCCCAGATAAGGACATGTCTGCATGTTGGCGGAAGGGTACAGGTGGTGGAGGGGGCAGTGGCTGCAAGCCAAGCAGACAGTGGCCTAGGCCTGTGCAGGCTGGCACCGTCCACCGCAACAGACAGGCTCTGTTGGATGTACAGTCATGGACTCCCCAGGGAATGCAGCATATCTGTGGCAACACGGTGGTGCAGTGCACACAGACAGTGTGTGCAAAAACAGAAGGTCACAGGTTCAAGGGCCAGCTGGGGCTACTGCCAATCCTGTCCACATTTTTTTCCCACAACTAAACCATGATAGTAAGGATAAACCTTTATTGATGAGAACATACTCATGGTCAATACGCCTATATTTTACCACACCAAACACAGACACCATAAACAGGCGCATTACCTAGAGCAGAGTCTCCCAAATGCAGTCCTGGAGGGCCCCACACCATTCAGGTTCCATGCTGCCTCTAATAAAGATGCCTGTGCTGCATATCTAGGCACCACCCCCATGGTATGCAGATGTAGCTCATGCATATTTATGAGGGACAGCATGAAAACCCAAACAGTGTTTGGAACACCAGGACTGGAGTTGGGAAACTCTGCCATAAAGCAGCAGCCAACAGGGCCAGACACACCCACACCCACACCCACAGGGCCCCATTGGCCAATGCCTCCTGGAGAGGCAGGACATTGGGCCCTGCCTGTATCTCCCAATACTAGCAGTTGCATACCTTAGCAATGCCGCCCTACACCTGGGTATATGGTACACAGCAATCAAACGTTTCCTATGATAACTGGCAGATATCAATTCCTATGTTAAGCACATTTTGCTCATTGAGCTCCACCATAACAATCATTCTGATGTCTGCGGTGTGTGCTGCAGGTCTGGTCTCTGATAGTGTTTACCACCCTGGGGAGTGACCCCCAACAGTATTGCGTACCATATCCATGCCTGTACTGTGCCCAGGACTGGTGTGGTGGGTATGGCTGCTGAACACCTCTATAGTAGCACAATGCTGGCATAGGTGTGGGGGTGGCTGTCTTTCTATCCAGTGTGTGGTGGCTGCAAACACCTTCCACAGCCCACACTGCCAGCAATGTTGCCAGTATTGGGCTGCCAATGTGCATAATGAGGAGCAAGGTACCATGGGTATAGGCTGGACAGGGTGGACTGGCCAGGGTGCATCTGCACAGGGCATAGGGCACTGACTGGGACATTTTAGTGCCCGGCCACCACCTACACAGACAGGGTGACCTCAGTATGTCCTGCTGAGAGATCACTCTCACCCTGACTGTGCAGTGACCACAGCATGGCTAGGCACCCCCATAGTGCTATATAGTATTTCTCTCATGTGATAGATATGGGTTTCCTTTTGGGGCCCAATCACTAATTTATCTGCTTGCTGTGTATACTGACATCCCAGTTCTGGGTGCATGCACTATGGACTAACTAGCAGACTGTTTGCAGCCGGTATGTGTCTTGATGGAGTGGCTTGCAGGTTGCAGTGGCTGACGGCTTGCTGCAGGACAATATCAGATAGTGGTGGGGTGCAGCTTACCATATCCAGGCCTAATGTCTGTCTGCTATTGTGTTATGGATGTGTATAGAGCTGCATTGACTGCCCTGTGGGGTGTCTGTTCCTCAGAAGGACTGGGGTTGATGTTCCACTCTACTGCCACCTTTTCAGGGAGGTAGAATGTGGATCTATTGATGGGAGACCCTGTTTGGGACTCTCGGCCCTGGGGGAGGGGGTGCATGGCCCACCTAGAAGTCCATAGGGCCTACCCCTGACTGAAACAGACAGAGATATCCAAGGTGTTTGTGCAGAAACTACCTATCTCACACATTAACACTGCTTTGGACCTCCGGCATGGCCTCTTTCAGCTATGGAAGGTGTTGTGGACCTGGTCCTGGGCGCCTCATCGCACCCTCAGGGTGAGCACAGTACCCGCACAATGTGACGGTGTGTAGCTACTCTGTGCCAGTAAAACACACGGTCAGTACCCCCTACCAGGCCGAGGTGCTGTGGGGGTGCACATGGTCACTTCCCCCTACCAGGCCGAGGTGCTGTGGGGGTGCATTCCCCATCTTGTGTTTATCTGTGGACAGCTGATTTGCATGTGCAGTGCATCATGGGTACGGGTGGGCTAACCCTATCATGGTGACTGCAGCACTGTCTGTGTGGTGACATGCAGGCTCTCTGCAGCCAGCCAGGGGCTTGCTAGTAGTTATAGAGCTGTAGCCCAATGGTTATATCACTGCCTATGAAGCCAGAGGTCATGGGTTCAAACCCACAGTGGGGTTATTTGATAGGGTTGTTCAAAGCATTATCTGTTGTTTAATGTACATATTTTGATGCCAGCAAAAACACCCTCAGCGTACTGTACCCATAAGGTGCCTATGAGGGCGCCCTATAGGGCACCTTATGGTTTCCGTCCATATAAGGGGCACTATACATTTTCCTGTGATGCAACTTATAGGGTGCCCTATAGGGTACATTTTAGGGTGCCGTGGCGGACAGTGCACTTTATCATGTGCCCTATGGAGTGCCTTATAGGGTGCCTTATATGGCACCTTCAATTACGGCACGTGAGGGCGTGTTTGCTGGCAGCAATTAATAAAATAAACATAAGGTGCTGGAGGAGAAAATATGTACATTGCAAAGCTGATGCCACAGCCAGCCTTATGTATTAGGCATCCTGAGGAGCAAACTCATGACTGCTGTATCAGCAGTAAGCGCCTTAACCATTGTGCTACACTGCTGCTCCTCCTTGCATGTCAGCGCACCTACTTATGCTTTTCATTCCTTAAACTGCACAGTGCTGCCATCAAAAACAGTACTCTGACCTTGCGGTACCTCATACGGCACCCTCTAAAGCGCCCTATAAGCAACATTCTAGGGTGCCTTGGCGGACAGTGCGCTTTAAAATGTGCCTTATTGGGCGCCTTATGTTAACACGATTTGAGAGTGCGTTTGCTATTAATGATAATTAAAATAGAAATAAAATGCCTCCTAAAGCAATCTTCCCCATAATACACAATGCCTCAGCCAGCCTTATTCATTGGGTACTGTGGGGGATCAAACCCCTGATCCCTGCACTATTGGTCAATGTCTTAACCATTGTGCTGTGGCTCTGTTCCTGTGCTTGCATATCAGCGCGCCGCCTTATGCCGCCCAATATTAAAAAGCCTCCTAAATCAATAGCACACTGCCTAATGCCCATCAGTGCACCGCCTTATGCTGCCCCATATTAGACTGGCTCCTAAAGTAACACCTCTGCCAGCCTTGTTCATTGAGTACTGTGGGGGATTGAACTGCTGATCCCTGCACCATTGGTACATGTCTTAACCATTGTGCTGTGGCTCTGCTTTTTGGCTTATTCATCAGCGCGCTGCCTTATGCCTCGCCATATTGAAATGCCTCAAAAAATTAGCGCGCCGCCTTATGCCCATCAGCGCGCCGCCTTATGCCGCCATTATTTAAATGCCTCCTAAAATGATACTGCAGCCAGCTGTCTTCATTGAGCACTGTTGGGGATTGAACCCCTGATCCCTGCACCATTGGTCAGTGGCTTAACCATTGTGCTGTGGCTTTGCTTTTCTGTGTGCACATCAGTGCGCCACTTATACCGCCCAGTATTATAATTCCTCCATAAACATCAGTGTGCCACCTTATGCCGCCCAGTATTTATGTGCCTCATAAATTAACACCTCAGCCAGCCGTCTTCATTGGGAACTGTGGGGGATTGAACTCCTGATCCCTGCACCGTTGGTGAGTGCCTTGACCATTGTGCTGTGGCTCTGCTTTTCTGTGTACACATCAGCGCGCCACTTATGCCTCCCGCGCAGCTATCTGATGCGCTAATGTGTGGGGCGCACAAGGGCGCCGCGCACCTTAGCGCATATGTAAATTCCGGATTTTCTTCTTCAGCATGAAACGCCCACTCCTTATATGGCACCCGCACACTACCGCGGCCCATACTTTAACGGGGTTTTAGTAAACATACCCCCAGGCCTACCTAACAGCATCATCAAATCCAAATATGGAAAAAGTGCTGAACTATGAAAGTAAACATCCAGAATCTGTCTTGATCATCAAATTTAGACAAGTGTTCCGATGACTAGAAGGCATGAGTGAGAATCCACAAGCATACACAGGGAAGGAAGCAACAGAATTTGCAAAACAAGAGAAAAAACTCTTCAAGGAATTAGATCAGCAAACAGGGAAAAACAAGTAGAAAATACACAAATACAATGGAAAATATAAAGGCTACTCTAGGAACCCTTTGTTGAATGGACACATGAATGGTTAAATAGAGGTGAAATGAAATCGAAGAATGAGGGATTGATAGTTGCAGGTCAAGACAATGGATCACAGATGAGATGGTTTACAGTGAGCACTGAAACAACTGGCAAAACAGACATATGTAGATTCTATAAGAATGAGATAGAAACAGTGACTCACCTCATAGCTGGTTGTGAAGTTCTGATGACAGAACATTTCTGTATAGAAAGGCACAACAAGTAACATGTCTCATCCATTGGAAACTCTGTAAACACTACAATATCAGTGTACCAAAAAAGAACTGTGAACATGACCCTAAGAAAATAATAGAGAATGAAGAAGTTATGATTGTTTAGGAAATTCCCATCCTGACCGATAAAAAGCTGCATTCAATGAAGCCAGATATAGCGGTATAGGAAAAGAACACCAGAACATCTTTGATTATAGAGGTGTCAGTCCCAAGAGACTATTCGGTACTTTTTGTACTGTGGTGGTAAACCTCTAACATATTTGCTTGACAAATCTAAAGAATGTGATGCTGTGCATGCTCCTTTGTCTTTGAAGTATTTCTTGTTCCTGTGCTCGGGGTTGTGAATGACAGATTAGATTCTATGTGGGAAAATATGTGAGCGCCAAAGTTACTAAAAAATGAACTATAGATTAAGGGAGCCAATATAAGGAAGTATTGAGAGGAGAGGGATATTTAAATTGTAAAAATATGGCTACACAAAGAAAAACAAATAAACTTTACAACAAAATAAAACTTTATAAATTCTCTATACATTATACATCTAAGAGGAAAAACACACTGATCATTTTAAGGAACATTTTACAAAGGACGTCCAAGTGCAATCTCAGGCGGCAAAGCCAGAATGTCTGAAAAAAAGCCAGGAACATCCAGGTTTGGGCAATATGGAAGTCTGTAGGAGCATCCAAATAGTTGCCCCCGACATAGCATCAAAGACTGGGGATGTCTAAGAGACAAAGAGAGTGGTGTAACCACAAAATGATTTTAGCTATTACATAAAAAAGACCATTGATATTATGGAGTGTCCTGAGAATAGTGGAGTGCCATTTTGTTTTTGGACCCAAACGAGTACTTTCCCCAATGCTTATTCATTCTTGGAGCAAGAATAAAGTCAGATAAGGTCACAGACATCTCTGAGGTTTCTGAGATTGATTGAGCGCATCTATGTTCATCTCCCCACTCCCAGTCATGCCTATAGTAGGCATCCCTACAGTGGAGACATCTTAAAAATTCATGACTATGATGTCTTCCAAATTTTCTGGCAGAGCCCTGTAAGTATTATAACTGCTATATCTGATTGCTGTAATACTTCAACAGGAATATCATCAATGCCCAGTGCTTTCTTCTTTGATAATACTTTAAAGGTTGCTTCAACTTCTTCTTTCATTACCAATGGTTCCTGATGATAAGATTCAGATTGAAATGGCTCTTGATCCATTTGATCTTTATGATATATTGGCTTGGTGTATTCTTTCCACCTTTTCTTGATCTTCTCAGCATCATTTAATGTGGATCCTTAAGCATCTTTTAGCATTCCAATTCAACAGTGGAATTTTCTCTTCAGCTTTCCTAAAGCTATGAGTTAATCTTGTTTTACCACTAATAATTTCAGATTCTATTGCCTTGCATGTGTCATTGTAGTATTGTTACGTTCTGTGATTACCTCTCTTTCTCTTCTGGCTTTAACTTTTCTGCATTTCTGAGCAATTTCAGATTTCCAATGGTCATCCATTTTAGCTGTTTTTGTTTTTTCAGCTTTTGCAGAGACTTTTCACTTTCTTAAATATAAAAACATGACGGCAAAAAAAGACCATATGGCCTATCCAGTCTACCCTTCCATACCAACTACTATAGTCCCTTTTTTTCCTTTAGAGATCTGTGTTTGTCCCATGCTTTCTTGAATTCAGATACAGCCCTTGATTCTACTACCTCCATTGGGAGACTATTTCCACTCTTTTCATAAACAAATATTTCTGCATACTAATCCTGAGTCTAACCCCTTTCACTTTCATCCTTTGCCCATTCATTGCAGAGCTTTCTTTCAATTGAAAGAGGCTTTCTTCCTGTGCATTTATGCCCTGGAGATATTTAAACATCTCTATCATATCTTCTTTTTCCCACCTATCTTCCAAAGTATATATTTGAGATCTTTAAGTCTATTCACATATGGATTGTATGGTCTTTATATGCCGTCATGTTTCTATGTTTCTATTACAGACATGATACAGAGTAGATTTGCTGCCTTGACCCGTGCTTCAAACAATTTGGTCCAGGCCATGTCAGGGAGCCAGTCACCAGCAACAGCAGGTAGCAGGGGGCAGTTGCTTCTTAATGGGACAAGTCCAACCATCAAGAGACAGTGCTGCAAGGAGGGGTAAGGGTAGGACATGGTGAGACCCCAACATGTAATCTGCCATCAACAGGAGCAGTGTCTGTGACAGCAGCCATGGTGTAGGGGTGCTTCATGTCCACCATCTTTGTCCAGGAACATGACATCACCAGGATCAAAATAAGGAGTAGGGGAACCAAATCAGAAGCCACAAATTTTATTTAGCCCTGTGTAGTGACAAAGTGAAATAAAACAAAATTGAATACATATCATCAGCATTAAACACATACAAACAGTCAAGACATATATAATATCCATTCCTCGAGGGTGTCCATTGCAAGCAAGGTACTTCTGTGGCTCTTGAATACAAACTTTCTACCTGAGAGCTCTTAAAGGGGGCTGTTTTCATTTTTAATTGCTAACTTTTTCTGCTGCATTGTCTAGTGATTTTAGCTGTATTGCAAGAAGGGGTATTTTTGTGTTCTTAGGCAAAGCTTTTTTCTGCTGCTATAGGTTTTCTTTCATCTCCTCTAGGCTTCAGTTTCAAAGACAAAGGCAAGGTCTTTGAAGTCACTGCCCTTCTCAGGTGTTAGATCCCTCCCTTCCCACCCCAGCTCCAACCCACACCATGTGAGAATCCTTGCTATATAGGGCAACTCACCAATTAGCTTGTTAGCAAAGATAACAGATTTTTTATTTGTTGGTAGAGAAAATCTAGGAAGTAAATAGTTCCACATTTTGATATCTACTAAAAGTAAACAATTTGATATTCTTGAAGGAGCTCTGATTAGGTAATTTTACAAAGGAACACATTACATCTTTATCTTTATTAAAAACATTTGATAAACCGTTGCGGCCAAAGCATAGAGCGGTGTACAATAAAAGGTCCACACTGCAAATTATAGAAAGGATCGCCATAAATAATAGGAAAGCAAAGCACACAGCACACAGGAGTAAAACCAAGTAACTAAAATAAGAATAAATAAAAACTAAAAACAAAACAGGGAAAGACAAGACACTAACAGACAGACAGCACAAGACAAAAATCCAACTACAGATTCAAGGGGGGGGGGGGGGGTACTGGCGGGAAGGTCAAAAGCCTGCTCGAACAGATGGGTTTTGAGTAGTGTCTTGAATTGAGGATAAGAACGTTCTAACCTGAGGGAAGGTGGTAATGAATTCCAAAGAGACGGACCAAGAAAGAAAAAGGTGGAACGTTGGGTTTGCTCCAGACGAGCCTGTGATGGGGAAGGCAAGGATAAACGATTGGCATGAATAGACCGGAGTTGGCAATAGGGTGTGTGAAGGGAAATCAGACCCACAAGATATACCTCTGATGCATAATATGAGAATTTAGTAGCATAAAACAATAGCTGTTTAGCAAACCAGCAGGGCTACCCACAGGTACATATAACAATGCTGTTAGAGCACACAGAAAGAGGCTAGCTGCTTTTTCTCTGAAAAAAGGTTAGGGACTTTGATAGGTCTTTCCCATTTCCTTCAACAGGTACCAAAGCTTCAACAACTGAACTATGACTGGGAAGAATCGTGTTACCAAAGCTGTTGCCCCCTTTTACAGCTTCTGCTTCTGTCCAGACAGACAGCCTGATCCCAATCGAGAGACTATTTCTATGTGCACGATGCCTGCAAGCTAAAGCCCTCATGAAACAAATGGAGGAGCTTAGGAAGTATCCATGACAGTGAGAAGTACATTGATGAAATGGTTCTTGAGGCATCCAAGCTCTCCATCAGAGATGAAGATAGTATGCTACAGAATGAAGAAAGTTGGACATGAGTCACCAGAACCTGCAGATCAACAATCAAACTCCTTCAAACCCTCAAACTGAAGAACCAGTATCCAGCCCTGGAAGTGGAAGAGGTGAAACATCCCAGGAATGGAAAGAAGTGGAGTGCAAGCACCCCAAAATTGCAGTCAGTGACCACAAGGAAACGAAGGGTAGTAGTGGTTGCTAATTCTCTTCTGAGGGGTACTGATCAGACTTGATGTCCAAGGAAGTGTGCTGTCTGCCAGGTGCCAAAATCCTAGATGGTACATGTTTGTTGAAACTCATCTAGCCTACTGACTATTTTCTGATGCTGTGTTCATGTTGGCACAAATGATACTGCTAGGTATCCCTTGGAGCATATCAAATGTGAATACATGGCTCTGGGAGAAAGGGTGATGCAGATAGGTGTGCAGGTGGTGTTCTCTTCACTCCTCCCTGTTCAGGGTAAAGGCCAAGGCAGAGAAGCTCTCATCCTGGAGATGAATGCATGGCTGTTGTGGATGCTGTTATTGAGAGCGTTTTGGTTTCCTGGACCATGGAGGATGATTTTCCAAGAGCTGCTGAGCAGAGATGGTGTCCACCTTTCCAAGAAGGATCAAAGTATCTTCCACAGCAGAGTGGCTAACCTACTTAAGAGGGCTTTAAACTAGATTGGTTGGGGAACAATGAAGAAAGCCCCCAGGTAAGTAGAAGCCCTCAGGTAAGTACAACATTTAATATCTCTGTAGAAATGGATACAAGGGCAAAGTCTGGAAAGCAGTGTGCATTAATGTCCGAAGTATGAGAAATAACATCTCGGATGTTAAGGTTTTAATGGAAGAGGTTGACTTGGATTTAGTAGCAGTTACAGAGATTTGATTTATGGACAACCATGACTGGGATACTGGGCTATACTTTATTCAGGAAGGATAGGATTATAAGAAGGGAGGAGAAGTGGCATTATATGAGAAAAATCTAATTAAATCTACAGAATTACAGGGCTTACAAGGGAAGAAGGAGGAGTCAAAGGGGGGTGTGCAACATAAAAATTTCACTAACAGTGAAACAATTGCCTGTTTTTTTAAATATAAATTTTTCCTTGCCAATTTCTTACTTATTTTATTCTCTTAGGACTACTTAGGCACTGTGGTGTGTTAGGGTAACTGCACCAAGGGAGTGGGACAAACACAAAAAAGAAAAAAACACACAAAAAACCCCTTGCTCTTCCTATTTTTCTGCCTCCATCCCATTTCTATCTGTTCACAGCCACCTTGATCTACAGTCTAGCGGCAAAAAGCCTAACATTTGGCTATAAATTTAGGAATATTTAGATTGCCTATATTTATTGCCTATATTCCTTGCATAACCTTTAAATCAGATATCTGAGTGTGCTCTCAGTTCATATAAGGTCTACTGGACAGGGACACTTAACTTCCCACCCACCCTACCCCTCAACCCACCCACCCCAGGATTGCATTTTCTATATAGTCAAAAATCAAAACCAGGTCAAAAACACCATCTAAACAAAGAAAACCTTTTTTATCGGAACAGCCAGCCCAGTAGAGAGGAGAAATCCCTCCCACCACTGTGGCCCTTCCTTTTTAATCATTAAATTTAATAAAACAGCATTCACTTAGCTGAAATTGTAGAGCAAAGGCCTCTTCCACCCAAACAGCAATGCCAGGAACACAACGTGGCACGTTTCGGGGTAATTCCCGTACTACCCCTGCATCAGGTCAAAACACTGCTAGGCAGCCAAAATGCTTTAAAGCTGATCTCTGAAAAGAACGGTTTTTATTCTGTGGCGTCCACAACGTGAGCACAGCTGATCTTGATCAGTCAATATGATTGGCAATCCAGAGAGCCTATCAGAGCTAAAAGGGGAAGAATCACTGAACAGAGACCGCCCCCCAAGTTCTGATGACATAAAAAAGATTATAAAATTGTATGCCAATCCACCTGTTGATTTAAACCCCGTGGATGTACCGTGTCTAAGCGAAAAATCCACCTCTGTTCCAAATATTGCAAAGCTTGAAGACGATTTCCCCCCCGGGGGTTCGATGGTACAAAATCCAGAATTCGCCAAGAAAGCATCGGGGCTGATGTCGATTTGGTGCGCAGTCTGGAAGCATGTTCGCCCAACCGGATCTTAAAAGGTCTGGATGTCCATCCCACATAATAAAGATTGCAAGGACAGAGGATCAGATACACCATCACTATATAGTCACCATATATATTGACATCTGTCCTTTAAGTAGGTGTTACACCCACCTTTTATCCTTTTTCTAGGATCATTGTATAACAGTTTTAATCAGCATATGAAGAAAAAAATCACAAAACAGAAAACTACTACTACTTGGAGATTCCATCATCAGATGCACCAAATTGGGAACACAGTTCGAAGGAGAAACTATGATCAAATGCCTCCCAGGTTCTTCAGCCAGCAGGAATATAAACCAAATTGTTAATACAGCTAGTGCAGAAAGTGAGCGCTCCAAAACTGATGTTGTCATCTACTTGAGTGCAAATGACCTGGCTAGAAACACTGCCTGCAGTTCAAAGGAACTTCCAGACTCTGGGAGAGAAACTTAAGCCCCTTGTTAACTCTATAGCATTCTCAGAAGTTCTACCTGTTCTTGGTTAGGGGGCAGAAAGGCTGCATCGCATAAACAACTTTAATACATGGCTCCAAACCTTGTGCAAATAAGAAGGATTTAGCTATATAGATGTCTGGGTTAACAGATGGATCAACAAGAGACTTTAATGTGCTGATGGATTACATCTCTCTGTCACAGGGAAAAGAATCCTAAGTGAAAAATTCAGGCAGTATGTGGACAAGCATTTAAACTAGAGAAAGGGGGTGATGGATGGAGAAGGACAAGTTCAGGACATCACTCCCAGCCAAAGCATAATTACATTGGAAACAGCCACACTTTTAAACCACACATCAATAGCAAGTGAAAAGAGGCGTGTAGAACAAAATCCATGCAAAATATAGGCAAGCAGTCAACAAATGCTGGAAAGCAATGCATGAAGCCTAGCCAACAAAGTTACTGACCAGGAAGCCCTAATGGTGGAAATGGACTTGGACACTGTGGCCTTTACAGAAAAATGGTTTTATGGGATATAGTTATAGCTGGCTATAATTTATTTAGGAGAGATAGAGAAGGCAGAAAAGGAGGAGGAGTAGCCCTATATGTTAAAAGCAATATTAAAGCTGCTGAAATGCAGGAGATGTGGGGAAAAGAAGAAGCACTGTTGATTGTGTTGGAAAGAGGAGATGGATAGAGACTTGACTATTGATATTGTAAAGGTAGCCATGAAGGGAGAAGTGATCATATTGGATGACTTTAATCTACCTGATGTGGATTGGAGTATTCTTTCGCAAATCTGTTAAGAACTAAAAAAATGTGGATGCCTTCCAAGATGCATTGCTTAGATAAATGGTTTTGGAATCGACCAAGGAAAGTTTGATACTGGATTTAGTACTCATCAACGAAGAAAGAGTGTCGAATGTCCAGGTGGGTGCCCATGTGAGCAGCAGTGATCATCACATGGTGTGGTTTGAGATAAAAGCCAAGGACGGTCCCCTCACAGCAAGTTCAAAATCCTAGACTTCAAAAATGCTGACTTCAAGAAGATAGTGTCGTCACCCTAGCCCGGGCCAAAGGCCTAAAGGTGCAGGGCTGCCAATGTTAGTCCTTAAATAAAGAATTATACTATTCTTGTCCACAGCTTGGACTTCTGGGACTTGTAGTTGTTTCTCCTTATTTAAAGACAGTAGTGTGAAACCAATGGTTTTTAAAGGCAAACAAGAAATTTATTTATCTTCCCCAAAGCACTAAGGCTCAACACAAACGTTAGGATTCTTCTCCAAGCAATAACATCAGGAAACTATACACACACTAGAACTGAAACTGCTTGTAAGCCTTTTAACATGTGCAGCTGTTTTCATCAAACGTTCAGCAAACAAAACATAACTTCTTCCTTCAAGCAAAGCAAAGTGTCCATTTTTATCTTCTGCTTCTTTAGTAATTCAAATACAGGTTATGCATGCATTCTTTTCATTAGAAGCAGTTCCTAGCATTAACACGGATAGGTTAACTCACCCTGTTTCTTTAGTGCTTTCTTGGTTAAAGACCTTTTATCAGAAAAGCTTTCAATCTGCCTTCTGGCACATGAACAGTCCATTGCTAATTCTTCAGTTATAGAATCCTGCTCAGGACAGTCTACCTGCATCTCTTCCTGCTCTTCAGCATGTACGTCTGACTCTGAGCTTTCATGAACTGTTTCTGGCTTAATGCTTTGTAAAAGCTCCTGGACTTCTCTCCACAGGTGCTCTCCACAATAAGGAATGTTTGTACCTGGAATGTGAGGATTCCTTCTCGTGGATCAACTGCCTCAGTTCCTCTAACTTGTTCAGCCCCTGGTTCTTTCCACCCAGCTGGGTTCTGGTCACTTCTAGCTGTGAGTTTGTCCACCCACCTTTTGGCAGCTTGAACTCTTTGAGCTGGACCACGAACCGTTTGAACTGCAGCCTGACCCTTGTCAGCAATTCTCCTAGCCACACCTCGGCTGGCTTCAGGACTAACAGCACTCCTCCTGCAAGCCTGGCTTTGTTTTTGGCTGCTACTTTCACTGCTGAGCTCCTCACCAAAATCTTCACCGTTCTCCACCCCGGTGATTTCCTTTCTGCTCCCTGGTGCTGGCCCTTTTCCTTTTTCTCCCCTGGGTTTATAAGGCTGTTTCTTAACTAGCATACACTATTTCCTACTCAGGTGTTTTTCATTACTCCCCAAGTCTGCACTTAGGTTAGCAGAGCTTGGGTGTGGCCTGACTTTAGTGACTGCGTGTTTTCCTCCTTTACCTGCACTCTTTAAGCTGTGAATTCCCTGCCTGTCTCTCTCCTTAAAGGTATTTACAATTTTCCTCTATTTCCATGGGCTCAGCAGAGCTCTCCTCATCACAATAGCCAAATGCCTGAAGGAGGAGTTGGCAGGGTGAAAGGAGGTAAGGGAAGTGGAATTGCTGTGGGTTAAGCTAAAGGAGGCAATAAAAGGGGCAACAGATACATATGTAAGGAAAGTAAAAAAAAAAAAAACAAGAAGCAAAGGAAACCTATTTGGTTTTCTAAAGGAGTGGCTGCACAAATAAAGGCAAAAAACACAGCTTTCACAAAATTCAGAAGTTGGCAAGCAGAGGAACACAAAAAAGAATACAGGATAAAACTAAAGAGAAAAAGGGAAATAAGGATATCAAAATCAAATGCAGAACAAAAGATGGCAAAAAATCTAAAAAGAGATGATATAACTTTTCAGGTATATTCAGGAGAAAAAGACGATCAGAGGTGAAATTGCAAGACTCAAAAGTGTGGAGAACGGATCTGTGAAAAGTGACATTGAAAAAGCGAAAATGCTAAACAAATACTTCTGTTTTTACTAAAGAAACTCCTGGAGAAGGACAAACTGTGATTGACAAATATGCAAATGCAAATGGAGTAGATACTACACCATTCACAGAAGATGATGTATTTGAACAGCTTGCAAAATTGAAAGTGGACAAAGCCATGGGACCGGATGGGATACATCACAGGATACTGAAAGAGCTCAAAGAGATTCTTGCAGGGCCTTTAAAGGATGTTTTTAATAGATCCTTGGAGACAGAAGAAGTTCCGCAGGACTGGAAAAAGGCCAATGTGGTACCTCTTCACAAAAGTAGTATTAGGGAAGAAGTGGCAAACTACAGGCCAGTAAACCTTACCTTGGTGGCGGGAAAAGTAACGGAGATAAGAACATACGAACATAAGAACATAAGATATGCCATACTGGGTCAGACCAAGATCAGTATCCAGTAACTTCATTGCATGTCCCCTAGTTTTTTTATATTCTGATGACATAAACAATCGATCTACGTTTATCCGTTCCACTCCATTCATTAATTTATAGACCTCTATAGTATCTCCCCTCAGACGTCTCTTTTCCAGGTTGAAGAGCCCTAACTTTTTTAGCCTCTCTTCTTTGGAGTATCCTTCCATCCCCTTTACCATTTTGGTGGCTCTTCTCTGTACATTTTCTAATAACGCAATATCCTTTTTAAGATACAGCTACCAGAACTGCACACAATATTCAAGGTGCTGTCGCATCATGGAACGATACAAAGGCATTATAATATCCTTTGTTTTATATTCCATTCCTTTCCTTATCATACCTAGTATTCTATTTGCTCTCTTTGCTGCCGCTGCACACTGAGTAGAGGGTTTTAAACATGTTATCCACGTTGACGCCTAAAACTTTTTCCTGGGTGGTGGTTCCCAATGTGGACCCTTGCATCGTGTAACCATAGTTTGGGTTGTTTTTTTCCTAGGTGCATAACTTTGCACTTGTCCGCATTAAATTTCATCTGCCATTTGTATGCCCAGTATTCCAATTTATCAAGATCCTCTTGCAATTATCCACAATCCTCTTGGGTTTTAACAACTTTAAATAGTTTTGTGTCATCTGAAAATTTGATAACCTCACTCATTATTCCCTTTCCCAGGTCATTTATGAATATGTCATAAAGCAGTGGACCCAGCGCACCTTCTCTGCGATACTCCACTATTCACATTTTTCCATTGGGAAAATTGGTCATTTAGGCCTACTCTCTGCTTTCTATCTTTTAACCAGTTCCTGATGCACAATAGTACACTGCCTCCTATCCCATGACTTTTTAGTTTTGCCAAAAGTCCTTCTTTATAAAGGGTTACACCAAATAAGCAGGCCAAACAAACTGTTATAAGCTTCACAATTGAATGCAGGGTTTAAGTGAGGATTCTTTCATTCCAAAGTAAATTAAACAAGCAGGCAAACAAACAGTTATAAGCTTCTTCACAATTGATTGCAGGGTTCCTTTTATATTTACAGTTCTACGAAGGACTCAAGACTAGCAGTAGCACAAAAAGTACAATCCTATGGATTCATCCTGAGGAATGGGAATAGTATTCTCAAACTCTATTTCCATGGACTCTGCGTCACTGGCTTCTCCCTCTGAATAAGTGCTTTCCCTTGTGGCTACAAGTTTAGAGGGTCTATCTCTGTTTCTTTGCTTCCAGTAAGACTCTTCTGTTAAGCCCTTAGGTAATGTTTTGAAAAGCTCTGCTTTGTTCCCTCTTCTCATATATTGAGCGTCTGCTTTATCAGAGTTTCTAGGAGCAAGGCTTTCTTTTAAAAGTAAAGAGCCACCATACCTTGGCTTCCTGCAGCTGCTATACCTGGAGCTCTCTCTCTGATGTACTTCTCTCTGGAGACAGGTTTTCTTTCCCCTTTTATGCAAGGGTTCACTAAGACATAAGAAAATAAAGATAGTCCTTCTTTATAAAGGGTTCCACCAAATAAGCAGGCAAACAACTGTTATGAGCTTCACAACTGAATGCCGGGTTTAACTGAGGATTCTTCATTCCAAAGTAAATTAAACAAGCAGGCAAACAAACTTTTATAAGCTTCACAATTGATTGCAGGGTTTCTTTTATATTTACAGTTCTACTAAGGACTCAAGACTAGTAGTAGCACAGAAAGTACAATCCATGGATTCATCCTGAGGAATGGGGATAGTATTCTCAAACTCTATTTCCATGGACTCTGCATCATTGGCTTCTCCCTCTGAATAAGTGCTTTCCCTTGCGGCTATAAAATCTAGAGGGTCTGTCTCTGTTTCTTGCTTCCAGTAAGACCTCTCTGTTAAGCCCTTAGGTATCATTTTGAAAAGCTCTGCTTTGTTCCCTCTTCTCAAATACTGAGCGTCTGCTTTATCAGAGTTTCTAGGAGCAAGGCTTTCTTTTAAAAGTAAAGAGCCACCATACCTTGGCTTCCTAGAGCTGCTACAACACTGGAGCTCTCTCTCTGACATACTTCTCTCTGGAGACAGGTTTTCTTGTGCAGTGCTTTGCCTTCCTGAAGCCCAGGAAAATCTGGTGAGGATTCCCAACCTCTGTGCTTCTGTGTAAAGGTAGCTTTCCTATAGGAACCTCTCCTCCTTGTACCTTGTAATCCTGGTCCAGCGAACTCAGGTGAATTTAGGCTTCTCTTAAAGCATGGCTCCTTGGTTTTCTGTGCTCTTCTTTCAGCTGTTGCTGCTCTTGAATGCTGGCTTGATCCAGCTATGTTACTTGGGCTGGGAGTGTCACTCCTTCCAGCCAAACTGCTTCTCCTGGCAGCCTCTCTCTGGACTCCGTCTCTCTGTGCTCTGCCTCTCTGGACTCTATCCCTCTGGATAGTCTTCGTCTGGATTCTGTCCCTCTGGGCTTGCTCCGTGTGGACTCTCTCCTTCTCCACACTCCTTCTCCTTCCTTCTGCTGAACTGCTGGCTGGCTGAGTTCCCTCCGAATGGATTCCTCCTAACTGGATTCCTCCTCCACACCACTTCCTTCTGGCTGTCTTTCCTTTATAAAGGCATTTTACCTTTGAAACTCCCGGGCTTGCCTTCAGGTGCAGCTGGTTAACACTCATACAATCAGTGGCTGGGCACGTTGGACTCAGCCTCTGTAGGATTACTCCTGCCCCTCTAGCTGTGCTATGAGGTAATTGCATCTTCTGCACATCCACAGCTCTATGAAAGACAGGGTTTTTTTCTAAACTGCACCTTCCGTGGCTCCAGCCTCATGACACTATCTACATGAGTAATTTTGTTCTTTATGATGGTTTCTAACAATTTACCCGGTACAGAAGTCAGCTCACCGGACTGTAGTTTTCCGGATCACCCCTCGAACCTTTTTAAAAATTGGCGTTACATTGGCGATCCCCCAATCTTCAGGTATTACAGATGATTTTAATGATATTTCACAGATTACTAATAGCAGGTCTGCAAACTCATATTTCAGTTCTTTCAACACCCTTGGATGTATACCATCCGGTCCAGGTGATTTGCTAGTCTTCAGTTTATCAAATAGTTGTAATACATCTTCCTGGTGTATCGATATTTCTTTCATTTCTTCCACAGTATAACCTTTAAATACCACTTCAGTAATGGGTAACATCTCTACATCTTCCTCAGTAAAGACCGAAGCAAAGAATTAATTCGGTCTGTCTGCTATAGCTTTGTTCCCACTTACTGCCCTACTCCTCTATCATCTAAAGTGGAGTGGAGGAGTAGCCTAGTGGTAGGGGCAAGGTACTTCAGGCCATAAGGTCAGGGGTTCAAATCCCACTAGAGGACAGCAACCTTGGGCTGGAAGGACTGGGGTTTCTAGTCCCACAGGTGCTCCTTGTGGTCTTGGGCAAGCCACTTAACCCTCCATAGCCCATGTTCCCTGTAAAATAGTTATCTCCAAGTTATAATGCCTATTCAATGTAATTCCAGTTTGTTCAATGTAAACCACACTGATGCAGAATAGCATGGTATATAAGAGAACTGTCATGCTTCCCCTGCCTAGGGCCAATGACTTTATAGCAGGGGTGGCCGCAGTTTTGCTTTCAAGTGTACTTATTACTAGCTAGCAGCAAGGGTTGCTGGGACATGTAGTTTCAGGCACACTCTTTCACAAAATGTGTTGTGGCACAAGGGTCTTTTGAAACAGATAAATTTATTTTTGTGGGTTTTCTCTTTCACATGGGTTCTTTAGGCATAAGACAAATCATAGAATTCTTCTCCAAATTAACAGGAAAATATGAGCAAATCAAAAGCAGAAATAAAGGTGGAAAAACTGTTTCTTCACAGTAATTAAAAACAGCTTAAACAACTTTGTACTTCCTCTCACACAAAGCTTGTTTAACGTAAATCCAATTCTTCTATATTACACAGAGATACAATCCATCTCATAGGCATCGGGTGACTCAGGAACATCAGCTACATCAATAATCATATCTTCACATTCATCCTCACGGCTCTGCTGAGGAGAATTTCTGCACTGCAATCCGGGAATAACTTCCTGCAGCAAGTTTCCTCTCTCTATAGCCGTGATGTTCCTTATATTGTAGCAGCAGAGCGCAGACAAACCAATAATACCAGGAGTCTGTTCAGAAGGTCCAAATCATTTATTTGTGCACAAGTCTCAAGCCAAATCAAATTCAAAATGGCTGAGCAAAGTTCTCTGGCAATACAACAACTTTTATAGACTTTAGCTTCATTCTAGGTATAGAAAAACCTTTCATTGGTCCCGGTAACCTCCCGTACCTCCCGTACTCCTTCTATTGGTCCCGGTACTGATATGATTATCCAATTATGTTCTTTGAGTGGGCTCAGCGCCTGCTCACCCCCCTTCTAGTCCCAATTACAATGGTCAGTTCACCAACTTGTTACTTTACTTCTTACTTTCAAGGCTATTGGGCTAGTTAATACGTGGCAGGGAAGAGCAGGGCTCTATAACTTCTTTGTCAGCATTTTAAAACATGAATTACTGTATTTTTACATCTGTTATCCTTGTCTAAGCTAATTAAATACTTTTACTGAGTTCTAATTCTATAGCAGCATATTGGGGGATGTGCAATTCCTATGGGCCTCTTCACAAGCTTCATTTACAGGTCAAGCTAGTTAGGCTTGCTTATGTCAGACACTGTGGATCACAGGCCTACACCTGCCACATTCCCCCCTTTGATTAATCTCACCCTATTAGTTAATAAGGTGTGAGAATTAAATCACTTCAAAATAATTATACTACGGTTAGAGGAGTCCGGCTATATCCAGGAGGACGAGGTTGGTATAAAGCCATTATCCCTTAGTTGCAGTCTTCCGCTCTACCGTACTATCAATAACACTGTGTATGGAACGCATACAGGCATGGAATTATACATGGCAATAGGAAAATAACAACAACAATCAGTAATACTAGTATTAGAAAAGTCTTTAGTCCTCCTAGCCATGAGAAAAGGTTAGCAAACCAGTTAGGTAACCGTAGTGGGTGCCAAGTCTGAACTGGCACATGAATCATGTTTGCGCATATCTTCAGCAATGTTTTCAACTACTTGACCTTTATCATCTATTT
Source organism: Ichthyophis bannanicus (assembly GCA_033557465.1). Classification (NCBI taxonomy): domain Eukaryota; kingdom Metazoa; phylum Chordata; class Amphibia; order Gymnophiona; family Ichthyophiidae; genus Ichthyophis; species Ichthyophis bannanicus. Next base: position 367,876,979 of record CM066037.1, on the reverse strand, counting down.
TCAAACAGCAATTGTTAGATTCGAGTTACCACCTAGTCCTCCTTCAGCTGCTAACAAATAATCAAGTGCTAGACGATTTCTGGTATATGGCAGTGCGCATTTGGGTGCTTTGTCTAGCTAAAAGTGTGAGAGCGTGGCTAGTTTCATTAGTTATTATTTCAACTACTGCTTGTAAGCGGATAATACGATTAATCATATAGATTGGTGTTCGATAACCATACATACCATCATCATTCCAAGTGACAGGCCCATACTATTCAATAATTCTTTCTGGTGGCCAATCATCACCCTTCCACTTCTCCCACTTACCTACTTGGAGGGGTGATCTTTTCTGTCGCAATGCTCTTTTGTGTCTGTGGGTAGTATACAACTGGGTATCCTAATTGTTCTCCATGTTCTGTGGGTAGGAGAAAGAAAGAAGGTCTGATGGTCCCTAAGACACATGCTCCTCCCCAATGTGATGGGAGTTGAGCATTACGCTCGGTTACCACAGATCCAATACAGCCAAGGTGGGGCTTGCCAAGCATGAGTTTTGGCAAGATTAGTCCATAAACCAGCAAGTTCGGGAAATCCGGCTAATGGGTTAGGAGGCTTCAGGCCCTTTATTTTCTCTGACCACCATGATGTCTTTTTGGTAGTGGCATTATTAAAACTTCTGGATAACGACAGACGCAGCCTGTCCTACGCTGTTGGGTGAACTGAGGTCTTTGCAGTTCTGGCATAGCACAAGTACGTTCGGCAACAATACTGAGTGCGCTAACACCCATTCGGCTAGTAGTTCTTGTGTAATTTAGTCTGAATTTGTAAGTCAAGAGGTAATAATTTCAGACAATTGCTCTGGGCCTCGGAACCATGGCCACTGGTCTAGGCCCATCTGGGTTCCGCCACAGAAATAACAATCTGAGATTCTTTAGGCTGGATACTATCGTGGCTCCGAGCTAATTCTAGAAACAAATTCTGGGATGGATGGGGAATTTCAAAACTTATTTACATGCATAGCTCTCATAGAAAGTGTTATGGAGTGTGGTATTTAAGATGACTTGTAGGCTTGGGTATTCAATCTTATATACACAATGTTTCCTGGATCTAGTGTGACTACTCCACCTGGCCATACGTGAGAACGGGCAAACTTGTATCTCTTGTTTTCCATGCATTAGGATTACGGATCCATAATTGTCAAAGGGTTAGCAAGCACTCTTTCTTGTAGTGCATTTGTCATCTGTTTTTGACTTAGTCAAAGTGGCAACGTCGATGATCTACTCCTGTTCATGCCTGTAATACCAGCATTCCATGTAGCATAAAAAAAAACAATCCGGCCGTTTGGGCAATAGTAATCTGCAGCTGGGGTGCAGTAGCTATATGACCCTTTCTTAGTTCCAGTACACTTTCTGCGCATCACCGTGGGCACCTTTCTGGGGGGTCACCTATAGCGTATGGTCATTGGGCGATAGGGCTTTTTGCCGCAGGTACCACATTTTGGACATGAACTATCTCTGTTTATAACATCAAATGAATTCAAAATATAAAACAGGCAGGTGGGTCTACTAAGCAGCTTTAAGTGGTCGTGTAGGGGGCATTGAAATAAAGGTTCCGTCTGGCATCATTCCATCGTATTTCGCAACATATAATAGGATGGGGTTTCTGGGATCGCGGGTTATAGGGGGGCAATTACTCTGGAGCTAGCCTTTAATGCAAACATTTATTTCAGGTGGTGTTATACAATACATCCGAGTCACTTTGAGCGCAGTGCAGGTATAGTGAGAATGGTAAATCAAAGTCTGAGTTACTATTCAGTCCAGTTCGATTAGAAGTAATGGGCAAGTCAGGCTGTCATGGAGGTAAAGGCATGGAGCTTCAGTTCACAAAAACCTCCAAAAGAGGCAGGCAACCAGGGCCAAGGGCAAAGGTAAAGGGATACATGTCCTCACAATGTGTGAGTTTCTTCATGAATGCGCTCAGCTTGCAGATCTTGACGCACGGGGGGGGGGGGGGGGGGGGGGGGGAACGATCTTTTCTTCGTCCCTGTGCGTCGTAATAAAGGGGGTGCAATTTCAACGGGTGCTGAGTGTTGATTGAAGATCGCTCAAGTGTGGTCGCATCACACAAATAACCAACTTAGCCAATTTCAGTGTGGCGGGTGCACGTATGTTTAATCAATGTATGTATGCAAAGTAGTGTGCAAAATGCATAACGACGGTTCAGATTGGTTGTTCGTTGAAACAAAATCTGTTGGTGTGCTTGGCATGGTAAAACAGGCAATCCTCTTCGAAAGACTTGGCTAGCTGCAAGGCACTGTGACAAATTGTCTAAGATTGGCTGGTTGCGCGTCTCAGAGAGTAACTTCGCAAAGGTGCATCAAAGATGCTGGCTCCGCGGTCCACTGCTCAGGTTGCTGGAGCTGCTGTCGTGGCTTGACTTCTGGCTGTGGTGGATCCAGGCAGTCGATCAATTGACAGCGCTACCTTTTACTGACAGTTGGGGTAGAGACAGGACTGACGGGTGTATGGTCCCTTGCGTCAATGGGGGTTCGCAGTTCGGTGTATCTTCTTCCTAATTCTTTGGGGGAGTATCCACACCGAGGTACCAGGCTGGTATGGGATGGCAGGGGTTCAGGTCAAGTTGATAGGCAACCCCTGGTGCTTGAATCCACGCATTGAGAGTCTGCAGAACAAAACTAAGAGTGCTAGGAGTCTTCTTGCCTGGTTATATTCTGAACCAATTTTGCAGGCTAGACTTCCCTTTAATTTCCTTGCTACCTATTGGTGGGGGTTTAACCATTACAAGTAAGCTTCAAAAGGGGAAAGTCCTGTTGACTTCAGCAGGAGCTGAGTGTATTCTGAGTAAGGCTATTGGGAGTAGCTTGGGGGCCACTTCAAGTGTGTCTCCTGGAAAAGTCCCCACGAAAAAGGCTTTGACATTTGGGGCTTTTAAGGTACGATTCATTCGGTCTCCTCAACATACTTTCTCCTGAACTCTGGGGGGTCTGTATGCAGTGTGGAAGGTTTCCATTGTATCTGTAGGGCTTTGCTAACTGTTGAGTAACGCTGGGATAACAAATGACGGGTCCATTTTCTGACCCTCTTACTGTGCTGGAATTCGCAAATCTAGGGACAATCTCTCTCAATAAAACTTTGGTGACTTCTCCCTACCGCTTTTTCGGTTCTGGTTGGGAAGGTTTTCTATCCCACGCCAGAGAAAAGTACAAAACTAATCACTAATAGGTAGTGGTATCGGGGCACTGGCTTTTGGCATTTCAGTAAAACTGCAATCTGCAGGTGGTGGGCATGGGGGTTACACCTCCATGACTGAATTGCGAGGTGGTTGGTGTGGGAACGCTTGTTTGGTCATTGTTTTTGGGCACAAATTAGACACCTGGCGTGGCTACTGAGGTCTGATAGGGGCTGGTAACATGTGCAATGTAGAAATGTGGTCTAAGTGCTTTTTTCACATAGCGGTCTTCCCAATAGTGTGTGGGCTTTCATGGGGAAAGACTTTTGACAAAGGCTGGTCACCTAACCACAATTGCATCTGGAAGTACTATTTGTTCTTGTGGGGTGTTTGACTGCCCCTCTGGGCTAGTGGCAGTTTCATCCACTCCATCTGTTCAGTACCTCATTCTTGACTCTGGCAGCAGTAGTAGTATTAATTCTTTGGGTTGGTCTACATCGTGGTGTCTATGAGTTCAAGGGGTAGCTGGACAACAATGCTGCCTGTATCTGTCATGGCTTGTGGGCGAAATGTTGTCCTGTCATAGCTGCTTAGTCGTGCTGGAGGCATGCTGCAAATCTGTTTCCTCGGGCAACTTCTCCTTTTCCTGGGCTTGATGTTCGCTCTGCAATGCATGACAGCTACACGAGTTGGGGCCCGTACTGCATCAAGTAGTCATCAGTATCTCTGGGCCATACTTAACGGGGGGGAAGGGGGGGGGGGGGGGGGGGGGGGGGGGGGGGGGGGGGGGGGGGGGGGGGGGGGGGGGGGGGGGGGAGTTTTTTCCCTCGCGGAGGTGATGAGTCGCTCTTTCTTTGTAGAGAGCTCCCATGTGTCATGTAAGGTGGTGACTGCATCCTTAGAGTCTGGTATATAGCATTCAACACAAGTCTTGTATGCCTAGTAGTGACTGCTCGGGTAAGTGGGCTATCAATTCTGCTTTCTTATCTGGGCGATGATGTTCCTGAGTCTAGGGCTGAATGACTCAACAACTTCACTGTTGAGTGGGGGGGGCTACTGCATATCGCTGCACAGCAGCGTCCAGCATTGATGATGAGACTGCTTCCATCAACATAATAGATTTGGTCAGGATTGTCTATGGGCACATTCTGTCAGATCAGGTCGGGCTTGAAAATACAGTGTCCATGGACTTCTATAGCAGTCATGCTCATGGAGGTTCTTCACTAATAGGTATCAATGTGGCTGAATTCAAGGCATGGCTCACTTCCAGTTGTATCTGTGGGTGTTTCAGCATAGCATTGCTCTGATATTTCAACATTCGCAATTGTTGAGCCAATGATTGTGCTTTCTGTTCCCTAAGCTAAGGACTGCATGTGGCACAGTTGACTCGTATATTCTGTCGCTGAGTGTCAGCTTGTCTGCTTCACACCGACTCTTCTTGCACCACCACAATACTGTAGCTGCAACTGCTCCTCCAAGGCATGGTGGCCATCCTTTGGCCACAGTATCCAATGGTTTCGATAGGTATGCTACCGGTCGTTCCCACTTTTCCCACGTTTTCTGAGTCAACATGCCTAAGGCATTTCCTTGTGCTTCATGTCCGAACCAATTGTAAAGGCTTATGAACATCTGGTAGATCCAAGGTCTGGTGATGACATCAATTCTTCCTTCAAAAAAAAAAAAACTTTTTGAAGACTGTATCCTGCTCAGGTCCCCCAACTTCCAGATGTCGACTTTTCATTTCTTCCCTTTTGTGGCTTCATACAGTGACTTAGCAATTTGTGCACGTTGGGAATCCAGATTCGGCAATATCCTGCCGCTCCGCAGAAAGGCTCTGACTTGGGGCTTTCTGGTTGTTGGGGTTGGAATTCTGCATACTGCTGTCTTTTCTTTCCAGCCGCCTAATTTTCGGGCTTCGCTTGGGTTATGGTGGGGGCGAAAGGGCCAAGTATTTCACTTCCTTCTGACATAGTTTTGTCTTTTGCTCTGTGAACTCCTTTGTATCCAGGCTTCATCTAGTAACTGGCAAGAGGTCTTTGAGGGCTTGTATACAATTCACTTTCTGATACAGCAGCTATCATCAGATCTGCCACGTAGTTGGAGTAAGCACTCTCTTCCCCGGGGCCACTGGATAGCTGGAAAGGTCTTGATTCAGTGGGCAGCGGCTAAAGCTGGTATAGCGAATTCTTGAATTCCTTGGGGTAATCGCGTCCAGGTGACGTTGGGCCCCTCTTCTCAGAGATGGGGTCCGTCTGCCATTCAAATGGCAAACAATATCTGACTCACGGGGGCTAATCTTATGCACAACGAATTGCCTCTTTTAAATCTAAAACAGTGAAGTGTGTGTGCTTCAGCATGGAATTAGTCCTACAAGCGTGTACGGATTGGTTACCACTGGCTGTATAGTCTCAACTGCTTCATTCACTCTTCCTTAGATCTTGCACTGGGCGGTAGGTCCATCTGGTCCAGGCTTTTTCACTGGCAGAAGTGGGGTGTTCGCATGGGGATTGACATACTTTCAGTAGGCCATGGTCTAGTAATCTTTGCAAGTGGCGCGGTGGATGGCCTTCAATTGCAGCTCTAGGGAGTAGGGTATTGTTTGACATGTATGCTGGTGTAGCACTAGGCTTGATAATTACAATTACTGGAGCTATATGTTTTTCTAGGCCTGGAGGACTGGGGGGCCCCTTCTGCCTCATACTCCAGTTTGGGCATCAATACTTTTCAAGGTTTGTTCGCAATAGGTGTCTTGGACAGAATCATCACTGTAATATCTCCATTCTTCTTCTCGGGGAACTGTGAGCAGGCATTATTCCTGCTGGTTTGGCTTGCGAATTTACTGGCATTTGCATTTCTGTCCTCTTTCAGTGAAGGATATTTGGGCCTGTAGCTTGGCTAACATAATCTCGTCCGCAGTAGTGGCACTGGACATTCATGCATGGAAAGGAATTGATGAGTTATTTGCTGTCCTCCTAGACTGGCAATCATGCGATTCTGAAGAAATGGTTTTGTCGCTTTGGCACCAGTTGCTCCTACTATGGTGACTGCATTTTGTAGAAAATGTGGCTATCTTCTTGTCTACTAAGCTGAATGTTCTGCATCCAGTATCAACCATAAAGTTCATAACTTGGTCTCCTATTTGTATTCCGCCATAGGCTCCTGG